>JACMZG010000008.1:82046597-82093814 GCA_018340805.1 Microvelia longipes | reverse complement strand
TATATATTATATATATATAATATATATATATAATTATATTATATATATATATATATATTTATATATATATATATTTATATATATATATATATATATATATATATTATTTTATAGGCACGCTATCTTTCGAACACTTTTTTGGTTTCATCAAAATAAAACTTGTACAAAAGCCAACCTTCTTAATGACCAGAACCCTATTGTTTATGAAATATGTGTGACGTCATTAACCCACAATAATGACTTCACAAACATCACAAAGAAACACATGACTTTAAGAAATCACAAATGCGAAAAACACGATCTTCAAATCGTGTTAAGATCAGGCTTAAATTGTTTACACAAATATCAGTATTAGTTCTGGTTTTATTGATAGACATATATATAATAATAATGCCGTTTAGAGCTTTATCAAGGATAACCCCTGCGGGGACCACCTCGGGTGGTAGTAGCAACCGTTACGCTCAAAGTGTATTCTAAAGTTGGCGATAATTTATCTAAACAATAATTTTATATAAACTGAGAGCGTAACCTGGGATGTGAACCCCAGACCTCCGTGGTGTCAAAGGTCAGTGTGAAGACTAACGCTCTAACGACCTCGGCCACAGAGGCGGTAAGCAAATATAACATATTGTAAATAAATTACGTGTATTGGCTAATAAATTTGAAAATTCGATTATATCGTGGCTGGATGCCACTTATACGAAGTAGTGAGTAATATGACAAACTGAATTAAGACAACAAAACATGTGGCTTCAGGAAGGCCTAGGCTGTGGAACGGGTAGAGACCGTAGGTCCCTTGTTTACATTCTATAAAAAACAAATGTTTTATATAGTGTAAACCTTGTTTACACACTCTATTGGCAAAAAAAGCCAGCAATGCCTAGTTACATTAATTAAGACCTAGTTACCTAGGTCTTAATTGACTTGCCTTATCATGTTTACATACATTTATCCATGCAATAGCAATAATACCTCAAAATAAATATATGAATATAATATATTACAGAGAATAATGCATAGAACATACAACTTAAAAAGATTCATGTCTACTTGTCTCAATAACACATGTGACATGTGTACATATGGGAGTTAGAGGAAGGTTGACCACCACGTAATGTATATACAGTTTAAAAGCGTTTAAGAACATAATTATTTAGTCAGAGAGTAAGTTTAAGTAAGCGTTTCTTACAGCAGTTTCTTTTCATTCATTAGTAATCTCAATAGCTCATTTTCCCTTTTGGAAATTCGCTAAAAACGAGACATAATAACACAAATGCATGATATCACACATCACTATAAGATAATTGTGTAACAAACGAGTCATAGTTCGTTAGTTCTTAGACCTGAAGTGCTTGACTATATTGTAATGATTGATGTAGCATAGACCTTTGGCTCGTTAAAACAGAAGTTTAAAAGAAGATAACTCCGTTACCTTGTTCACACACGTTGTTTAGCGGGGGATTAACCCCAACGACATCTGTCGTTTAAACAGGATTTAACATGAGGTTCAAGCAACATGTATGAACCTCGTACATACAACTGTACCTGTTACATTAGTTAAAGTGCAAAAAGTTGCATGTATTAAAAACAGGCAGAGTTAAAATCCGCAAGAAAAATGATCAGTGTTGCCCTCTGGTTTAGAACAATACTTTAATCTCCTTCAAAGATCTGTGATCATTGCAGTAATTACTAAACTGTTACACAATCCAGCCTTCAACAACGTTTTTATCGTGTAGATATATAGAGAATCCTCATTCTGTTACAGCTAAATTCTCATTGTTCTTAGTTAACGAGATTTCTAATTTAGCGCTTTCTACTAATCTCCTCTAATATTTCTATTATTATTCGGGTATTATTTCTACTAATCTCTGAGGTTAATTCTCCATATATTTGCTTGAGAGTATAATGAAATATTGCAAGATGAATCCGTTTAATATGTTTTCAATTTAAAATAATGTTTATAATTGCTGAGCATCCTAATAAAAGGGCGTAGAAATAATTTCGAAATACTTTCTGTAAAGAATGTTATAGACTTTGCGGAGGCTACTGTGAAGACGTCTACACGTAAACGCCTTTGCGGAGGCTGCTCTGTACACGTGTACATAACGCCCGTGAGGAGGATACTATGTACACGTGTACATATACACACCTTTGCGGAGGCTACTGTGTAGACGTTTACATACACGCCTTTGCAGTGGCTACTGTGTACACGTTTACATACACGCATTTGCGGAGGCTACTGTGTATACACGCCTTCGCAGAGGCTACTGTGTACACGTGCACACATACACGCCTTTGCGAAGGCTACTGTGTACACTTGTGCACACACACGCCTTTGCGGAGGCTACCGTGTACACATTACACATACACGCCTTTGCGCGAAGGCTACTGTGTAACGTGTGCACACACACGCCTTTGCGGAGGCTACCGTGTACACATTACACATACACGCCTTTGCGAAGGCTACTTTATACACGCGTACATACACGCCTTTGACTTTTCAATTAATTTAATTTGTGATTTTTTTTGTTTTTGTTTTAGATGCCACTAGAAGTGCAAGTTAGGATATACCAATGAATCTGTTGCGAAGAACCACTTTATCTCGCTATTCCTAAGGTATACTATCCGTACCTTTTTATTTATTTTTTTTACTATTATACTGAAATAATATAATTAGTGGTGCACTTAGTATATTAATCCGATGTTATTTATCTTGGTGGTGCACTTGTTTATCAGTGCGAGATTGGCTGCCTCGGCAATGGACTTACTTTATTAGTCCGACTTTACCTGCCTGAATGATGAAATTTGTTTATTACTCCGAGGTTAGTTATCTGGGTAATGCACTTAGTTTATTACTCCGAGATTATCTGTCTAGGTTTTGCACTTAGTTTATTACTCCGAGATTAGCTGTCTGGGTTTTGCACTTAGTTTATTACTCCGAGATTAGCTGTCTGGGGTTTGCACTTAGTTTATAACTCCTAGATTAGCTGTCTGGGTTTTGCACTTAGTTTATTCCTCCGAGATTAGCTGTCTGGGTTTTGCACTTAGTTTATAACTCCTAGATTAGCTGTCAGTGTTTTGCACTTAGTTTATTACTCCGAGTTTGGCTGCCTGGATAATGATCTTAGTTTATTACTCCGAGATTAGCTGTCTGGGTTTTGCACATAGTTTATTACTCCGAGATTATCTATCTGGCTTTTGCACTTAGTTTATTACTCTGAGTTTGGCTGCCTGGATGAGATCTTTGTTTATTGGTCTGGGTTTTCCACATAGTTTATTACTCCGAGCTTGGCTATCTGGGTAATGCACTTAGTTTATTACTTCGAGTTTGGCTGCCTGGATGATGATCTTACTTTATTACTCCGAGGTTAGCTGTCTGGGTTTTGCACTTAGTTTATTACTCCGAGTTTGGCTGCCTGGATGATGATCTTAGGTTTATTACTCCGGATTAGCTGTCTGGGGTCTTGCACATAGTTTATTACTCCGAGCTTGGCTATCTGGGTAATGCACATAGTTTATTACTCCGAGCTTGGCTATCTGGGTAATGCACTTAGTTTATTACTCCGAGTTTGGCTGCCTGGATGATGATCTAAGTTTATTACTCCGTGATTAGCTGTCTGGGTCTTGCACATAGTTTATTTACTCCGAGCTTGGTATCTAGGTAATGTACTTAGTTTATTACTCTGAGTTTGGCTGCCTGGATGATGATCTTAGTTTATTACTCCGTGATTAGCTGTCTGGGTTTTGCACTTTGTTTATTACTCCGAGATTAGCTATCTGGGTTTTGCACTTAGTTTATTACTCCGAGTTTGGCTGCCTGGATGATGATCTTTGTTTATTACTCCGAGATTAGCTGTTTGGGTTTTGCACTTAGTTTATTACTCCTAGGTTAGTTATCTGGGTGGTGCACGTTTAAAACAGATACATAGTTGACTTTTATAGCAGGGTTCCAGATAGCTACCTAAAACCTTCTGAAGTTAACCAGTTGATCCAAAGCAGAAGTTTATATTAAACTATCTATAAGTACAACACATCCTCTTTTTTAAGCTTAATTGAGATAAAGGTGCTTAGTAAAGCTTGATGAAACTTTAGTAAAAGTCGTATTGTCATTTTCATCGACCCATTGATGAAAATGGGTCTGGTAATTTTCATCAATGGGCTTTAAGTAATTTTTCCTAAAACTAAAAAAGATTAGTAATTTTGTTTAGAATTATAAACTAACATGATAAAGTAAAGTAAATTTCTCTTGTAAATTATTCAAAAAATTTAAAATTACTTACTTCTCGAATTTGTGTTGTTTTCAATCTTAAAAATTGCATTTAACTGCTAAATAATTATTTTCATTCCCTCTTTATTTGGTTAACCTAATCAAAACATTATATGGAAGGAAAATATATTTTGTCTTATATGTTATGCTCATAATATTCTTTCCTTATATTATTTACTATGAAATGATTTTCTTATAAAACTCTGTCTCTTAGAGATATTTTTGAGATTTTCCTTGTGAGTGAAGCTGTAAATGTCGAGGTATCTCTAATTCTTAGAGATGTTTAGAAATCGATCTTAAAACTTTCTCTAACCAGGTGTGGTTGCGTAGGCAACTTGGTGCGATGAAAATTTTAAAGGAAAATTTAAAAGCGTGAACCACCTACCTTTTCTCTCGCATTTATCAAGAACTAGTATTCTCAGTGTGATTTTCAGTTTCATGGGTTTCTATCGTTTGAAAATAATCAAGTAGTGAAGTCCTAAGTTAGTTATAAGTTGTTTCTAACTTGAATTAATAAACTTAATATCTTGTTTAACCCTTTAAGTCAATTTGGTAAGTTTATTTTTGCTGCTATAAAATCATTTTCAATTAATTTTTGTATTGTAATATTAGATTAATATATATTGCATGGATTAAACAAGCTGCTGGATATGGTATCGATATTTGACATCGTAAATTAGGAATTATAAAAGAAACCATTTAATCTCTATGTTAAAAATAACATGAAATAAAACAAAATACTGCCCAAATTATATTGAGTATCAAAGAACAGGATTAATGTTAATGCAAAGAATTAAGATATAAAACAAAAACTGTAATAAGGCTTTAAAATGATTTTATCTCCAGACGGTGTTTAATGTAAAGTATATTGAATAGTTTTTAGGGAGTAAATAAGTAATTTTCACTCTCAAGGGAAAAAAAATTACTTTTCAGTCTCTTAGGAGCTAATAGTTACTTTTTCTCCCTTGGGAATAAAGAGTGTTTCCTATTATTGGGTTATTAGAGCCAATTATATCTAAAGTTGACCGATCAATTTTTTTAACTTTCCCGGTGGCAGCAGTTTATATGGGGACCCACACTACCAAAAAAAATATTGCCTTAAATCCGTTTCAGGTCAAAAGAAGTAGTTTGGAGCAATAAATATTTTAGGGGTAGCACCCCCCAAAATTTATAAGGGGGTTCGACCATAAAATTTTTACTGTCTCAAAATAATCAGTTTCAGGTCAAAAGATGTTGTTTGGAGTAATAAAAACTTTTTGATTTTGTTGGAGGCAGTCTCTCTACCCCTTAAATTTATAAGAGGGGCCTGACCAAAAAAAATGAATAAAATACAACAAAACGTATTAAAATAAAATCAATGTCGGTAGATCAAAAGATCAAATATTGTATGCACTTTTGGAGTAAAATGCTGTTTTCCCCTAGCAATTACCTTCTTCGGCTTCGCCTCAAGAGTTAATTGTCATAACTCCCTCGGCTTAAATCCCTTGGCTTTGCCTTCGAAGTTAAATTCTCCTTAGGGAAATAATAGCATTCTTTACTCCCTCAATGCATAAATAACTATTTTTTTGTTTATAAAATGTATTATAAATTTGCTTGTCCATGTAAATTTCTAAATATCTACAGCGATAAAATTAAACTTCACACCCGAGGTTCAAAATGTAAAATTATCTTTGTACCCTCTGGGATATTTTTAAGTTTATTTCATGATAACAAATTTTTTGAAAAGATAGGGTTATGTTTTAGAAAAGCTATTGTTTTGGGATTTAGGTTTATAGATATGCATTGTGCCCAACCCTATGACATGTGGGACAAGGTTGTCATGGGATAGGCTTATTGTACTGCCAACATTACAAAAGTAAAGCAATATAATATATGTTGCTATATGAGCATATCGTCAGAAGAGACACGCAGTTCTAAACATTCCGTTGCCATTAGTTTATTTTATTTATGAATAAATTTTAACCGTTTAAAAATTACTCTTGACGATTGTCGGACAAAATAGACTTATTGGAGATTTGATAATTGGCGTTGGATAGCTCCGAGTAATCGTGTTGCTATTGTGACTCCTACAGTCGGCGTCCACACGTCAGACTGTATTGTCCTGTTAAATAGATTATTGTAATGGTTGTTAAATTGAATCGAATCTGTGGGTTTTTCATTGATTTGTGACGTATTGCGCCACCTTTGCTTTACTATGCATAGCGCGTATACTTTTGTTTACTGTTTCTGAATATATGAAAGTTTCGTTAGATCAATAATATAGTACATTCCATTGTTTATTCTTTTGCAAAATTGTTCTATAGTTATAAACTTATTGAGTTTAAATGAAGGATAAAAAATTATCATCCTTATCAGGATTTGACCTAGGTACCCTAGCTTTGAGTACTTTAAGTACTCGAATCGACCCCGTACCATGTTTAGTTAACCCAAAGCCTCTAAAAACATAATAAACTGCACCCATCACAAAATTTTCTACAGCCTGTTAAAGTTTTGACTTTTAATCACCTTAAGTGGTCGCCTCGTCTTTGGACCGGTTTTATTCGATCCAGTGCTCCAAAAAACATCGAAAAACGTAACCCCTCTCGAAATTTGTTGTTTACCGGCGTGAACTTCGTGTTATTTACCGCGTTTTTTTATACTTTTTGGTCACCTATAGAAGTCGTTTAGACTCTGGACCGGTTGATTCGATTCTGCGTACAAAAAACCAAAACCTTTTTCCCAGCGAAATATTTTGACCGAGAATTTATTTATTGTTTGAAAAATTTGCTGACTCAGCAAACCGTTTAATACTGTCACTACAACCTGGTTTTCAATAAGGTTCATATCCTCCTCAAATTTGATTTTTGTACCAAGTTTAATGAGAAATATTTATCCGTTTAAATTTAAAAGTCAAAAAAAACGAGGAGTAAAAAAAAGGTCATGGACCACTGAAAGATAGTACCTTATAAAGAAATCGGGTACGGGTTGTATTTATTATACATAATTTTTCCTCGTTTTATGCTTTTTCGAAATTTTTACTGAGTTATTATTGCGGGCTATGACGTCCAGCAACTACAGCGGTAGAGTAAGATTTGTACCAAGTTTCAACTCTCTAGCATTAATACACTAGGAGTTACGATGATAACAGACACACACACACATGAAGACAAACAACTTTGTATAAACCACTTAAGAGGCCTTAAAAACACCTGAAACGAAAAATTCTGGTAACGTACCGGTTTCGGAATGTTTTCTGCAAACACAATACCTTTTATATGTATCTTCGGTATAAATGAGTACAAAGTTAAAAGACAAATAATTCTAAAACTTTCAATATCCCTTGGTATTTGAAAATGTCTTATTGTTATATTCTCCAGTGTTGAGTTCGAACGTTTATTTGTGTGACTGATATAATTACATGAGAAACAAGACGTGTGAGAGGTCAAGTATGTTAATTGCAGTTAATATTTCTCTCATTGTGTTTTAAGATCCTGCACTATAAGAAATGCGTAGATAGCTACGTATTCCAAGCATTATCTTTAACATGAAGCAATAGAGAAACTTAATTAATATTATTGTATTTACTATTTTTATATCTTAACTTAAATTTGTTGCGATAATTGTTTAAAATCAATTTGCCTTAAAGGCAATCGTTGATGTACAAACAATGCCGTGTTTTTCTTGTGTAGATAAAATATGACTACGAAAATAAGTTAGTAGTTGTTCTAACATCTACTAGATGTCAGGCAAAGCTAGGAAAGTGAAGGTTTCTTGACTGGTGTTTTAGTTACGTGTCCTTCTCAACAGAGTTCACTAGTATGCATATTTAGCATAAACTTAGACACGGCTTAGTATTCTCTACCTTCTCTACTTTTCATTCCGCTAGTATTGTATTTGATCGACTGATAACGTGTTTGAAATGAACTACTAGCTTTCTATTGGAGGAAGATGCGAATAATAGTGACAATTGCACTGTTTGAAAAACTCGGGTACGGGGTACCTATGAACTTTTCCTCATCACATCGTTTGTGATGTTTGTCACACACATATATATGTGTTTGTTTGTGTGTGTATTTATGTTTTTCCAGACAATTTATTAACATTTATTTATAAACACGCTTCTTTCGAACGAAATATTTCTTAATTAAACGTGGAAAAAATCCTTTTGAAAACCAAGGTTTTGTGACGTCACCTGAAACGCCGTGTTAATACACGGCTTGCTGAGTCAACTAAATTTTCAAAAAAAATTGTTGAATTCACGATTAATACTTTTCACTCCGAATAAGGTTTTTATTAATGTTTTTGGCGCTAAATTTAATGAAACCAGTCCCAACTACGTTAAGAGACCAAAAAACTATAATAAATTTCTGGAAACTAACATTACGGTCGATGGAAATTAAATTTCGAGTAGGGTGTCGTATTCAATATATAATTAGGCGCTAAATCGAATAAAACTGGTCCAAAGTCGATATGAACACTCTATGTGACCAAAAAGTCGAAAAAACGCTGGTCTATTACCAGAAAGCCTACCATATGGCTGTTAAATCTCATATTTCAAGTGGGGAATCGTTTTTAATGTATGTATGAAGTTGAATGGAAGTGGTCTAGAGTCGATACGACCACTCTCAGCCATAATACATGGGTTCGAATCCAGGTTAGAGCAATGTTTTTTTGGGTTATTACATTATATAAATATATAACTACAAAATAATTCTGGCACGTTGGTCCGCACGTCGGGCGAATTTTCTTTGGAATGCCTGTTTCTGTGCTTAACAACCCATTTCATGCTTAAAGTTCGCTTTATGTTTTATAACTGAACATCAGTTACGCAATTGTCTAGCACTTTTCGTTACTATTTTTTTCAGAACTTGACAAAAGAAATGCGCTAAAACCTTTAACGAAACTAACTGAGCATTAAACTAGTGCTATTAATGGTGTGCCCTGCCAATTTTAGAAGCGTAGTTTTGTATAGCCAACTTGATAATTATGCGCATCTCCCTTGTAAAACATAGAAAAATGTGTTACGAGTATTGCTTGATAATTGAGTAACTGCTCAAGTTATAAAGCATGAACGGGAGCCTTAAGTAAGAAATGGATTGTTAACCACGGAAACACGAATTCCAATGGAAATTCGCCCGACATGCGGACCACCGCGAAATTCTGAGCTCAAGCGTAACAAGGCCTTACTAATACCACTTTAAACCGGTGGCGCTTACAACTTCAGACAAGTCCAAAGTTGTGAGGAAAAGTACCGAGGTACTCCGTACTGGATTTTTATTTATTTGAATAATTTTCTTTCGTTCTCACCCCATAAAGAGTACCTAGCTAAAAATATTTCTATAATTAAAGTCGTGCATCATACTTATTAGGGTTTGGATCCAAGTAGTTTATATTACTGCAATTTCAGACTAAGTGTTATGAGTTATTTAATATGTTGTTAAATATCAAGCTAATAGAATTTATTAGGTTTCAATTAGAGGGTTTTTATGAATGAAATAATTTTTTTTGAAATGTTAGGTTATGGTCCGGAATTGACGTCATCGCAGGACAAAAAATTTTATTTTTGTGTAATTTTTGTACTATATATTTTAAATATGATGGAAATAAAGATTTATTATTATTATTAAATAGTAAATTTTCAATGTTGACCGCCTATACCAATTCCTGCAATGACGTCACAAGTTATTCATAAAAATGTCAGGTTATAACACCCGAATGCGCTTGGTTTGTTTACATCGAATTGAATCACCTTAGAAATTTCTAACATCTGGGTTAAATATAACTTTAAAATGTTTTTATTTTGAAGTTAATAAGTTTTCAAGATTTTTCAAAATTTTAACTCATTGTTTTGGTAAACATAGTTTTTTGAAAAAGTAATTTCATTGGTAATGTAAATTATTAATTCCATTGTTCGTGTGAATAGAGAATTCCAATGTTCTTGGGAACTAAGAATTTCAATATTTTTTTTACTAATAAATAAATCGTTAAAGAACGAAAAAATAGAAAGTCTCTCCACAGTTTATGATATTTATTTACCATAAAGCAGAGCGCTTTCGACCTAACAAGAGGTCATCATCAGTGCCTATTAAATAAGTAGGACAAAAAAATTAAAAACCTACTAGAAGAGAAAAAAAAAAAAAATACAAAGTATTTTAATGCGTTACTGCGAGCGCCGCACCCTACACCAACCAGTATGTCTTGTTACAAGCCTACTCAAACCTTTATCTTAATTTTGTTTAGCTAATAATTCTATCTTTTATTTTCTGCTCAACGGTAAATTTATTTTATTTATTATTTTAACTACATTTCTGTTCTTATTTGTTTACTTTGTATTTTCATTTATTTTTTTTCTTTCTAGTAGGGTTTTTAATTTTTTTTGTCTTATTTGTTTAATACGCACTGCTGATGACCTCTTGTTAGGTCGAAAGCGCTCTGCTTTATTGTAAAAATATCTTAAACTGTGGAAAGACTTTTTATTCTTTCGTTCTTTACTATGGACTCCATTTATGCTCATTTTAAAACAAATAAATCGTTGTTGTAAACTAAATATGTTCTCATAGACTAATAATTTCATTGATTTTGTGACCATCAATGTCATTGATCTTATGGACAATGAATTTCATTGTTCTTATGAACTAAAAATATCATCGTTCTTACGGACTAATTATTTCATTGTTCTTTTGAACCAAGGAATTCATTGGTTTTATAGACTAAGAATTTGTTCTTGTAACTTAGAAATTGTATTATTCTTATGGACTAAGAATTTCAATATATTTGTAGACTAAGATTTTAACTCCCCTTAACATTTTTCTTTCTAACTAAGAATTTTTAGTTTTTGTGAATTAAGAATTTTATTTAATCATTTTTATGGGCTAAGAATGTTATTGTTTTTGAGAATACTGATATTCTTATGACTGATAATATAAAAGTTTCTCTAAAAGATACCCAACCCATGTAACTCTATCAGGTCATCATACAATTAGATACCTAAATTAAATCCATCCCTCCCTGCACTTTTTCTCGTCTGCTTTTACGACAGCGATCTCATAAGCGTATTTTTTTAATTTGCTAATACTCTTGACTTTGGTTATATTATATAATATTATGCATAATATAGTTAATTTTTGTTATCAATAATTTTGCCACTTGTCATCAGATGGTATTCGGCCTTGCGGATAAAATCTTGTTATTCTTATACAACTAACCATGTAAGCTTAATGTAATTCACAGAAGAATTTCAAGCTTATCCAAATTTTCCTTATTTCATGACACCTGTTGTAGTAATGTGTAATGTAGGATGACCAACGCATCGTACGATACGCACTCACGATCACGTGGTTCCTCAAATATTTTTGTAGGAACCATTGTTCGTGACGTGGCCTGGTTATAGATTTTGTAAACAAATTTCCTGTTTTGTAGTCGGTGTCCAAGTAACATTTAGAACTCAGTTCTGACATTCCTGCCAAGTTGCCACAACTTATTTCGTCTTATTGTTTTCGAATTATAGAGCGAAAATGCTTAATTATTTTGTACATACACACTTGTAAATTACATTTTTTTGTTATGAATTAAATTATTTTCAAGAAATTACATATTTTTTCGTTATAAATTGGCGACATTCAGGGAATTCAAAGCTCAGGTTTTCTTTGTTAAAAATAAAATTGTTAACAGTTTGGTTTGCGGTGGACCGCAAGCCGGGTGAATTATGTTTGGAATGTTTGTTTCCGTGCTAAACAATCAAATTCTTGCTTAAGGTTCTGGTGTATGTTATAACTTGAGCAGTTACTCAATTATCAAGCACTACTCAAAACTCGTTTTTACTTTTCCTTATTTATACCGTAGGTATATAGGAAAAGTATTGTGTTTCCAAAAAGCCAAATTAGGATGTCACCTGAGTTATAAGTTTCAGGTGTTTTTGAGGCCTTCTGTGGTTTTCACAAAGTTGTCTGTCTGTATGTGTCTGTTATCATCGTAGCTCCCAGTGTATTTATGCTTGAGTTGAAACTTTGTACAAAAATTAGTCTATGGGTTTGCTATCCGGAAAATAATTTTATATGACGCCATTACCCGCAATTAACTCAGCAACAATTTTGAAAAATCATAGAGGGCGGAAAAATGATGAGATTGAATTGAGAGTTGGCACGCATATATAAGACTGACATACGTGTCAGCAGGATTAGTTTAATTTTTATCAAATGATTTGTGTACGTTTTTTACAAAGAATTGTAAAAAATTGAAAAATCATTTGAGTTGAAATTTTGAGCAAGTATAAAACCTTTTCGTTATACAAGAAATTAATTTCAATACAAGTTTTATGTATTTTTATATGAAAAGCGCATACTTATCCTGTTACTTAGCAGTGTACTGCTAAACTTAAATTTGCATTGCCCTCCATTATTTGCTCTAGTTTAAAGTGCAGTTAGTGTTTATCTTTAAAGGTTTTAGCGCCTTTTAAAAATGTGCCTGTATTTCGACTTAGTTCTAGTATAGTTTATAATACATTTCTATAATTAAGTAAGCTGTAACTTACATGTGGAAAAAGCCAAAATGTGTTGATTTATTTTAACTGTAACACAGTCTTGGGGTAGGTTAAAATGAGGTTACTCGAAGCCATAAAAGTTGTTTTAAAGTTTCTCAGTGCATTTTGATTGGATATGCCTCTATAGTTGTAGATCTCTATGATGAGACTCAATAAGATCAAGGTAACAAATGATAAATTGTTAGTAGGCAGTAAAGTTGGATTTTATTGTTACCGAAGTTTTTGCGTGTCTAGCGTTTATTTGAAGTTAATTAAATGTTCAAAATTAGCTCGTTACGTAAAACCAATTTCCAATGATTAATTAGGAGACTGGATGATTAATAAATCATTCTTGCCACTGTGTAAGAGATAGTCCATATTACTGTTTTTACATCCTTGTGTTTATGATTACATTCGTGACTTGGCAAAAAAACCCTATCCGATAGTCAATTTTTGCATTTCCTTTGATCTCGTTTTGTGTATCGGGAGTCCCATTCACCAAACTTTCATCTTTATTCCTTTTAATTCACGAGCTATATCTCGTTCAGTTCATCCCAAACATGGCTATATCTTACTTATGTCTATCATTAGCTTAAAGAAGAAGCAAAAAATAAAAACAAATGAAATTATAATTACGTTAAGGTTTATGCAAGTCTACTTATTTGTATTTCGCGATTTCTTAAGAATGTTTCTTTTTTCAACTAATTAATTGACTCGATGAGATGTCATGATTTTGTAATACGTTGAATATACTACAGATAAAGATTTATTTCATTTTATAGATTTTTTTTTGTTCGGTTGGTTATACTGAAATTTTAATAATGTTATTTAAAATGGACCCTGAAGCGGTAAAGGGAGGTTTTAATAAAATTTTGATGTGCTCATACGTTGGACTATTGTTGCGTTCCTCGTAAACAGGATACTTTCAAAGTTGCATCGGAAATACCAACCGTTCGAGCTTCCTTTACTTTTCCCTTTAGAATGTAACGTTTGACTGTAAATTTATTGTTTATTTCAATATTTTTTGTTGGTATGTCTGATTTAAATAGCCTGAACACGAATACACCTTTCGCTTTTTACACTAAATAATGTTCGTTTTTATGTTTTTTTTTCTCTAGGTTCTCTTTATTTGAATAAGTACATCATTGTTTTGTAAACAATTTAAAAGAAACGAATTGTAATGCTTGTTTAAGAAATTATATGATCCAGTTGTATAATGGAAGTCGGGTTTATTCTTAGATGTCTGTGATAGTTTTCAAGAAAGCCATTTTGTCGGGAAGTACTAGTTCTTTCCGATATTTCATTAAATTTATTTATGCTTCTCTTCGCCTACTACTGCAGATTTACGGCCACATTTTTTACGGTCTTTAAGTGTGTGTGTGTGTCTGTTATCATCGTAGCTTCTAGTATATTTGTGCTAGAGAGTAGAAACTTTGTACAAAAATCAATCTATAGGTGTAGTTGTGCTGATAGAAAAATATTTTTTATGACGTCATTAACCAGCAATCAAAAATACAACAAAAAACATCAAAATCAACAAAAATCATCATCAAAAAAATTTGAAAAACAACAAAAATTTTGAAATATCATTAAACGTGCAAAAATGATGCGATTGGAAAGATTTAGCACGGATGTTGCCATGTTTAAAACTAAGAAATGTTCTAAGTTCCATCTTATTATCAGCATTTGTTCAATTTTTATCAAATGACTTACTTGTGTACGACTTTTTAAAAAATTGTAAAACTCGGAAAATAATCCAAATAAGTTGAAATTCAGCTACCTTTAAGAAATAAATAAGTACATCAAATTTCATTAAAATACGTCAAGTATCCATGATTTTTTATTTAGATCATAAAAGTTAGGCAGCATTTAGCGTGGTCAGTGCTGTATGGGTGACAGCTGTGAATAAAACCGACCTATTTACTATTACTCATTCATGTTTTCTAAATGTGTGGAAGTAAATCATTCAGAACTTTCATTTTAAAATAAAAGAAATTGTTGAGTAAAATTAATGAAATATTTATCGTGGTTGGTAAAACTTTTTTTACTTGTCAAAAGAGGTAAAATGTTTTATAAAAACATTCAAAGTAAGAATTTAAGAGAAAACTGTTGCGGAGATGGTTTCCCTAGAAGAACTTTGTAGTTAATAACTGCTGTACTTAAAAAGGTTAGATTATTAAAATGGGTATTTTCGTAGGAAGAAATGGTTACTTAGAAGGACGGGTAATGCGTTAGGGTGTGCCACAAATAACGTGGTTTGTGGCAAAGTATTGCTCGCTTACACCTTCTACAGCGGTGTTTTAGTCTCAGTCAATTAAGGGTTAGGTGTACACCTGGGTCCCCACCATCTTAAGTCTTTTCCTTTACTCCGCCATTTTGCCTTATTTTTTTATTCATGTAGCAGATATTAGAGTTTGTTTTTTTGGAACCAATAACACATTTCTACAAACTATATAACTTTTAGGTTGAGTTGTGTTTTTTATGACTCTTGTATTTTACGAGTCTGACGTATTGGAAATGAAAGATGCAAAGGAAAACATCCCATCTTATTTCTTTTTATGCAAATATCTTCAATTTGTTGCGTTTACCTTCTTTGCGAGTTAAAAGAAAAAGTATGTCTAAAAATTAAAAACATACCCGGAATATTTTTTAATTTAAATTTTAATCTATTTTCAATTAATATAACAGAGTCATAATTAACCAAATTTAATCTATTTTATATAAATAAAGTAGAATTATTATTTAAGTAAATTTTAATTGTTTTTAAATAAATAAAGTACAATCATTACTTAACCAAATTATAATCCATTTGAAAAAAAAAAAAAAAACAGAAACAAATAAATTAAACAAAGTTTAATTAATTTTAAATCAATAATTCTTGTATAATAAAAATATTTTGTAGGCTTATATGCATACATATTTTTGAGCTAAGTTCATTCGAATTAGTTCAAATGGCTCATGTGTGGGTTTGTCTTTACGAGAATGTTTCCACGATATTTGGAAATGATTTCACTTTAGGAAGCGCTGTTGAATGGTCTACGTCTACACTAACTTTGTCTTTCATCAATAAGTTAATTCTAGATAAGGTGTGAGCTTCGTCCTTCCAGCTTAATGGTATATTGACCAATAAGCTAATACTTAATAAGGTTGGAAGCTTCGTCTTTCTAGCTTATTGTTAGGTTGACCAATAAGCTTACTCCAGATGAGGTTGGAAGCTTCTTCTTATATCTTATTGGTGAATTGACCAAAAAGGGAATACTGGATAAGGTTGAAACCTTTGTCTTTCTAGCTTATTGGTTAATTGACTAATGGGCGTAATCTAGATAAGGTTGGAAGTTTCGTATTCACATCTTTCTGTTTGTTTGACTAATAAGTTTACCCTAGATGAGGTTGGAAGCTTCGTATTTATATCTTTTTGTTGGGTTGACCAATAAAATTACCCTAGATGAGGTTGGAAGCTTCGTACTTACATCTTTTTGTTGGGTTGACCAATAAGTTTACCCTAGATGAGGTTGGAAGCTTCGTATTAACATCTTTTTGTTGGTTGACCAAATAGTTTACCCTAGATGAGGTTGGAGGCTTCGTATTTACATCTTTTTAGTGGGTTGACCAAATAAGTTTACCCTAGATGAGGTTGGAGGCTTCGTATTTACATCTTTTTGTGGGTTGACCAATAAGTTTACCCTAGATGAGGTGGAAGCTTCGTAATCTTTTTGTTGGGTTGACCAATAAGTTTACCCTAGATGAGGTTGGAGGCTTCGTATTTACATCTTTTTAGTGGGTTGACCAATAAGTTTACCCTAGATGAGGTTGGAAGCTTCGTATTTACATCTTTTTGTTGGGTTGACCAATAAGTTTACCCTAGATGAGGTTGGAAGCTTCGTATTTACATCTTTTTTATGGGTGACCAATAAGTTTTACTCTAGATGAGGTTAGAAGTTTCGTATTTCCAACTTATTAATTAAAAGAAAAACTAGGTGGTGTTCTGATTACTTAAGTTAAAATTTATTTACTCTTAGGAAATATCTTGCATCACATTTCCAAAAAATTGGCTGAAATACACAAAATTTCGAATGTCTTGGTAAAAGTGCAGACGTACTCTCAGAGTGACTCATGCTCTTTAGATTACTTTCTTCTATTTACTTGAAAGTCTGGAACATTCAAGTGGCGTCTCTTGTTGCCAACGAATGATTCACCTTGTTTTTAATTGCATCTCTTTTTGTCGCACTATCCTTTCTTCACACTATTATTGACTAATTTCTCACATCATATGATTTCATGACCATTTGTTTGTTTACTATTACCCATAGGGGATTGAATTGCTCAATGAGTTTGGTCATTGCTAAAAGATGTTGCTACATTAATCCTTCAAATTTCGATGTGTTCAAACAATAATCGCGTCATTTCTCTAATCCTCAGTAATGACTAATGTGTCTGGTATGATTCTCATTTTGACTAATAATTTTAAAAACGGTTATTAAGATTGTAAAAAGTTATTATTTCTTAACATGCATGAATTTAAAATTTTTCAATTGTGACTGAAACATAGATTGGCATGCTTGTAATTTGTCATCTCCAACCAATCCTGGATCATCATACTCTAACTTCCTACAGGGGGTGTGTGGGTTTCTTCAATTCTCTACCGATACTTTCACTTTATTTACGCCAATTGTGATACTAATTAGAGAGAGGTGATAGATCATCTACCAAATAGGCCTCGCCGTTGGGTTCCTTTTGCTAACTCCCTTAGATTGAAGATAGTATTCTACATCATAATTCCAAGTAAAGCCATTTTTGAGTAAAATCTTATCAGGTTTTGCGAATATAAGCTTATATAGCTTTACATAAAAATAAACACGTCCCTTCTGCACGACTAATATTTCCTGCTCTTAAAACCATGAGGTAGAAATACACACACGCATATTAACATCTCATCATATCTCATCATCAGCGTTAGTTCAATTTTTAACGAATGACTTGAATAGGTTTTTGTAAAAAATCGAAAATAATCCAATTGAGTTGAAATATGGTACACTATATATATATATATATTATATATATATATATATATATATATATATATATATAATATTTATTTATTTTATTTTTTTCGGACATATAATTTTAGTATCATGAAGCCAATCTGAATCGACCCCCTAATTCTCCTCTCAACTTCCGTTATCCGAACAACCTCATAAACTTCATTTTTATGATGAAAATTCGCTAATAGAAAGAAAAATTATTGACTAATATAATAATGATATATAAAGGTATATTTTATATTGGCAGCTTGTTTTAGCGAATAAAGAAAAAAGTAAAATTAGCTTATGAGGTTAGGATCATGGAGTAGGGAAGTGGGAAAGGTGAAGGGCGGACTTACTGATCAAGAATATATATATATATATATATATATATATATATATATATATATATATATATATTATATATATTATATATATATATATTGTGTGTGTGTACGAGGTTTTGTCATAGACGTTTCTAATGTACACGGTATCTTTTGAACGCTTTCTCGGCTGGAAATGAAACTTATTAACCTATTGATAGGTTATTGTTTATGAAATATTTGTGACATCTATAACCTACAATAATGACCCCACAAACATTACAAAAAATCATAAATCTTCATATAGTGTTTAGATTGAACTAAAATCTTTTACGCATTAACTACTATTTATGGCTCACAGCAAAATACGAAATTCCACTTTATTATCAGTATTAGTTTCAGTTTTATAGATTGACATATATGTGTCTAATAAATCATTATGTCACTAATTGTAAACATAGTGTAAACAAATCACGTTTTTCATACATTTGATCATTTGCTTTTATCGTGGCAGTATGCCACTTATATAAACCATTATCAGAAAAACAGTTACAAGTACAACAACCATGTTGCTGCGAAGCGGTTATAGGGAGGCGTGGGGGCTGTCAGCGGAGCAGCAAAAGTTATAAAATTATTGATTTTGAATGAGCACTAGTATGGAATTGTTCATAATTAAAGTAACGAAGAAAAGAGTATCTCCACAAGACAAAGTGGAAGTGTTTTTGTTTTGTGGAGAGACTCATTTCTTCGTTCCTTTAATAAAATGATTATTTTTTATTAACATAAAATTTTAGTTAGATATGGATATTTTTTCTTCCTCAAAGCTCCACTATAAATCTATCTATCGGAAACACCCAGTATTTACTTAAGGCGGATAGACATGGTCGCGGTTAGCGGTGTGGAGTCACTGCAGGGTGACAGACTTCGTCAATAGTTGATGTCATGTAAATATTTGATGAGTCATGTAGGTCCGGATAACATTACTTGGCCGGGAAACATCGTAAACTACACGACAGGGTCCCTTCCAGTATCTCACCGGAGAATACATCTAACATATCTCTTTCTTCATTGCCTTTTCTTTTCTTTCGTTTTCTTCATCCCTCTTGAGGTTTTCTTTTCAAGGTTTAGGTTATTTATACTGGGTGACTGAAAAAACTCGGGCTAAAAGTGAATTGCTGTAAAATATTCTTTTAGCCTGTTTTAGGCTCATTTTGTATTTGGTTAATGTTTTTTAATTTTTCTCATTTATATCGGAGGTATATTAAAAAAAAGTATTGTGTTTGCTAAAAAAATTTGAAACCAAAATGTCACTCGAATTATTAGTTTTAGATGTTTTTTAAGAGCCTTAAGTGGTTTTCACAAAATTGTTTGTTTGTATGTGTGTGTGTGTCTGTTATTATCGTATCTCTCAGTGTATTTATGCTAGAGAGTTGAAACTCGGTACGAAAATCAATCTTTAGGTCTAATTTTACTATCCGCAAAATATTTTTTGTGACGTCAACACGTACAACCTGCTGTAATGACACGAAAATTCTTAAAACGCGAAAGAATTTGTTATTGGCTTAAGATGTAGCACTTATATAGTTATATATAAGAGCAACATATATGCTCAAATTTATCTCATTATCAGCATTAGTTCAGTTTTTATCGAATGTAATTTATAAGTTTTTTAAAAAATTGTAAAAATTTAAAAGTAATTTAATTGAGTTGAAATTTGTTACAAGTCTATTGCTTTATGTAATAAATATTTATACTAAGCTTGTTACTTTATGGCTATTATATATACGATTTTTGTTGGATCGTAAAAGTTGAGCAGCATTGAGCGGAATTATTACCTGGATAGGTTACTGCTAATAAAAATGAATGTATTTACTATTTGAGGGCGAACGAAGCGAGTCCGAAGCAAGGAAGACAAGCGAAGTGAATCTGATGTGATGAGGATGAGGCGAGATACCTTGTACCTGTTTTTAGCGAAAACGCGGAAAACTGTTTGATAATTTTGAAGTTTAGCACGCTTTTAGTCATATATAACACAAAATCTACCTCCCCCCCTTCATGGCCCTAATCTTATAAGCTCATTTTTTATTTGAAAATTCGCTAAAATTGCTAAGTTTTATCTTATCAGCGTTAGTTCAATTTTTATCGAATATTTTGTATACGTTTTTTTTATGGAATTGTTGAAAATCCTCAAGTGTACAAGTTTCCCCCCTGTCGTTTTAATACAGCCGATTCATCCACGGTTTTTATTGGATCATAACAGTTACGCAGCATCGAGTGAGGTCAGTGCCTGGATGAGTGACCACTGGGAATAAATCGAATGTTATTACTGACTTGTGACATGCTAAGCCAGTCCGAAGACGTACAGCTACGTAAATTTAGTGATTTCCATAGTCCGAAGACGAGTGATGCGAGTTTGAAGTAACGAAGATAAGCATAGCAGATCCGATCAGGGGGGGACTCACCGAAGTACCCCGTACTTGATTTTTTCTAAATAAGACGAGTATATTGCCGTCTATATTTTTCTACCTATTATGGTGAATTCCCTTTCACTGTTTTTCTGATTTCTATCTCTTTATTTAACCTCTGGTGTATTAGAGGTAAGTTTTCCTTTTACCCCATAGATGTGTATTCTGGCAACACTTTCCCTTCAAGACCATGTTTTTCTTTACTCGAGACAGTTATGGCTACCTCAGACATATGAGTTATTAGCCTAACCCTCTATATCTCAATATATCTAAGAAAAAGACATTTTTCCTCCATTTTTATTCTTTTATCAAAACAAATGTACTCTCTCATAAAATAAGAAAATGTCAAATTGAGCAAAGACACAAATCTAATGTCGTTCCTTTTGATCGAGCCTTAGTACATTTTTCTTGAAGCTTATAAATACATCCCCTGTATTTCTTCATTTCATTTGAATAATTTATGTTGTGTTGTCGGTTCTATTTACGTTTTTATTTATTTTGACTTAATAATAAGAATGTTTTTCATAAGCCAATCTAATTTAAAAAAAATTGATTAAGTTTTAACTTAATATACAAAAAACCCACAGGAAAAATTGTTACTAGTCCTTAATAGTACTTATTTGGAAGTTTTTCAGATTGTGCTGCAGTTAGGCTTAGACGCTGCATAATGTGTAAGATGTTTTCTCTATCTCAGAAAACGTTTAAAAAGTTTTAAACTAGTTATACTTTACCTGCAATGCACATACGTATTGTAACATTAGCATAATCTTAATAAAATCAGTACGACTGTTATGAGTCGTTGAACACTTCTATTTGTTTTACTTTCCTTATCCCGTGTGCCATATTTCTTGAAGTTATTGTGTTTATAAAACTCTTTACTCCTGCTAGTTACATATATCCTTGTAGATCTAGGCTCGGAGGTTAATCGACACTTTTCTCACTTCAAGAAAAGTGCGTAGCATCCACGGGCCTATATTTTTATTTGTTTAGTTTTATTTAGCATTTAAAAAGGTATTATAAAAAATATCTTTGCTCAATAAAAAGAATCCAATTAATCTTTAAGAACTATTTACTATTTTCTATTATTTTTAAAGAAACAAGAAAAATAAAGTTTTCAAAGAAGATATCGTATTTTATTTTTTTATCTAATTGCTCCACTGACATTATTCGAGTGTAGAAATAATAACAATCGTCCTACATATTGTTTATAGCTTCAAAATCCAGGCGATTAAACCAAAAGAAGATGGTTTTAATTTGATTCCTACAGATAAATGTCTATAACTGTACTCGCAAGAATCCGAGTGATCTATTGGCTTACTTGGAACAGATCGTGATCTTAGCGAGTCGGAAATTATTGGGAAACAAATGTTTGTGGAGAACTCTTCATTAGCGAGTCTTAAAATTCAATCGTGTACGTTTAATCATAGTTTTACATTTTTTAGCTGTTGAAGTTCTTCTATCTCATTAAAATATTTCTCAAACTTAGGTCTACTATACAGGCTACAATGTAGGACCTAAGTTAATAGTAGCGTTTTACATTTACTATTTTTAAAGTAGTCTTTTCTATTATCGCATCTATAAAGTACTGTCTAAAACTTTTCTTTTATTAATGTATTATTGTAATTAGTTTATAAGATTCTACATTTTATTTAGATAAATAATGTAAAGTACATTATTTATCTTCTTTATCTTACAAACTAATTACAATAGTACATTAATAAAAGAAAAGAAAAGTTTTAGACAGTACTTTATAGACGCGATAATAGAAAATACTACTTTAAAAATAGTAAATGTAAAACGCTACTAAGGTAAAGCGGCTACTTTAGCCGCTATTGGGTGTTATATCCACCTTTTTAACCAAGAGGCCTGAGTGCAAGTAATAACAAACTTAGAGCATGCGCTCAATACACATACAAATATAAATAAAAACATCAAAAAACCTACAATTTGACTAATTTAAATCTCTTCATATCGAGGTGGACACCGCAACGACCAAAACTATACAAACTTGCTAAATACTTGGCTTAATGACGTATAATAAAAAAATCGGGTATGGGGGTACCTCGGAACTTTTCCTCATTACATCAGATTCGCTACGCTCATCTTCCTTACGGACTCTTGCGGACCTCCTTTACTGTCCTCATGCGGACTCGCTTCGCTCGTCCTCAGATAGTTAATACATCCCATTCATTCTTAGCGGTCATCCATACAGCACTGACCGCGCTCAATGCTGTGTACAACAAAACCCTTAAATATACTTGTCGTATTAAAACAAAACTTTGTGTACTTATTTATTACGTATAAGTACACACTTGGTAAGGTATACATTTGTACCAAATTTCATATCAATTGCATTATTTGACGGTATTTTACAACTTTTTAAAAAGACGTACACAAGTCATTTGATAAAAATTGAACTAATGCTGATAACGAGATGAAACTTGGGACATATAGTCTTATGCATGGCTACATGTGTGCCAAATTTTAAAAGGATCGCATCATTTTTTCGCGTTTCTTAATTTTTTAAAAACAATTAATCATTATTGCGAGTTAGTGATGGAAATTTTATGTTGCTAATAATATCACCACAAAGTTAATATCATTAGAGCTTTTGGACTGTTATAAATTGTGATTAATGTTACAATTATATTAATGAAGACTCCAGTCCTTTTTTAAAATTTATTGAAAATAAATTAAGGAAGTTATTCGTCAATACATTTTAAAAAAGGACTGCAGTCTTTATTAATTTAATTGTTATTACAAAGTTAATACGTCGAACTAATAAAACAAATTTAATTATTTAAGACAAAAGTTACCTTTAAGCTCTAAATTTTATAAATAAAAATTATTAAATAATAAATTATTTTTATTAAATTTAAATTAAGTTTATGAAGTTACTTAAAAAATGCTTTTCCTTGCTTGAACTATACTTTTTGTATAATATTTGCCCCCCCCCCCTCCCCCCGGCTACGTCCATGATTGATTGATAAATATATTTTAGCCAAAACATTGTCATTAATTGACATAATGTTAACAAATGTAGCTTTTCACTAATACATTTGAAAAGTCGCTTATATCGTGGCAGTATGCCACTTATATAAACCAGTAATAAAGTACAACAACCAAGCGGCCCCCGGCGCCGCCGCCGCGGAGCGGCAAAAAGGCTAAATGCATCTTTACATTGTTTTTTTGGCTAGTTACATTATGTATGATAATTTATTTTGTTCCACACTAATAACATTAAATATATGTTATGTTTCAGATCGGGCTTTTGCATCCCGTTTTAAAATATTATTATTATTAAGGTATGTTGAAATTATTGATTTCTTTAATTATTTTTTTTACGTTTTTGTGTTATAATTTATCCAGGTCTATATGTATTTATTTTCAAATAACATTTCTTAATATTAATTTGATTTATTGTTTGTGTGTTATTTATGAAATATTTATTTTTTATATATTTATTTATTTATTCTTTGGCATTATAAACCTTTGCAAATTCTTCTGTTCAAACTTTTAGCTCAAAAAGACGTTCAATATATTTATTTATTGTTTGGTAAAATCCTTTCCCGTTATTTTTTGTTGTCTTTATTCCATAATATGTTATAATTATGAGAAAAGCTGTCAAATTTATTATAAATCTTTTCCAATAATGGAGTTTCATCGGATAGTTGCAATTGAGTTGATTTTTATATTTACCTTTGAATTTTTCTCTTTTGTACCGTAGGTATAAAGAAAAAGTATTGTGGAATCATTCGTTCCATGTGTTTTTGAGGCCTCTTAAGTGGTACACTGGGAGAAGCTACGATGATAACAGGCACACACTCACATAGACAGAAAATGCGCGTGTGTTTTCATCGTAGCTCTTGTACACATATTAGTCTATAGTTGTATTTTTTGAAACTTTGTACAAAAATTAGTCTATAGTTGTATATGTGAAACTTTGTACACAAATTAGTCTATAGTTGTATTTTTTGAAACTTTGTACAAAAATTAGTCTATAGTTGTATTTGTGAAACTTTGTACAAAAATTAGTCTATAGTTGTATTTTTGAAACTTTGTACACAAATTAGTCTTATAGTTGTATTTTTGAAAACTTTGTTACAAAAATAGTCTATAGTTGTATTTTTGAACTTAGTACACAATTAGTCTATAGTTGTATTTTTGAAACTTTGTACAAAAATTAGGTCTATAGTTGTATTTGTGAAACTTTGTACACAAATTAGTCTATAGTTGTATTTTTTGAAACTTTGTACAAAATTAGTAGTTGTTTGTGAAACCTTTATTAGTCTATAGTTGTACTTGTGGTATCCGGAAAATAACTTGATTTATGACGATATTAACCCGCAATAATGACTCAGCAACAATTTATAAAAATCATAAAACGTGGAAAAATGTTGCGATCAATTCGACATTTGGCACGCATGCAGTATGTATAAGACTACCATATGTGCCATGTTTCATCTCATTACCAGCATTAGTTCAATTTTTATAAAATTATTTGTTCATGTTATTAAAAAAATCGAAACTTAATCTGATTTAGTTGATATTCGGTACATGTGTTTACCTTTACGTCAAGTTTCTTTTCAATATGACATGTATATCTATGCTTTTTGTTGGATCATAAAATTTAAGCAGCATTGAGCGTGTTCAGTTCCTGAATGGGTGACTGCTGGGAATTAATCGGTGAAATTTACTACCTGAGAACGTGCGGAGCGAGTCCAAAGTAGGGTGGATAACCGTAGCGAATCTGATGTGAAGGGAAAAAGTTTAGAGGTATCTCGTACCTAGTTTTTGTGGCCTTAGAAATAACTTCTTAGTTTTCAATGTTTTACTAAACATAATTTCAGATAATCGAAAAACGTGTGTTAAGTTGTTATTGTCCCTTTTTATTTGTTTTTGGAGGCTCGATTTTATGGATAATACTAAATTGACGTCAGACTGGCGTAGAATTGACGTAATATGGTCCACTCGACTACTTGCTTTCAATTAACTTGATCTCGTCAAGTACTCCGCCAGTGTTGATATCAGTTTTATCTTTATATCTCGGAGACCTCTTCAGCTTGGAGTGTAATTGTTTCTATTTTTTCTCTAAATTAAAAATAAGTCATATTTTTTATCTTGATTGTAACTTATTTTCGTTGGATCTGTCCAATAAATATCAAATATTTATAGACTTGTGAAGTGGCTGTCTAAAGACAAGTCGAGCCCACTTTTATTATCAGCGATACGACTTGATGACGTAAATACTTTGCTGAGTATAAAATAGATTCGAGTGTATGATATCCGCCTTATTTATATATTGAACGGCTTTGTATGCTGTTCTCTATTCTTTTTATTTTTGATTTATTACTTTATTTGCGAGTTTTCTATTGTCTTGTTTATCTGATTATTACCTTGCTTTCTTATTATCTATGCTTTCTTTACCTGATTATCTGTCTTTCGACAATATTGCAAGTTGCTTCTGTACCGCAGAGTTAAGTTCAGGCCTCTGCCAGACTGCTCTAAACTGTCTGTCTGTCTACAGGGTGACTTAGCCTTAGTCAGGTTGTTGCCTCGACTTAGTGTATGTGTATATTAAAGTAATTTAATTTTTTTTTCGTTGAAGCAACGTTTCTAAAACTTCAGCGATATTATGGTTACTTACGATGGTACCATGTAAGTAACCATGACCTGTGGAGGAAACAGTCATTACGCCTCGGTTATTTGTTGGGTATGTATAAATAATTCCGGCGCGGTGGTCCGCT
The DNA here is from genome assembly GCA_018340805.1 of Microvelia longipes. Taxonomy (NCBI): domain Eukaryota; kingdom Metazoa; phylum Arthropoda; class Insecta; order Hemiptera; family Veliidae; genus Microvelia; species Microvelia longipes. Next base: position 82,067,494 of record JACMZG010000008.1, on the reverse strand, counting down.
GTCGGGCGAATTTCATTTAGAATGCGTGTTTCCGTGCTTAACAACCCATTTCTTGCTTAAGGTTCCGGTTCATGCTTTAGAACCTAAGCAGTTACTCAATTGTCAAGCACTGCTCGTAACTCATTTTTAATGTATTTTTCAAAGGAAATGCGCTAAAACCTTTAAAGATAACTGAGTACGCTTAAAGATAAGTAACTAAGCTTTAAACTAGTGCAAATAATAGTGCGTACTTCTAATTTTAGAGGCATAGTTTTGTACAACCAATTGGATAATTATGCGCATTTCCTTTGAAAAATACAGACAAAATGAGTTACGAGCAGTGCTTGATAATTGTGTAAATGCTTAGGATCTAAAGCATGAACCGGAACCTTAAGCAAGAAATGGGTTGTTAAGCACGGAAACACGCATTCTAAATGAAATTCGCCCGACAGCTGACCACCGCCCCGGAATTATGTAAACTTAAATAATGTATAAAACTATAAAAATTATCATTCCAACCAGGATTGTTGTTAAGCACAGAAACACGCATCCAAAGGAAATTCGCTCGACATGCGGACCACCGCGCCAGAATTATTATTTGTCGTACAAGGTATTATGCTACTAGGTAGGGAAGCCTCGTTCCTCGATAGCAGTTTGTTTTATTATGTATATATGATGACTCGTTTAAATAACAAAGTATTTCGCTCTCAACTGCCTGATGGGCTGTAAAAGTAAACAGTTATTTTTTGATTTTATTCTGCGGAATATTTTGTAAACATTTTTCAATTCCAGTAGCTATTATTTGTGATAAATCCCGTAAGATAATTTTACGAGTCTATTTACATACTTAATATATAAAAATGCAGTTACCCGGGTGTCCGAAGCGGGGCAGATATGAACGTATAGAGGCGTATTCTATTATAGTACTTCTACTTCACACCAAGTCTGTGCTTGCAATGTAATTATACGACCTATTAAAGTTTTATAGCTTTATTTAATTTCTAATATATTCGCTTGTAGTTTGTAATTTAACGATCACTAACTATTAGTAATTGACTTTCAGCTTTTAATATTATTACTTGGTAAGGTAAACTTCTTTGTGGAGTTTTTTTTAAATTACTGTACTCAAATTTTACTTATTGTTTATCTTATTTAACGTTGTACAATATGTATATTTAAATGGAAAATGAGATAAATAATTAGGATTGAATTAGGATTAAGATGATTGCTAGATTTTTTACCATATTTTTGCTTATGCTGTAAGAGGTTTTCCAGTCGTTAAAATGTAAGTGACTTGGTGTAATGCATTCTTAAGTCTTATAGCCTAAGAAATAATATAATACTATAATCATAGAAATGTTAATAAGAACAGTTAAACAATTCTCTTCAATATCTTAAGTAACATTAGAGGGGAAAAATAAAAGGCTGGAAAACCTCATAATAGGATAAAATCATATACATTTTAATTGTAATTTAATCATTAATAAAAGTTAATACTAATATCATAGCCACCTGAGCGCATGGAATACACAGTGAAACATGCGCTTAAAAAAAATAATAATATAAATCTAGGCTTCGTCTCCGATAAGCTTAGTGTACGCACGCTAAACCCTGTCCGAGCCAGAATGTGCATTTACAGGACTGTTTCTCCTTTTAAGTAATGTGGATTTAAGAGTACCTTGTCAATTTTGTTAGACATTTTTCTAATAACAACTTTTTAAATTAAACTTTTATAGCACTAAGTTTAAACAAATAAATGTGTATTTCATAAATTAAAACATTTTACGTTAATTTTCTAAAAGGTAAACATTGCTTTTATTACATAAGCCATTCTTAGAGATTTCCCGTTCTAAAAATATATTACTCTTCTTCTTTATCTTCTTTACTCTTAAAAAGTACTTAATTTAATTAATAGTCACTTTACGAGGTTGCTTTTAACTTAATAAGTGAAGAGAGATGATGGATTGTTTATTATAAAAAGTACTAAAGGAAGCTAGAGGTAGTAGAGGGGTAGATTGGAGGGAGTTACGGCGTGTCGCGACTACGAGGGAGTGAGTCAGTCATAGACTAATACTCGGTATACCCGCGTCAATCTATTCTTTTAACGATCGAAACATCGTAAATAAGTCGACGAAACGGGTTCCGCGCGTTTATCGTTTAGCGAATTGGTTTTTCATCCGGGGTTCGATTTGGTTTTCAAGTGTTGTTTTTGTGGTTCTTATGTGCTCCTTATTTGATGGCATCGCGCAGGTCAGTTTCTTTTTGGTGAATGTAAACAAAACATGTTTTTGTTTACATTGTATATCGGATTATTTATTCGTTCAATTTTTATTTGTTGCTTATGAAATTAAGTGATAATTATAAAATTCTTTAAAAAATATATTAAATTAGGGATTTAAATTACTTTGAATGATAGATAATCCGCCTGGGACCAACTGGATTATTTCCTAAAAAGAGACACACACTACTACTACAGAGCTGGCTTTACTACTCTGATTTTATCATAGTATAGGCATTGTTTTAGTCACAAAGTATAAAAACCTAATTTTAACCTCCTACAATGCATCTACGTGGCATTTAAGGGAAAATAATTCTCTGAAAGATCGTCTCTTAACTCTTGTTATCAAAAGTCCACATGTCGTTTCATTTCATGTTTAAGGATTAAATGACATTCTTCAGTATTCTATTATTTTTTAAATAATTAAATACTAATAGGGCTTATAGAAATAAAATAATTCTTGCGCAGCTTTTCAAAGGAAAATTTTTCGACACTTGAACTCCAGTACACTACTCTACTCTGCACTTTTCTTCTTTATACTCAATTTTTTCATTATGGAGTAATCTAGGGTAAAGTAGAGTAATCTCTGGATTAGATGTCTGCGAGAACAGAAAAAGTGTAAATAACCTTCCTGGGTTATCTAACCTTTTTTTAGCTAAAACAAACTAATAATAATAATTTATTACATATATACATTTTTTGTTCAATGTATTGTTTAATTACACAAACATAATTACTAATATTTCGTTTTATTCATTTGAAATAGCATAAATAGCGCTATATACTTTTTAAATTTTGTTAAAATACATCGATAACTTATGGATTGTTGTCATAACATGTTATAAAAGTGATTTCCCGCCAGAACTATATTTCTCAGATTTTTATTTTACCCTACTTTACTTAGTCTTTTAGAAGAAGTTAAAAAGTGCAGTTTAGAGTAAGATGCTTCTTGCCCGAGGTTCGTTACGAAACACGCAGTAGTGCAGTTTGGAGTAAAATCGAGGACGTGCCCGAACTTAGTTCTTATTTCAGGTTACTCTTGTATAGACTGGAGTAACTTGTCGAACAAACCCATAGTCATCATTCCAAAATAGCTACTCTAAACATTTAAATCTCAGTTTATACTAATTTTTAAAATGTTGCAGTGCATTTTATTTGATATACGGAAAAAAATAATTTTATTTAGTAATGGTGCTGCTAAGATTATAGAGTATAAACCGAAGAGCTAAATAAATAAAATAGATTATTGAACCAGGGAGCACTTCACAGGAAATCCTCGCGGCTCTCGTACCTCCGCACCAGAATTCTTTTGTACTTATATACTTATATAGTAAAATTATAACAAGAAAAAAAATTATTACCGATACCTAAATTCGAACTTGGCAACCCTGGCTTTGAGAACTTGTTTACTATAGGAGCGAACACTCTGGATCGCTTTCATTCAACTCAGAGCCCCAATTAGCATCGTAAACGACTCCTAACTTTCAATTTATTGTTCACAAACCGTATTTTAGATTTTCTGCTTACTTGCCACGATTTCGTTTCCTTTATGGTAACTTAAGAGTGGTCGGGTTTAATTAGATTTAGCGCTCCCTACTAAAATTTAACCATTTAGATTATATATTTTGTTCATTACAACCCAAAGCAGATAAAAATTTGCTGATTAATTTTAAACTAAAGCTTTTATGTTTACTTTTTAAAATGATAAGATCCCAGTCAGCCTGTACTGCACTCGACATTTATTTAAACAGGGTTGTATAAAAATCATTGATATTTACAGTTTAGGTTTAGAACTGTTATTTTGTTGGTAACCTTTTGACAAAATCTAACCTTTGGTGTGACTTGCGGTTACATTATGATTACTCATTGATCCATGAACAAATGATCCCGTTATTATAAGATCATTTTCGTAACACCGTATCTTGCAGTAATTGAGGAAATGTAGTTTTATCGTCACTTTCTTTGCATCTATTAGGAAACATTTTTCATTAGTTTTACTAAACAGATGCCTGCGTAATATAGGTTATTAAGACAATACGTTATCTTTCGAAGAGCTGATGTCTATCGTTACCAATCTGAAGTAAGAAGATAACCATATTAAGTCGATCCTTATTTGATCGTTAGACAAATTTATTAATTTAATAACAGTTATCTACTAGTTTAATTTATCCCCATTAGAGCATCTTTAATGATCCAGTTAGACCCAGACGCAAAAAAACGTCGAGCCTCAATGGTTTAGCTCACTAGACTGACTTAAATTCTAGGTGATTAGTGAAGACTTCAGTCCTTTAAAATATTTCGTTTAATTTACGTAAAAATTAACAACAGACGTTTCGCATGGTGAAGCCAAGCACTGCATCTGCAGTGATAAACAATAAGAAAATATATCAAAACAAACAACTAACAACAACAAACTAATAAATCTTACCAAAAACAAAAAAGAAAACAAAAGAACCATCACCAAAAACTACCACAAGTGAAAAAAAAAAAAAACAGTTAAATTAAAAGTTGAAACAGTAAACTATACGTTAGAACAACAATATTTGAACAAAATATAACAATAGAATAAAAAAAATATTATAAACGACTGAAGTCTTCATTCTTTTAAATTAAAATGTCTAGAATTTAATTTCTTAACAGTCCAATAATAAATTTGTTTGACTAACTTATTTTGTCTCCCTGGTAAAGGATCATGTGGTCTTCCACTTGTCCGGAAAATCTAGGTTTTGCCCTATAACAGTTTTCCTATTATTAGTTTTATCAAAAATATCAAAGTGATCTTTTATTAAATGTTTGACTACTCAATGTTTTAACCATCAAAATTAATTCTAAAGAATCAAAGGTGACTGTTAACATTTTTCCGAAAATACAATAAAATTTATTAATTTACACCCTAAAATAAACAAAGCCCTTAGAATTGCATGTTTTTTATGTTATCATGTTTAAAACACTGGCAGGCTTAAAAATCAAACATATTATATCAAAACTACTGACAATATAGAGCTGTTCTAGAGAAAAACACAAGCAAAGCTCTCGTCAGTGGCGGAACTTTTGGGGCCCAACCGTAAAAATTTAGCTGGGCCCCTCTTCTCCTTTGTAAAGTAAACCAACAAAGTGCTCTCTTTCTGCCTGCGTGTTTAGTATAGTTAATCAATATGAGTTGACTATAAAACTGCGTATTTATAGATAGCATCACAAAAAAAAAATACTTTCACATTGTAGGAACAAGAGAAGAAAAATATAAAATAAATTAAACGCAAATTGGTGAAGTAAATTCTAACCTCTAACCCTGACTTGTATTTGCCTTTTGATTTTAAATACAGTTAAAAATATATAGCCTCACATTAAACTTTTCCAACGTAGGAATAATAATTATTTTAATAATATCGATAGCTCTTACTTCACCAGTAAAAAAAAGTATATTATCTCTATGTTATAGTTTACCTAAAGTCATTACCATAGTACCATCTCTATGTTATAGTTTTCTTTAAGTCGTTATCTCAGTACCATCTCTATGTTATAGTTTCTTTAATGATCATTCATTATCGATGATTTATCTTATTAAATGTAATATTTTGAATTGGAATATTTTTAATTTAATGTTTTATTATACATATTACTGTTACTATATTAATAAAATATGTTTAACATTTCATCTCTATTAATTTATTTATGACGGTTTTTCTTACTTATTATTTTATTCTTTTTTATTTCTATTTTATTCTACTTTTCTAATTTGAACTTGAATAAACCTCTTAGTTAGAATGCAATAAAAACACCGAATGGTTACGTACAAGTTCATGATCGCGTTTAACTGTCAATGATTTAAAAATTTAATAGCTCTAGATTGTATTACTCGTAATAAAACTCATTGACTATGCTTAATAACTTTATACTTAATGAAACTTAATATTACTTAGAATAACCTGTACTGAATAAAAATTAATATTACTTAGAATAACTTGTACTTAATAAAACTTAAATTGGTTTTACCTCAGTGCGTCGATAATACAGGTCATTTGCGTGGATATTTATTCGAACTAATTTTTGACAAAAAATAATAAAAAAAGGATGGGTTCGAGGTTTTTTAAGGAGTTTCCCAGAACTTTTTCTCACCTCATCGGATTTGCTAAGTTCATCCTCATAATATAAAAATCATCAAATGTACTGCAACACCTATTCTTATTTGCTTCCTTCGTCCTTAAATAGTAAATACATTGGTTTTATTTCCAGTAGTCACCCATCCATGTAATGATCTCTCTCGATGCTTCTTTACTTTTATGTTTAGGAACGTTACTTGGTATACGTATTTCTACTCAATTAAGTTAATTCTTTGGTTTTCGCCATTTTTTAAAAAACGTGTACAAGGCGTACGATTAAAATTGAACTAACGCTAAAATGAGATGAAACTTAGTACATATGCTGGTCTTACATATGACTACATGCGATGAAAATTCGCTAAATGTCACATTACAACTAATAATAGTAAAACAACAAAGTACCTAAAGGGATGCCACCGGGGAAACGCTGCGGAGCGGCAGAGGCCGAAGTGCAGAGGCGCTGCGAATTGACTATGGGCCGAAGGCCCGTATTTATAAATAAATCAATGGATACATTTTGGCACGTAAGTTTACAAGTGTCTTGGTAGTGTTACTAACGGAATTTGCGTATATATATTTTTTTATGTATTCAAAAACTTTTTTAAAAAATATATGATATTAAATAATATGAGCTTTAGTAGTAAAGGTGGGGAAGATCCTAGATCTTAGCAATTATGTCTCTGGGACGCTTTTTGCCATAAATATTTCTTTTATGAGCTAAAAAAATATATTTCATGATAAATAAAAAAATATTTATGATTTTATTATTGTAGAGTTGTATACTCTTATGGTTTATATAATGTAATATAATTAGAGATATTTTATTATATGTACTGCCATCGTCATTTTATGTTAATACTACGCATACTTGTGATAAATAAATCGATCGTAGCATTTTTTACTATTACAATCCTTCCCCCTCCTTTGTATTCTAAATTAGTTTTATTTACGTCTCGGCCAGTTTTATTACGTGCCAGTTTTTAACTATAATATTTTTTTCCCTTGATTACGCACTTTTCCTTATTGATTATACTATTGTGTGATTTAATTAATTAATATGCGTATTAATTACGTATTTATTTTTTTTAAATTCTTTAAATATTCATTATTTTGATGTTTGTCTAAGCTAATTAAAAATTTCCATGAGTATCTATATTAAAAATTATAATTACATAATATAATTCCTTGTGTCGCACCCTGCGGTTGTAAAAATAAGTATTCGGGTTGTTAGGGAAAGCTGTGCTTGCTTTCAGTAATACTTCGTGGACTTTCAGTAAACTTCAATTCTGTTGTTCTTTTAATGATACAGCAATTCTATTGGTTAGTTTTGGTTTATAAAAAAAGATACAAGCTTAAGAGTCTCGTTAGTTGAACATGTTCTTTAAAATTTAATAATTTTGAAGAAATAAATTTTGTGATGTCATTGTTCCTTAAGGTAAATTAAGTAATTTAAAATTCGCTAAAAGTTGAATTATGAAATTTTCGGTTTTTGGCAGAAAGTCCAAGATCTGTGTGGATTTTTCTAGTTTAGAGTCTTAGTAGCGTCGACGATGCGCGCTCTCTTACTATACAGGAAAAATTTGTTTAAATTTTATTTTTGCTTATTTTTAGTTCCGTTCTAATTTCATAGGATTTATTTGAAGCAATTAGATCGTCGTTCTAGGATCTTGAATAAAAGGGTTGATGCGTTAAGTCCATTTGCCTCATAACCCCATTTTCAAAGTAACCCCATCAGTGTAGTAATCAATAATTACTATTCAACTTAAAAGATAAATACTCTATTACTTGGCTCAATATCAAATAAAATTCTGTCACGGTTGTTCGTGACAGAATCTTCTTTGAAATGAGTGCTTTCTTGCTTAAATTTTCGGTGTATGATTTATAACCTAAGCAGTATCGTCACAACTTGCTATTTAATTTTTTAGATTTTTTCAAAGATAATGCGCATATTTTTACCATAGATTATGCTATGCACGGCACAGCAAGCATTATTTGCACTCATTTGCTCAATTTATGCTTATTGTTAGGGAATTGTTTTATCACAAGTCTCGGTACAAGCTTAACTAAGTTTATAATTGATTCTTTTGACTTAAAAAAGTTTATAAGACTTAATTTTGTGTTCAACGTCTATTAGCAATCGGATGTACAATATACTTACTTATCGGTTCTATTATCTTGTCTTGTAAGGCTGTTTTTCGCCTTCTACCTCTCCCTCTACTATTTTCTTTATCAGGCTTCAATCTAAGCAACTTAGTTGAGGTATTAACATTTTTTAAGATTACGGCTTTTTTTTCTTTTCATTATTCTGTTATTAGACGGAACTTTTTTTATTCTTCTTAAATAAGTTAAAAAGATAAATTGATTTATAGGCGTCAAAAAATTATTAGGAGGAAGAGGGTTTGTTATTAATATTTTTCCACAGTTTATTACCTGGGGGGGGGGTATCTATAAGACCACAGAAATAATTAAGCCCATCCCCCTGTGTTGAACATCCCTTGTAAGTTTTTCACCCTAGCCCATCCTCCCGAGAGGTGGTTTGGGTCGGCGCATGTCAGGAAATGTTTAGGGGGTGGTTATTGTGGTCCAGAGGTCTTCACTCGATCTCGCGATGCCCCCCGCAACGGGGGGTATTGCCTGCACCGCAGTCGCTTGGTCCAGATCTCCGGAGCACCACGTCTGACACCTTTACACCATGGTTCCTCGACTTACTTACGAAGTATTTTATTCTTTACACAAACTTTTCTCTTTCTCTCTCTCTCTTTATCTGTACTTCTTTTTCTATTTTTTGCAACTGCTTCGGCAAAACTAGAATTGAAATATTTTTTATTCTTCTGTTACATATTATTGTTTTCAATATTTTTCATGTAATTTATTTTTCGTGTCATGTAATTTATTTTTCGTGTCAAATAACTTTAACCATTAAAATGAATAAATAAAAATTGATAAATTATCGCCCTAATATTGATAACTTGATCAATACTTAAGTTTAAGCGTGACTCTGTCTTGTACTGACATTGATACAAGTCTGACTCAAACTTATATAACGATCAAGAGTAACTATCTTAGAGCCTTATTGGTAGAGCATTATTGAAGTTTGAGTACAACTTATGTCTGTGTTGTGACATAGGTATAAGTTTTCCTCAAACTTATATCATGTTCTACAGAGTACCTATCTTAAAGAGGTATTGATAGAACACTAATAAAGTTAATAACTGTAGCTTTATTTGACAGACCTATGTGTCTTTAAGATTCGTTTCTGAATTTATTAATTTGAAAATTAACTTAATTTGTCGAAAGTAAACGCTGGTTTCCATTTCATTACGCTATGTATTCTGTAGTTAATACTAACTTATATACTAGGAAGTAAATTTGATTATTAAATTTTGATCATTAAATTTAGCAATACTTAAAGTATTAATATCTAGTAATCTTTTTTATTACGGATATCATGCATCTAAGTAACTTAGAGGGCACAAATATTCCATTTTACAATTATTAGGTTCAATTCTTTATGACTGTATTTAAATATTAAAAGTAACAAAGCGGTTTAAATGAGAGAGTTTAAGCATAAACTTTATAACGCTTCGAGGCTATTCTTATTATACCGTAACTCTATATTGCCTATATTCTCTTTCAGTTTTGTGCTGCTTTAGAAAAAAAGTCGTAAGAACTTAAAGTTCATTTACCTTACACTTTGAAATCCGTAACTGCTGAACTTTATTTACAATTTTCTTAAAATTATTTTTTAAGACATCTGTTTTGTAGTTGAGAAGTTGTGTAATTTTCTATTTGTTAGACCGTCGAGATTTCCTATTTATTTAAATGGAGTTGAGTAATTAATGGTTTAATTTATAAAGTACTATTTAATTAATTTCTTTAAAACTTTATTAGTCTGCCTAAGAGGGATGCGAATTTCACTCTATAGTTCAGTTTATGGCAACATTTCCAATTCTAAGTGAAATATAAAAATATCTAAAGGGCCATTTCATTGCTTATTTGAATTGTGCGCGTTTTGAGCTCTTTTTCTACCCTTTAGAGTTTAAAATGGGGACTTATTTTAAGAATTTAAATACAAATTATAGTTTAAAACTTATCTTTACATGTGGTTTGATTTTTAAGCCCTTTTTCCACCCTCTAGAGTCTAAAATGGGGACTTATTTTAAGAACTTAAATACAAATCATAGTTTAATCTCTTAAAATTAAAAAAAAAACATTAAACCTAAAGGGGAGCGTCGTTTAATATTTTGCTAATAATCTAAAAGTATTGACATTAATATTGTTTTTTCCCTTTTCCCGAAAAAAATCTTAAGAATCTCTTTGAGAGTTGGTTGAAACTGTTTTAAATGAAATATAAGTATGACATTGCATTACCTGTATCTTTATTACAAGTATATAAGTATTAGTTCGTTAAAAACAACGTATAGTAAACGTTACTAATAATATAAAATGAAATTTAAAATTTATACTATGTATTAAAATTGAAATATTGAAATATTTAGCGAAAAAAAAAATAAATTAAAAAGTATTAAAGTAAATATTAAATTTAAATATGGATACATTAAATGTAGCAAATTTAATAAATATTTAAAATACCATAATTTTAAACTTATTATAGTTGCCTTTAGGCTTGTTTGAGGAAAACACCAGCAAAGGTTGTTAGTCAAGAAAAAAAATCAAAATTACAATAGTAATAAACAAGTTTAAATTGTAATTAAATGAATGAACGAAGTAAAAAAATTTTATCGAATGCAGTTTTGATTCTATTTTTCACTTAAAATTAAGTTAATCTAGACTTACTTTAAATGCTATAATAAGTAAGGATAAAAAAATTGTAAAAATTTCCATCTGTTTCGTCCGAAGACAACTGTTTGAGGACGAGCGAAGTACTATAGTGATGAGCGTAGCGAATCGTGTATACGAAGTAGCGTACATAACGACTCGTATATACGTAAGTATATTCGAAGTATATCGGAAGCGTAGCGATGCAGTGAGGAAAAGTTCTGAGGTATCTCGTACCCGATTTTAGACGGTAATATCAAAGCTACCTAGGTAGCTTTGATATTATCAAAAGCTTGTAGGCAGCTAAGGTAATATCTATAAGCTTTTTTTTTTGTTCGAAGTTGTTTTAACTTAAAAATTCCTTTTTAATACCAAAAATAAATAAAGGATATGAATGCTACACTAAACGTATGACAAGGTTAATAATAATAGTAATTTATGTTTGCTACTTACGGTGTTTTTAAGACCTTGTTAATAAAGCCCGCAAAGTTTTCCCTAAAAGCAGTTAATTTTCCAACTGTTTCGCTCAAAGTTTCCATGGGGTGCGAAACGAGACGGGGTTCCGAGTTGCGGTTAATAAGTTAGTACTTGGGTTTAATTTTTAAAACCCTACTTCTTGAGTTTTGCGGTGTAAAACCACTTTCGTGTAAACCTTCGGTTATCCTGTATCTTTTTGCTATGTCGATATTGCTAAATATTAAGTGTTAATTGCTAAGTATAAATTATTAATTTTCTTTTTTACAGATTAGTTATAATAATAAAATAGTTAATCAGGTAAATATAAAATAGTTAATCCCTAAAAATTGTATAATTCTAAATTATCAAACTTTTTAAGTAATAATTAATTATTAATTTTCTTGTTTACAGATTAGTTATAATTTAAGTATTATTGTGATTCAATTCATAACTTTTAGCGGGAAAACAAATTGTAATTAAAGCAAATTTCCTAGCTTAAACATGTGTAAGAGCAACGATAAGTGAATGTGTGCAAAATGTTTCCTATGATTAATTATAGAAAGTAGTTATACCAATGCTGCAATGAAGCACCGATTTAATAGGAAGAATAGAGCGAAAAAGGATTTCCGCCCTAGACTTTTTATTGATATGATTATCATTAATATTATTGAAATATAAATATAAAGAATCGGGTGCAGGGTACCTCGAAACTTTTCCTCATTATATCGGATTCGCTTCGCTCATCTTCACTACTTCGGACCTTCTGCTGTCGTCCTAAGAATATACAAAACGGAAATACGCTTCGCTTATCCTAGACAGTAACTAAATTCGTTTTAATCCCTGCTGTCTCCCATTAAATGCACTAAACTCCCTCAATTCTACTTAACTTTGTGATCTATCAAAAATCGTAGATATACTTACCGCGTATTGAAACTTCGCGTACTTATTTTTTACATAAAGGGACATATTTGTACCGAATTTTAAATCAATTAGATTTTTTTTTGTTATTTTACAATTTTTTTAAAAAGCAGTTTACAAGTTATTTGATAAAAATAAAACTAATGCTGATAATAAGATGAAACTTAATACATATGTTGGTCTTATTTATAACTACACGCGTGCTAAATTGCAAATTAATCGAAATATTTTTCTGCGTTTTATGAATTTTCAAAATTCTTGCTAAGTCATTATTGCCGGTCAATGACGTAAAAAATTATTGTTCAGGTATCACTAATAGACCTAAAGATAGATTTTTGTACTAAGTTTCAACCCTCTCAGCATAAATATACTGATAGATACGATGATACAGACTGAAAACTTTGTGAAAACTATTAAGGACTTAAAATCGCTGGAAACGGATAATTCCGTTAACATCCCGGTTTCGGGTATTTTACAAGCACAATACTTTTCCTATTAGATAAATATGTTAGTCTATTAAAACTCGCAATAAACTATGGACCCTACAAAACAATATTAATACATCGAAGATAGAAGAAATCTTCCCTTCAGTAGCCAGTCAGACATGATAAGGTAACTCACGCAACCTTCTCTAAACGCATTTAAATACGCAGTACGCAATACCGCCGAATATCATTGGATACCCTAAAATCTTTAATTTTGGGTCCGTGAATTCACCATATGGTCCTTCGACGCCGTATATATTTTCGTTAATTTTACGAAGAAAAAAAGTTAATTTATAACTTTTTTCGAAGTTTCCGTTTTTACGAAATTTTCGTTAATTTCCGATTTTCCTATTTACGATCTTATATAAAGATAATTATTATTTTGTGTTAATTTTTCTTTTAGTTTTTTGAAAACATACTTTAATTATAATAATTATTTTCTTTAAATTAATTATAACATTAAAGTTACGTAACAATTATAGTTTTATTAATAATTTTATAACTATTTTTAATTAACTTTATTTGTTTTATTTTTAATTTTGTTTATAAAAAGGATTTTAATCAATCTATAAAGATTTTAATTAAATAATAGACATAAGTAAATGTCAATTTTTGCCTTAATTTCGAATCACTCCAAGGTGCCTTATAATTTTATTATAAAAATAATTTTAGATCGAAGTTATATTTTTTGTTTCTTCTACAAGGTAAAAAGTTTATGTTTTTTTAAATAAATTTTAATGTTAATTTTTTAAGACCAGTAAAAGGTTAATTTTTTACTTCAAAAAAGAAATTTTGAATAGGGTAATTTTATTTACAATAGTTTTAGTTTTGAGTTTTTTAAAAACAGTGTGTCAAAAATATTTAATTTTATTGCAGGGTTAATTTCTTTAAAAAGTTATTTAGATTTTTATGGTGGACATATATCTTGAAGAAATCTCTAATTTTGTACGGATATTTATTTCTTAAATTTTCGTTTTGTTTTAGCGTATTTTTTACGCAAAGTAAAAAGTATTATTTTTTAGTAAGTTTATGCTTTATTTTTTCTTACATTTCGAATTACTTGTTACAGTACAATTTATTGTAAACGCCTTATTTAAACGCTACGTACGAATACATTTTTTACGCTTAAATTGTGCGGAAAATTTTCATATTATATTTATATTTTTTTTAAATTTTTTGCATTTCGTCCTAAAATTAAAGACAAAATGTCTGTAGTAAAACTTACAAAAAAAGAAACTTTGTTTCTCAGACTTCAGCAAACTTTTGACATGATTCCAAAAGTCTTAGAAGACAGCAAGGTTGCTGATCACTTCTTAACGCGATTTCAATCCTTAGAGTCAACTAAAAGAGAATTTGAAGAAACTCTTGATAGATTATTTGATGCTGAGTTAGAACTTCAACCTACTTTTCAACCCGATTATCAACCGCTAAACGCATTTGACGAAATGTATTGTGCTGTTGTGGCCACGTATAAAAAACTTATGGTAAAGAAAAACTTACCTGTACCGGGTACTTCTGGTTCCGCTTCTAACCATGGTTCTTGTGACAAACCTCGTAAAAAATTTAACTTGCCTGATCTCGATATTGACAAATTTTCTGGCAATCATTTAGACTGGCCTAGATATAGAGATATATTTACAAGTCTAATTATTAAAAATGGCATATTAGAAGACGTTGAAAGGTTGCATTATTTGCACCTCACATTAAAAGGTTCTGCAAAACAGGTTATCAGTTCTTATTCTTTGGAAGACTCGAATTTTCAACCTGCTTGGGAAGCACTCAAAACTCGCTATGAGAATAATCGCATTTTGGCAACGCATTATTTCGATTCACTTTTAAAAGTGGACTCAGTTTCAAACTCCTCGTCTGTAAAACTTCTTCAGGATTTTTTATCTAACGTTCAAGACAGTGTAAATGGAATAAAAAAGTTAAGTGTTCCAGACTTATCGGATTTTTTTAATTTTTAACCGTGCATTACGTCATCTTGACGTTCAATCTAAAAAGGAATTTGAAAAAGAATATCGCACGACTAAGTTTCCCACGTATGAAAACTTAGTTCAATTCGTCAAAGATAGGATAGATCTCCTAGAGATTTCTGAAGCAACTGGGATATCTCATAAGAAGGAAAAACCTTCTCGCGATACTTTTCCGTCGAAACAACGCTCTTTGACACTTGTGACTCAACAAAGCCAACAAGGAAATAACGCAAAACCGCAAGTTACGCCAGATGTTTGTCCGTCCTGTACAGGCCAACATAAATTGTATAAATGTTCACAATTTATTTCAAGCTCGCCAAGTGATCGCAGAAAATTAATAGATAAGTTGAAAGCATGCGTTAATTGTCTGTCTACTTTTCATACACTACCTAGGTGTAGGAGTGAAAGGACGTGTTTTCAGTGTCGGACCCGACATCATTCTTTACTGTGCTATAAACAGGATCGCAGTAACGCTAATAACGCCACGCAGTATAATAGTCAAAACGCTCAAACTCAAGCTACTTTTACGTCGTCAAACGCTGCTTCTTCTTCATCTAACGCTACCACTTCGTCACCTAACGTGTCTTCTGACCAAAACGCTTCGCTTTCTTGTGTCACGCAAACGCCTATACTTGCTTCACAAAACAGTTCACAAGTACTCTTAGGAACCGCCTTAGCTAAAATAGCGAACAAGAATGGAAAATATGTTAGCTTCAGGTTATTAATTGACTGCGCATCCTCTTCAAGTCTTATGACAGAGGAATTAGCCAAACGCTTAGATCTGCCAATGACGCCTTTCAAACAAACCTTTACTGGCCTCGGGTCAAGTAAAGTAGCTTCAAGTGCAGGTTTTGTAACTTGTAACATAAGACCCCGCAGTAGTAACCATCCTGTCCTGAAAGCTCGAGTGGCTGTGTTACCGCAAGTAGTTCCTAACTTACCTCTTACGTCACCTCCTTTGTCATACAAGGAGTTAGTTGCTGGTTTGCCTCTGGCCGATCCTTACTTTTACGAATCTAGCCCTATTCACTTTCTTTTAGGTGCTGATCTGTTTTTAAAAGTATTGACGCCACATGATACACAGCTTCCGCAAATAAACAACTTAACTTTGTCAACTATATTTGGCCATATATTAATGGGATCAACGCAGATCGACTCAAAAGACGATTCGCCTATATCTTTAGCAACTTTTACTCAGGAAGAAATCCATAGAGGATATTGTTAAATCTTTTTGGGAGTCAGAAGAAGTTGTGAAGAATATACCCGCCAGTGTAGAGGATGAGTATTGTGAGAGGCAGTTTCTTGAAACTTACCGCAGAGATGACTCTGGTAGATACCAGGTAAAGATGCCTTTTCGGGAAATAAACCCTGAATTTCCTCAGTCTCGCTCAGTTGCTGAAAAAAGGTTTTATTCTTTAGAACGCCGCTGTCAAAAGGAGCCTCTTTTAAAAAAGGAATGCCATGAGTTTCTTGCCGAGTATTTTAATTTGGGTCACATGAGCCGCGCTGAAAAACCAGGAAAATACTTTTTGCCGTATTTCTGTGTTTTTAATCCTGATTCACCAACTACAAAAACGCGTGTGGTTTTCGACGGAAGTGCGAAACACACCGATCGCAGTTTAAACTCTGTTCTCATGGTAGGTCCAAAGCTTCAAAAGGATATTGCGGATGTAGTAACCAACTTTCGCTTTCATCGTTTTGTATTTACATGTGATATTTCAAGATGTTTCGCAACATACTGCTTTATCCAGAAGACGCTCTTTATACTCATATTTTATTCCGTGAACGTCCTGATCTTGAGTTAACCGAGTTTCAGCTCAACACAGTGGTTTACGGCTTAGCGCCATCATCATTTCTTGCTCAGCGTGTTTTGATTCAATTAGCACGCGATGAGGGAGAAGCTTTTCCTAACGCAGCGCGCATCCTTCTCGAAGATGGATTCGTAGATGACCTTAACGGAGGCCATGATAATTTATCAGATCTTGAATTACTTAGAGGTGAGTTGATTCAACTTCTCCAAAAGGGGGGATTTACACTCAATAAATGGTCCAGCAATTCGACTAAATTTCTTAAAACGCTTAAAGATGTTACCTGTCAACCTCTTGTTATCTGCGACGGTACAACCTCTGCAGTAAAGGTACTAGGTGTTATTTGGGATCCAATTACAGACTGCTTTTCATTTCGTTATCAACCTCCTGAGAAGTCTGTAAGTGTTTTTACGAAAAGATCGGTGCTTTCTACCATTGCCAAAGCCTATGATCCTTTGGGCTTCATATCGCCGCTAATTTTCAACTTTAAATGTTTTCTTCAACAACTATGGAAATTGAATTTAGAATGGGACACACCGATACCCCCTACTCTATTGTCTGAATGGGTAACTTGGATCACTGAGTTGCCTATCATCGCTTCTATTCGTATACCACGCTGGGTTTTACCTCCAAACCGCTCTACAAGTCAATTACTTGGATTTTCAGATGCTTCAGAGAAGGGATACAGCTCCGTTGTCTACCTCAGATCTGTAGATATAAATGGAGATGTTACTATTCGTCTGATAAAGGCAAAATCCAAAGTCGCTCCTCTTAAGCTCATTACTGTCCCTAGGCTGGAATTACAAGGTGCGCTTCTCCTTGCACGCACTTTTGCCTGGCTTGAAAAGTTTCTTCAAAGAGTTCAGCCTGCAAAGAGTTATTTTTTTACAGACTCGACCATTGTACTATCTTGGATGAGGAAACCGCCCCATTGTCTGAAGACCTATGTCGCTCATAGAATTTTAAAGATTCTGGAATTAACTGATGTTAATCAATGGCATCACATTGATACA
The DNA here is from genome assembly GCA_018340805.1 of Microvelia longipes. NCBI lineage: Eukaryota > Metazoa > Arthropoda > Insecta > Hemiptera > Veliidae > Microvelia > Microvelia longipes. The sequence continues at coordinate 82,049,702 of JACMZG010000008.1, read as the reverse complement.
TCGCTGAATCCTGCAGACCTGTCTTGCCGAGGTATGACCCCTTCTGCTCTCGCTCAATGCCCTACTTGGTTTTTTGGGCCGAGTTGGGCGCTTGATGATGTCGAAAGTTGGCCACGCACTAACTTTGAGGCGCACTCTATGGAATCTTTACCTGAAATAAAATCAAACGCTTTAAGTCTTGCTACTTATCCTAAAACGCCTGATGCTAACAACTTGGAAGAACTAAGCTGGATGGAAGGATGTTTTACTTTAACAAAACTACTGCGCTACGTCGCAGCTGGACTTCGTTGGGTGGATAACTTCCGTGCTACATCCGACGAGCAACGCCGGACGCGCCCTTATTTTACCGTATCTGAGCTTGATCAAGCGCTATTTAGTTGTATAAAACTCGTGCAAGAATGTTTTTTTGCTGAAGAATTGAAGTTGATTGCCAGTAATCAATCATGTTCAAACCGTATTCAGTCTTTGTCGCCTTATATTGATGGAGGCGGACTACTTCGTGTTGGCGGGCGGCTACGCAACGCTAAACTTAGTGATACCGCTAAACATCCTTATTTGCTGCCTTCACACTCCTATTTTACTAACTTGGTCATTGACCATAATCATAGAGTTTACTTACATGCAAGACCTCGCACAAACGCAATTCTTCAACAAACATTCTGGATCTTGTCTGCTCACACGGTAATTCGCAAAAGAATAAGAATGTGCTACACTTGTTCAAGATTCTCCGCTCCTACCGCCTCTCCAGTTATGGGTGATCTTCCCGCAGCACGTGTTCGTCCTTCGCGACCGTTTCTTTATTCCGGCGTTGATATGGGACCTTTTTGGTTGAAAGAATCAACTAGGCGTAACGCAATCGCGTATAAGGGTTATTTCGCTCTTTTCATTTGCATGGCAACAAAGGCTGTTCACATAGAGGCAGTTACCAGTCTTTCGACGGAAGCCTTTATTGCAGCGCTGCACCGCTTGTGTCTCGCAGAGGGTTTTGCGAACATATATACTGCGATCAAGGCACAAACTTTAAAGGTGCTAATAACGAGCTAAAGGAGATTTCAGAGTTCCTTTGCGATGAACATAAAACCGGCAACATTCCGCATATATTAATTAAGTATAGAATCAATTTTTCTTTCAACTGTGCTTCCGCGCCTTTTCAAGGTGGATTGTGGGAGAGCAACATAAAAAACATTAAGTACCACTTCCATCGTGTCATCGGTGAGAAAAAACTCACATATGAGGAGTTTACTACAATACTGACCAGGATTGAAGCCGTCCTTAACTCAAGACCACTCTGCGTGTCTTCGCAATCACCTGATGAACAAGAAGCTCTTACGCCAGCCCACTTCCTCGTAGGTTCATCTCTCATTTCAGTGCCAGAGTATGACCTTACTGATATCAACAGAAACCGTCTCGTGAGATGGCAGGTAGTAAGCCAAATGAGCCAACATATGGCGACGCTGGGAAAAGGAGTATCTCCACACCTTACAAAAAAGGAAAGTGGTTTACTAGTGAATCCAACCTTGCTATTGGACAACTGGTTTGGATAAAAGAGGATAATGCTCCCCCTTTATCATTCCCATTAGGACTAATTGAAGAAGTCTTCTATGGAAGTGATGGAGTCGTCCGAAGTGCGATGGTTCGCACCTCTACAGGAGTTTATCAACGACCCGCGCGCAAGTTAGCGCCAGTGCCCGTTGAACTAGACATTTATTTACACAAGAAGTATTAACTTAGAAGTTATTTTTTTAATTTTGCACCTTGGAGATTTTTGTTTCTTTTTTTTTCTTTTCGCGCATTTTCTTTTTGACTTAAATTTTAAAAAGTAACTTTATTTTTGGAAGTCAAGTTTCTTTGTTTACTTACTCTATTCGTGACGAATTTTGGAAGTCCGGGTACTTCCAAGGCGGGCGGCATAGATAAATATGTTAGTCTATTAAAACTCGCAATAAACTATGGACCCTACAAAACAATATTAATACATCGAAGATAGAAGAAATCTTCCCTTCAGTAGCCAGTCAGACATGATAAGGTAACTCACGCAACCTTCTCTAAACGCATTTAAATACGCAGTACGCAATACCGCCGAATATCATTGGATACCCTAAAATCTTTAATTTTGGGTCCGTGAATTCACCACCTATATACCCTCGGTATAAATAAGGAAAAGTAAAAATTAAGCTGTTATACAATAGGATTTAACACAAAATATTAACAAAGAGTTATAAAGAAAGTTTGAGATCGAAAGTTAGGACTGGAAAAATTATAATTAATACCTGAAGATTATTAGAGGAATAGAACTAACTATATGGAACTAAAGTTAAACTAGGTATTTAATAGTTTATCAGTAACTAAGCATCTCTATTGCATCATAGACTCCGTGGGTGCGAGGCTACTTATCTAAGGCCGGGTGAACAATTTCTAATCCTTCCAAAAATATTGAACTTATTTAGTTTTGATTAGTGTGGGTGTGTTAGGTTTGTTATAGGTTATAATTATATTCTTTAGAGAATATATTAAAGTATGTAAATTTTACTTTAGATATAAAGTGAGCCCTCAGAAATAATGTTATTTAGGGATTAGAAATAACGAGAGCTTAGGGGATAGTGTTATTTGAGGTTTAGAAAAAATTGTCTCAGAAATAGTAATATTCAGATTTTAGGAAAAATTTTAGTCTCAGAAATCGGTTCAGGAAAAACTTGGATCTTATTTGTAAAAATATATATTGTAGTTATAAGTATAGTTCTTCCTCAGATATTGGCTGATACAGATTATTAGAATGATAAGTATAACTATAAGTATAACTTTTAAATTAATGTAAAATTGTAAAATCTAATACCTGATTAGATTGAGTCTTTTAAATAGTTATGTTTAGGGTTTAAAAATACGCAGGTTTTAATTACACCTTTGTACAAATCTAGTCACAATAATGTAATGGAAGGAAAGTAAAAAATAAATGTAATTAAATCTTGATTTCATGGAGGATTTTTATTAAAGACTTCTCTCCTCCTATCGAGTTAACATAACATTATAAAATAACATAATCAAATATAAATAAATAAATAAATAACCATTTATTTGCACATATTAACATGTTTTACACTTGTTTAC
>JACMZG010000008.1:81836597-82041597 GCA_018340805.1 Microvelia longipes | reverse complement strand
GATTCCCGCCGTATTTATCTTGCCGCAAGGCTCTTAATGTGCATCTCGTACTACTTGTACGGGGGTTTCTCGTCTATCGGATTCGCTAAGCTTATTCTCAATGATTTAGTCTCACTTCGCTCGTCCTCAGAATGAAAAAACCGTCTTATTTATAATAAGTTCATCTTCTGTTTCGCTTTGCTTACCTTTAGAAAAGAAATATCAGTTTTAATCCCAGGGGTTTCCCATTCTCCAATTGACCACGCTCGACGCCCCTTAAAAGTGATCCGTCCGAAAAAAAACGTAGATTTACTTGACGTATTGAAATGAAATTTATTGGTGTAGAAGGTAAGGTTAGTAATAATCTGCTCTATTAGTACACATATTTCACTTTGGGTACTAGATTGATGGTGTGAACCTTGATAGGCCTTAAACTTCCTTGATTTACTTAACCGTCAATTAGTATGCAAAGCGAGCTTAGTAATAATTTGTTCTTATAGAGAGCAAAATAGTCTTCTTCGGATGGTTCCCGCATAGTATGTTGGAAGTTGCGAAATAACAGGCCTAGACTAAGCCTGTTATTTTGTGCTATTATTTAACAGTCAGAACTGCTGCACAGTAAATATATAAATAACTGCTCTGTGGAGTAATCCAAGAATAGGTAAATAAATAGTCTCTCCACTACAAAGTATGTTCGGCCATCATCAGTCATTCTCTGAAATGCTAAGAACTATCGTTAGTAACGATCACTTAGAAAGTGATCGTTACTAACGATCGTTCTTAGCACTGCCGGATGCGGCAGGAAGTTAACTCTCTAATAAATCTATTAACATACTTTTTTAGTGGAGTGACTATTTATTTACCTATTGGTGCACAGTAAGGTTAATATGGATGTGTATTTTAGGTACAAATAAACTTCAGTTCTGTTGGTTTCCGCACAAAAATTCATTAAAACCTCATAGAGCTAGAGAAATATAGAAAGGGTTTCTTTATCCGCAGGTATATTTTATACGGTTACCATTACAAACACACTGGCAGTTATGATGATAGCACACACACACACAAATACTCTCATACAAACTGATAACTTTTTGATAACCACTCAGGAGATCTCAAAACACTTGATATGGATATTTCAGGTGAAATTCCGGTTTATGAGTTTTGGTGCTAACACAATACGGTATAAATAAAGAAAAATAATAAATACTAATTACATTCAGAAAATAAAAATTTTGTGCTGGTGCATTTTTCTCGTTAAGCACTTAAATTTCGTATTTCCTTTCACCAAATCTGTTTTGATAATTTTCATCTCTTTTTCTTTTCTAATGCATTATTTATTATTATCCAAAGGAAACTTAATCACCTAAAGGATATCCTCCTATTACTGCCCTATATCCATAATAATTTCCCTTTATACTATTGCTAATCTTAGTAATTTCACTTTTCTTGACTCCGCATTAGAGTGATCTACTAAACGCAGTTTATAATCCACTAATTAGCCCCCCCCCCCCCAAAAAAAAAAAAAAAAATAGTCCACTGCAAAAGAAAGATGTCTGGGAATCACACTGATTAGTAATTTTGGCATTATTTTGTACTCATTATCTTTTTCAGCTTTTTTATCACTTTCACTCATTCGTACTTATATTTTTCCTTTTTTCTTTCTATGACTTTGTAGCCTTTTATCATATTCAAGAAGATACCTTAAGTCAAAAGAAATTATAACAATTATATATGTCATACACTTAAGGATTAGTGTGATTAAAGTTTTAATTACTATTTTGCAGTTTTGTTATTATTATTTTGATAATTGCTTTTTTTCTTCTTCTCTTCTCTCTCTCTGTATTATGATCAAGTAGATTTTTGAAAATATCGTTAAAAATTTTATTGCCTTTTGTGAACGTATAGGTCAGTACAGCTCTTATTATAAAGGTTATTTTTTCTTTCTTTTTTTTTAATTTTTTTTTCTTTGTTAGATGTGATCTTTTATATCTTTACTTCTAGCAACCTGTTGATTATCTTTATTTCGCAGATAATTGACGAATGTAATTATAGCTTTGTTAAATTTTGCAAAGTATCTACGAAGGGATTCTCTGAGTTTTTCTTTCGTCACGATTGTCTTGTAAACTTTCATTCGTTTAATACTTTACTATAATTTTTATTGGTTGTCCTTTCTGGTCAAAAGGTCGTTTGGACTAATTTCAATAAATGATTTTTAATTTCTTTGTTTATTCTTAGTTGTTTATACTTTCATATTTTACTTTTATTTAGAGCGACTTAGTGAGCTTAGATTTCTCTTGATTTAAGCTGTCTTTAAGTCAATTTTAAAAATTTTCTATTTTGAGTTTTCATCTATTGTAGGTGATATTCTAAGGATTTATTGGTCATACTTACTCTCATTTCTTTTATTATTATTTTTTTCATTTACTTATTATTGGTTTTGTGTATTTTTATTTTTATTTTGTCTTATTGTTTCTTCATTGGAATTTTCTCAGTTCAAATCGGTAGCGAAAAAAGTCTGGATCGAAATTCTGGAGGGGTGTATAATTTATTTTTATTCACGATATTAAAACGATATTATTCACGAGTTAAAATCTTTACTCAACAATTAAATCCTTCTAACTAATTTTAATGGTTTCGACATATTTATTTGAAATTATCAATTAAACATTTTACATCTGTAGTTTTATAACTATGAAATGAAATAACTAGTGTTGCGTGTCTTCACATTTCGTGCTGGGGTGTTAACTGTAACTCTCTCAGGGGGAGAAGCGACTGCCACGGAGAACTGTTTCTCCATTGCCCGGCGAAGATGTGTAGTAACCTTCACTTTCAGTATAAGGCGTCTACAATCTATAGAAAATACACCTAATAACCAGTTTTCGATCTTATTTCAGTCAAATAATTTAATTTTATCTTTTAAAATCCTTGCCCTCCTCTTTACTTTAGTTTTACATTATTATTTAAAGTTTTAAATTGTTTAAACTAATTCTATTTACTCATGAATGTTAAAAAGTAACGATTCTACTAATGCACCTATAAGTTTTTTATATTTCCTTGGACTTTCTCATTTTATTTTGTTAATTTTATTGTCTTTTATTTGTTTTATTTTGAAAATTTTATTATTTCTTATTTAATGTTAAAATGATTTCTTTGTTTCTTATTTTGATTTGTTGTTTTTTTTTTATTTCTTATTATGGCTTGCTTTTATTATTTCATTTTTATTAATTAATTTTGTTAATTTAATTTCGAATGTAATGAAATTGATTTTTGTACTATTTTGTTAAATTTTTCATTTCTTATCATCATTTGTTTCTATTATTTTATCTTTATTAATTTATTTTGTTTATTCCATTTCGAAGGACTTTGTTTTCCATTTCGAATTGACCTTATGTTTGTAAAAAAATCAGGAAACATTACCGATTGCATTGCAATTTGACAGGTGTCTTTGTCTTCATTTAATTCAGTAGTTTATTAAGTTTCGTATTAATACGGTCTGTATATTTTTAGTTTTTCTCACATCACTTTTGTCAGGGCGCATCCAGCGAAAAATAAGCTTGTATTCCAAATGTATATGGATTAATAAATGAATACATAATTTTATGTACCACTGAATGAAACAATACGTCCCTCCTGTTTTAATATGTATTGTAGACTAATAGTTTTTATTTTACTAAAATTAATATTAAGTATAACGACGGTTGCTCTAATATAGATGTTATTAAAACGTTGATTTTTTATGAGTCAAGCTTTGAGAAATGTGTTTTTGGTTGGTTATTGTTATGGCTTCGTATGAGAACAAAGACAGATACTCTGTATCGAGTTACGTCTTTACCTTAACTGTCATTAGCTACTTGTAAGTCGTATTCTGTCTCCTCTGGTAATGGCCTAGCTAGACTATCTATCGTTAATACTTCATGATAATTTGATATATGTCATTCTTTAAATAGAATTTGTTATTTCTATGAAACAATGAAATAAATTATAAGATATTAATCATGGATATCTGAGTTAATTAATAATATATATTATTAAGTATTAAATGAAATAGCCTATTGTTTTATGTTTTTGTATAAATAATTTAAGTTTAAAATTAGTTGGTTATAACTTATAAGCCATCTGTATTAGTCAAATAACTTCTAATTTGTCTTAATTTTTCTTTTTATTTTATAATAATTCCTATTTCACGTTCATTCATCCTTTCATGATGTTTGATAAATTTCGTATTCTTTGGGTTTAAAACCGTTTGGTCTTGTTCATAATAATAGGCCACGAATTTTCCGTAGATAGTTCATTTACGGTTGTTTAATGAACTGACGTCTCCCCCACTAATTAACTGTGACAACATTTTTCTTCTAATATTGGTTTTAATTAATGCCCAATTTTTGCCTTGTTATATTCAGCTAGTTATTTAAATCAGTTTACATTAGCATAAAGGAATTATTGTAATAATCAGTTTATTATCATTGCCGATAAATATGTAACTTAAGATGATACTAACATCTGGCTTAAATTTAAAGAATAAGATATACTAATGATTAATTTAACTGATTATTATATTAATTAATTAATGATTATTATTAATATTTATTTTAACTGATATATATTTTTTAATATATCTTGCTGAGTAAATATTTAAAGCCTCATTTTTGATGGAGTCCTATCTTAATCTTTTTAAGAAATCTAGATAAAATAGAAAATAGATTTTAAGTCAAATAATATTTTATTTCAGATGTGTTTATTTATGTCGCGCCATATCTTATTTTATTATTATATTTAGTTGTATTTCTTATTTTATGTCGCGGGCCTTATCTTAGTTTTATTATTATATTTTAGATGTTTTCTTATTTTATGTCGGGGCCTTATCTTAGTTTTATTATTATATTTTAGTTGATTTCTATTTTATGTCGCGGGGCCTTATCTTAGTTTTATTATTATATCTTAGATATGTTTCTTATTTATCGCGGGACCTTATCTTAGCGGGACCTTATCTTAGATGTGTTTCTTAGTCGGGGCCATACTTAGTTTTTATTATTATTTTAGATGATCTTATTTTATGTCGCGGGCCTTATCTTAGTTTTTATTATTAATCTTTATTTTCTTATTTTATGTCGCGGGTTATCTTAGTTTTATTATTATATTTAGATGTGTTTCTTATTTATATGTCGCGGGGCCTTATCTTATTTTATTATTGATATTAGATGTGTTTCTTATTTTATGTCGCGGGCCTTATCTTATTTTATTTTATATTTTAGTTTATCTTATTATGTCGCGGGACCTTATCTTAGTTTATTATTATATTTTAGATGAGTTTCTTATTTTATGTCGCGGACCTTATCTTAGTTTATTATTATATTTTAGATGAGTTCTTATTTTATGTCCGGGCCATATCTTAGTTTTTATTATTATATTTTAGATGTTCTTATTTTATAATAATTCCTATTTCACGTTCATTCATCCTGTTTCATGATGTTTGTGATAAATTTCGTATTCTTTTGGGTTTAAAACCGTTTTGGTCTTGTTCATTAATAATAGGCCACGAATTTTCGCGTAGATAGTTCATTTACGGTTGTTAATGAACTGACGTCTCCCCCACTAATTAACTGTGACAACATTTTTCTTCTAATATTGGTTTTAATTAATGCCCAATTTTTGCCTTTGTGATATTCAGCTAGTTATTTAAATCAGTTTACATTAGCATAAAGGAATTATTGTAATAATCATGTTTATTATTCATTGCCGATAAATATGTAACTTTAAGATGATACTAACATCTGGCTTAAATTTAAAGGAATAAGATATTTACTTAATGAGTTAATTTAACTGATTATTTATTTTAACTATTAATTAATGATTATTATTAATTATTTATTTTAACTGATATATATTTTTTAATATTATTCTTGCTGAGTAAATATTTAAAGCCTCATTTTTTGATGGATCCTATCTTAATCTTTTAAGGAAAGTCATTAGATAAAAGATAAATAAGATTTTTAAGTCAAATAATTTAATCATATTTATGTCGCGGGTCCATATCTTATTTCAGTTGTATTTATTTATTGCCTTATCTTTTTTATATTATATTTAGATGTTCTTATTTTATGTCGCGGGATCTTAGTTTTTATATTATATTAGTTGTATTTCTTATTATTCGCGGTTTATCTTATTTTTATTATATCTGATATTTTCTTATTTTATGTCGCGGGACCTTATCTTATTTTATAATATTTAGGTGTTTCTTATTTTATGTCGCGGGGCCTTATCTTAGTTTTATTATTATATTTAGATGTGTTTCTTATTTTATTCGCGGGGCCATATCTTAGTTTTATTATATTAGATGAGTTTCTTATTTATGTCGCGGCCTTATCTTAGTTATTATTTATCTAATATTATTTATATTATCTTATTTTATATATTAGATGAGTTCTTATTTTATGTCGCGGCCTTATCTTAGTTTTATTATTATATTTTAGATGTGTTTCTTATTTTATGTTGTGGGGCCTTATCTAAGTTTTTATTATTTTAATCAAAAAATAATAATTTAAATTGTAATAATTAAAATTTAAATTGTGATATCAATTAAATTAACGAAGACTCAGTCCTTTTATTAACATTTATTGAAAATAAATTCACGAAGAGCTTTCGCCCTTTTGTTTTTATTTTCAATAAATTTTAATAAAAAAGGACTGAAGTTTTTGTTAATTTAATTGATATCACAATTTAAAACAGTCCAAATAAAGTTCTAAAGTTATTAAAAAATAATAAAAGATTATTTTTAATCTTTATAATCTTATTTAATGTAGGGGCCTCATACAAGTCTTTTATTATAGTATTTTAGTTGTGTTTCCTGTGTTCTTCTTGGGTGTAACTTGGATCTAACTTCCAAGTATCTACTTTGGATCTTCTTGGTCTTATATTATTTTAGTTTAGCTTTTTTTCTTATTATTCTTATATCTTATTTTTTGTATCTTATCTATTTTTCTTTGAGCTGTGACGTGAAGGAGCCCTAGAGATCATCACTCATTGGGCCCATCAAATAAAAAAGATCAAGAAAAACGTTTGTTCAAAGATAAATTTCTGTTCACTTATTATTTTGGTCTTTTTAGAAATCACTAAGTTGAAGAACTTCTCAAAGTATTTAGTTTACTAAGAGCTTGGTCATGATGAGGTTAAGTAGGGAAAGCACCCAGTACTTAGCCGGACACGAGCCCCCTGTTGAAAGGCTAATTGAAAGGAAAATTTAAGTCCTCGTGATGAAAGTAAGTTACACGAAGGATTCGGTCGGCTGCCTTTTAGAGAGCTTAACTTGTCCAAGTATCGAGGGAGTAAACAAAGTACAGACATGTTTACAAGATGTAAGATCGTTACAGTCCGCTACATTTTATTAACTTTAAATGAAGCTATAAAGATTTAAAGATGACATTTAAATCGCATTTTTACTAGGAAATGATAGGTTTCTAACATGTCTTTATTTGATGAATTTGTTTTTATAGCTATGTTTTTTTAATCACTCGTTATTAACATTACAATTCTTAGGTTCGCTGCCCGAAATACGCCCTCAGTGTTCTCGATACATCTTTAACATTACATTATAATTTCATAATTCTATTAGCACCCTGCCGCTTACGGTTGCTCTTCTAAGAATGGGGATAAGACTCAATTTTTCTAAAAATCTTCTTGAATCTTCTTTAAGACTGCCCCATCTTTTTACTGAATTCTTAATTTCATCCGGACATTATGCTTAGGTAGTGAATATAAACACAACTTACGAAATATAAAAAAATATAAGCACACACACATACAGACAGACAACGTTGTGAAAATCACTCAGGAGTTCTGAAAAACACATGATACTGATAATTCCGGGGACATCCTGGTTTCGAATTTTTTTGCTAACACAATACTTATCCTATATATCTATACGGTATGAATGAGTAAAAGTTAAAAAAAAAAACTTAAGATCTACGATCTTGAGGTCGCTACGCGTCGTTGGAGCTGGTTGCCCTGCGCTTGCCAGTGGTCGCGCGTCTACTGTATTAGGTTGTCTAGTATTAGGTTGTCATATTACTACATTGCTACATTATTTGAGTATTTCCAAATAAATTAGTGATAAACTGTTGACCTCAGAGCGGCCAAGAGGCTTAAGGCCTCTTGTTTTAATTGACCTTGGATCTTTAGGTTCGTTATCTTATCTTGTTTTCACTTCATTATGTTTACCTATGTACCTTGCATGAATTCAATTGTATTCTCTTAACCAGCGGCCAGCGGCTTTTTTTATCATAATCGCACCAAATTTGATTTGCTTTATGTTGAAAACCTTCAGAATTTGTCTAGCATAGTTTTTTTTTTCAATAAACTATATAATTTGGTGTGGAAAATCAAAGGAAGCTAGACTCATCAACATAATTTGGTGAGTGTGTGTAAAATTCAAGTCACTACGACAAATAGTGACTGAACTGAGCAATGTTGGAATTGGTAAAAAAGTGCGGGTAAATTAGCAACTTAAGCAAGTAAATTCAGCCACTACGTCATTGTCACCAAATTCTGGTACAGGGTACCTCGGATTTTTTCCTCACCACATAGGATTCATCCTCACTTCAGACACTAACGCACAAACATACAGGCAACTTTGTGAAAACTATTCAGGTAGTCGAAAAAGAAACAGGTTGAGATCCACAATTTTAAACCTATCATAAAACTAGAAGTGCTTATAGTAGAATTGATTTTACATAGTAGCATTTATTTGCTGTTATATCAGATTTGTCCAATAAAATCTAGAATCGTTAATCTTTAAACTTGTTTAAACGTGTGATAACCATCGATATCGTTAACTAAATAAAACGTTGTTTCGGTCGATAGTGTTATATTTTTGACACTATCTTTGTTGTATCTTTCAAACCACTGTATCCCTTGCAGATTAGGAATGGTTTGTAATATTTTTCAACTTGCATCAAGGTGAATGTACTTATTGCATCTGATATTAATCAAACTCATGATCAGCTGTTTTCATTATTTAATATAATGATGATATATATGTAATTATATATTGTATATATGTTCATTATATATATATATATATAATATATATATATATATATATATATATATATATATATATTATATATATATATATTATATATTTATTTGTTTATATATTTTTACTTTTATGCGTGCCAAAAGTACATTTTGGCACGCATGTTGCCACATATAAGACTAACTTGTGTTCCATGTTTTTATCTTTGAATGAGCATACATTCAATTATTTATATATATATATATATATATTATATATATTATTATATATATTATATATATATATTAATATATATATATATATATTTAAATTCTCGCGATATGTATGTTTTCGTCATTATGGACCTCTGAAACGGATTCGTGTAGTGGTACGAGGTTCGACTTCCGACATGACGCCTATCCCATTAGCGAATTTTATTTCCAAAGGAAATTCGCTAAAAAAATGTATATATTTGTTATTATAATAATAAACCAAAAATCACTTCTTCGAAAAAATAACCTCCCCTTCTGTCTCATTAGCTCATTTTCCCTTTGTAAATTCGCGTAGTAATAAATAGCTACCTGATAAAAAATAATAATTGTTGAGTCATTATTTAATAATGACTGGAAGGCAGTGTTATTAAACAAGTATTTATTAACAGTTTTGTCGTAATGTTTGTTTACGTCCAGTGTTGCGTGTTGTAAGGATGCATTCTGTTTATTAATGACCGGTGTTGAATGGTCAGTTATGGTATTTTCTCTTGACTTGAGTTGAAAGTGAAAACTGGACAGTATCGTGTTGTGTGGAAACCCGCCTCCTAAACCACTCGACACGAGGTAGAATCACTGTACTCGTGGACCAATTTCTATCCCAAATCTAATATGCCGTCTTTTGACTGGCAATTTATAAGTTTTTCATGGATGAATGATTTTTAATTAATTTTTTATCAGTATTGATGTTATAAGTTGTTTTCCATTCTAGAAAATTCCACTCTAAATAATGTTTATTTTAAATTTTATACTGCGTTTACTTATGGCTAGAAATTTCACTCTCAATGAAATTTATTTTAATTTTATTCTATAACGCGTTTACCTATGGCTGAAAATTCAGTCTAAATAATGTTTATTTTATTCTGCGTTTACTTATGGCTAGAAATTTCACTCTAAATAATGTTTATTTTAAATTTTATTTTAATTTTATTCTATAACGTGTTCACTTATGACAGAAAATTCACTCTAAATAATGTTTATTTTAAATTTTAGTTTATACTGCGTTTACTTAACATTATTTATGTTTACATATGTGGTCATTTATTATTTTATTTTTTATTCCTGGTTAAAAGGAAAGATACCTTCGCGGTTAATAAGTAATTTAAAAACGTGTATTTACAGCAAGTTGAAGAAGCAATTGAATAATCAGCTACCGTCGATACTTGCTGTTGAATATGAAAATCTAGCAGCAAGTATCGACAGTACCTGATTCTTCAATTAGTAAGTAACTCCCTTGTAAAAGTACTACCTGCTTCTTCCCCCATGGGACCCAAATAGACTCCAATCTCATCAGCTTATTTTCCTTTTGAAGGCTTAAAAAAAATAGAGATAAGGGTAAATCTTCGGTATACGGTGCACCCTGTTATCAATACTATATATCGATATATTTTTTAGTTACGCGACACGTAAACAAGAACTGAGCACTTAAAAGGTAAGCAGCGTCGTTAAATTATTAATTATAATTATAATATTAAAAAAAACCATACAAAAAATAAATGAAAACATAACAACAAAAATATAATAAAAAACCTGAAAATAACAAACACAAAAATACGTAAAAAAATACGCGTAACATAAAATTAGATGTGGTGTATCATCGATTATTCTTATAAAAACATAGTTAAAACATTATAAAAACATAAAAAAAATATGAAAATAGTTATAAACCATTTTACAACAAATAAAAAAAACACAAACAACAAAAAAACATTAAAAAAATAATAAAATATGTTCATAAACGTAAAAGAAAAGGCATATATCGATTATTCCTACGTCACTTCTCTAAACTAAAAATATATCGATCTATAGTATTGATAACAGGGTGCACCGTATACCGAAGTTCAGCCGAGATAAGAATTAGTTGCCGGTGATACTTGCTGTCGATATCAAGTATCGACAGCAAAACTTTGAATGAATGTAATCATTTCAAATGTCTTACATTTTAATCTTTCTTAAAAGTTGTTAAATGAGTTATATATTATTTAAGCCTCATTTGCTTTATGTATTCATCTATGTATGTCTAAATACATACTATTTATGCTTTTTCTACATTTGTAAACTATGAATGTAGAGTACAAAACTTAAACCCCATAATGTTTTTATTTTATTTGTTTAATGATAAATGAGTTTAGTCCCATACTTGGACTAAGTTACACGACAAAAATAAGATTATATTTTTATTTTGATTTTTAATGTTTCTTTTACCCGGACGCTAATACTTTATGATTTCACTGTTCAGTTTCGAGTCTTATAAATAGTGTTTTATTTGTTAACATTAATATTCAACAGGTCTTTTTCTTCTCCCACATTCAATACTTTTACTCTATCCTTCACGACCAACACTGTTTCCAATTAGCCATAAATGGCAGCGCAAAATCGATATTTTTTTTCCCATAAATTCCAACGCTATTTTCTACTTATCTTTTATTGGTCCATTGTTTAAACTCTTTTAAAAAGTGAAAAGGAGCTTATTAAATTTGAAAAAGTCTCTCTGTGTGGTCACTCTAACAAGAACTTTACTAGATTTTGTAGAGATCGCATTTTTTAAATCTATTAAATTTTAGCTCCTATAAATCTTCTCAGCGTTCTGTTACTTCAGCTTTCCTTTCTTCTCGCCTTGTTCTTATTTGGTTGTTTCTATTTCTTATCTTATAACGAATTTTGACAGAATGTTTGATGTGATTTAGTTTTACTGATTTTGATATTTTGCCCATTCTCCCTTTGTTTCTCGTTTTTTCTTGAGAAATAGAAAGTTTGATTTCTTACTTAAATCATTTATTTATTTATTTTATTACTCACTGAGTTGATCTCTTTTTTATTTCTTTTTACTATATTTTTACCTATTTTTTTATATTTATGTATTGTTAATTTCTTTTTACTCATTAATTTTCTTTTTTTACTTTGATTTTTCTATATTTAGTCTCTTTAATTTTATAATTATTATTATTATATTTCTTTATTTTATAATAAATAATATAAATAATATGTATATATATTATTGATTTATTATTATTGGTATTATATTATTATTATTTAATATATTTCACCATGTATTAACTTTATTAATTGATATACATGTGATGATTTATGTGCTAAATTATTTAACTTATTTATATTTTTAATTTTTTATCTGTAGTGTTTTATGTTTAATTATATATTTCTGATATTTCCAGTCCGTCTGTTTACTTAGTATCAGTATTGTTACCTTAGTGGTATTCTCTTACCTGTCCTACTTTATATACATTATTATCCTAATGCTTTATTTAGGTACATTTATTTATTTACATCTCCTTGTATACTTCATTGAATTTATCAATTTTATTATTTCTATTTAATTTTTTTACAGGTGAGTGCCAATTTTAAAATATCCTTCATAATACTTCAATTCGTAAGTTATTTTTTAGTCTTGTTTTTATTTTTACAAATCGTAGACGTATTTTTATATTTCAATTTGTTAATTATATTTTATAACATTTTTATGTTATATGGCTCCTCGAGTTGTCAAAGAGTTAAAAGTACATACCATTTGATAGTACCGAGTTTGCAAAGCATGTATAGTTGACACAATATAATGTGCGAGAGACACCTAGAAATGTAACTAGTAAAATGCAAGGCTACATGTGGGAACTGTTCCATCATTTGACATTCGTCATCATTGATGGCTCGACATAATCTCATGTCCCACTTTGATTCGTTACTTCTAACTCATCAGGGAGCCGACAGAGCCTGAACTCACTCTGACCTTTAATTAATTCTGGAGAATATAGTATGAAGTTTTTACCAGAGACGAGTGGTGCTCTCTTACCGCCATCATGCAGTTCCCAGATGTGTTATATTATGTCAGTTAAAAGTACATTGGTATTGGTTTGAAGGGAATAGGTACAAGAGCGTAGGCTCTTTCTTATACTCATTGTTATACCAGGTGTTATACCAATATCTGTTATACAAGGTGTTATACTCATTGTTATACCAAGGTGTTGTACTCATTGTTGTACCAAGGTGTTATACTCATGTTATACAATGTTATATCTCATTGTTATATAGGGTTGTTGTACCAAGGTGTTATACTCATTGTTATACCAAGGTGTTATACTCATTGTTGTACCAAGGTGTTATACTCATTGTTACCAGTGTTACTCATTGTTAACAAGGTGTTACTCATTGTTGTACAAGGTTTATACTCATTGTTATAACAAGGTGTATACTTGTTATACCAAGGTGTTGTACTCATTGTTTGTACCAAGGTTATACTCATTGTTAAACAAGGTTTATACTCATTGTTTAGGTACTCATTGGTGTTTATACTCATTGTTGTACCAGGTGTTATCATTGTACAAGGTTTACAAGGTGTTATACTCATTGTTATACCAAGGTGTTATACTCATTGTTATACCAAGGTGTTATACTTCTTGGTTTTACTATAATTGTAGCTTGTGATGTATCATGCCAGAGTCTAACCTCCTATTTAAAGTAATATACAAACTAAATAGGGAAACAAAGTAGCTATTTTTGTCAGACATGCCATGTAGTTCACATTTTGTCCACCAGGGAGTTAGCCCAAATTTTCTTTGGGCGCAGCCATCTTGTTTTACCTTTGTAAATGTTAACAAATTATGTACGGTTCTCGACATTATTTTTTTAATGCGTTGCTTTTTTACTTTTTAATATAAAATGTTTACAATTAGTGTAATTTTTTTTTCAAGTAAACCATATTTACTTGGTTTATATATTACTTTACTCCTATTATAGCTTAACCTTTTTTTTGGTTAAAAAAAGTTTAAAAAAGTTAAAAAAAGTTTCTGGAGAGCCAGAAAATTTGATTCACTTTTTTAAAACATGTGTGATATCCCATAAGTGTCGAGAGACAGAAAATTAGTTTTACTATTTTATACCGCTTTAAGAGATAATGATTATGACAACCTATTTATCCCTATCGCATTTTAATACTAGGTTTTAATAAAAAAATATTTATTGAATATTGCAATTAGTGCATTATATTCTTAATTATTATTGCAATTAAAAAAAAGTATTATTTTGTCTTTTATATATTTTATTTTTATACTCATTTGTTCGTATTTATTCATTGAATGTATTTTTGTCTATTTTATTACCCATGGGGTCGCTAAACCTACTTTCTTTGTCCCAGTACTGATTGTTGTGTGAAAAAACAAGGCCGATTCAGTCGTGAAAGGATTCGATTATTTTGACGCAAAATAGTTATTATTTATTGCTTTAGAGTATCACGGTATTATATTGCATTCCTGATGAGATAAATAGTCATTTTTTTAATGATTCTTTACTTTTTTATTTCTTCTAGGCTTGGTTCCTGTTATTTATGCTATTTTCTAATTTTACTTTCCATACCTTCTTTTCTTCCCTTCTACTTTTTTTTTACTTTATTACGATTTTTTAGTAATATCTCTTAATTGAATTATTATTTATGTATTATTCTTAATACTGTTGATTAATTTATAGCCTCATTTTTTCACTTCATTAGCCTTAAAAATAAATTTTATTGATAATATGTTTTTGTTCATCATTTGTTGTATTTTAATTTCCAATGATTGAATACGGTACAGAAAGTCATAACCTACTAGGATTCCTAATAATAAATAACCTTTATTGCGGGTTAATGACGTAAAAAATATTGTCCGGATAGCACTTATAGACTGATTTTTGTACAAAGTTTCAACTCTCCAGCATAAATACTCTAGGAGCTACGATGATAAAACACATTCAAACAGACAACTAGGTAAAAACCATTTAGGAGGCATTAAAAACTTCTGACAAACTTCTGGCCTTAACAGTCTGCTTCAAGCCCTTAACGGAGATTTTGGACAACATATAGAGACTCACCTTTCCGGCACAGTTGATGGCGAAATCCGAAAGCCGGCTCTGCTATTTAAATATAGATATTCTTGTGGAAAAGACGGAATTTGTTGTTTGATGTTATTAGTAATCTACAACAGCGTAGTAACGTACTAATTCTGAAACGGATAATTTAGGTGATTTATCCGCTTTCGGTTTTTTTTTCATAACACAATTTTATAAATATGATATGTGTTATTTATAACACAATACTTATAAATGACGGTATATATGAGGAAAAGTTATAAAATAGTAATATTTAGATTGATTATTTTGGCTTTAAAAGCGATTCCATTCGGTAAAAGGTTTATAATTGGGGTGGAAATGGCTAGTAAAGGAGACAGACATGTTGGCACTAATCGAGATAATATTTGACTCTCAGGGTTGCCTTACTCTTTCTCTAGAAAACAACTAAAAATCGTTTTTAAATGTTTAGACTTGTTACTTTTTGCTTTTGTCAAATATGCTGTGATTTGTCTAGATATTGAATTGAATGTAAATCTTTAAGCTTGTTTCATTTATTGTACTTTTACCTATTATACCCCGTACCCGATTTTTTAAAAATTAAAACCAGTATGTATTGATAATTTGGTTGAGAATGACCAGAAGTCATGTCTTGTTTGGTAGTTTTATCGACTTTTACCAAACTCAATCGTTGAATCGGACCGTATATATTTTATTTCTGAACAGAAGAAAATAAATATTTTGAAAATATTATAAATAATAAAGAATAGTTGAATGGCATAGTAAGGGTATGGTCACGACCCGTCTAGGCCGTATTGAGACTAGATATCGTAGTTTTTCTCTATTAGATTTAGGTAACTGATTAACAAATGGCCCTGGGATATTTTGGGGTCGTAAATCATGATCCATAAAGCACTGAAATAAATGAACAATAACAAATAATACCACTAAGAAGAATCGTTAAAGCGGATCAAGGAATAAACAAAAATAAAATAAAGGAAAAGTAAAAGAGGTTAAGATATTAATATTGATAAATGTAAAAGAAAAATGATTTTGGGAAAAATAGAAATACTTACTTCTCTAGGACAAAGTGATAGAGGGGTTGTGATAAAGCGATCAGTCCGTCGATATATTTTGGATTTTTTTTAGGTCATGTGAGCGTAAATTATATTCTGTCATCCGAAAATACTTTGTGCAGACAGGTATTTAAATCTCGTTTGTATTTTGGGTTGATTTCTTCTGTTTACAGTTTACGATCTCATTTTCTTAATTGTTAAGAATAAATTTGTTTATTTTTGGTTGTGACATTGTAAGAGTCATCGTATCGATACATTTATTGTGATGACTGGCATTTATTGCGATCTATTATGATGTGCCGGCAAAATGCCGGCACTAGAAAGCATAACGTAGACACTATCTTGAGACACTATCTGAAGGAGTTAGCATAAAGGGCTCAACAACGTGGCCTACTTACTAAAAGAATTGTGTATAAAAGAAAGAAAAAGTTTTGTTTCTTACCTTCCTTTTGATGTCAATAATTTATAAATGAAAACTTGTATAATTTTATCATAACACGCCATTGATTAAGATTAAGTTGAATCGTTTGAATACTTCCCTCATAAGACGCAAGAAAACTCATATCTTAAGAAATTCGTTAGATGTGAAAATATGTTTGCTGTTTTTATACCTGGATAGTGTAAATTTCGTGACGGAACTCGATCATGCTGTGACAGAATCGTGCTGACAGAACTCGTTTCACTGTGGACAGAACTCGTTCATGACTGTGACAGAACTCGTTCATGACTGTGACTGAACTCGTTCATGGACTGTGACCAGAACTCGTTCATGACTGTGACAGAACTCGTTCATGACTGGACAAACTCGTTCCAGGCTGTGACCAGAACTCGTTCAAGGCTGTGACAGAACTCGTTCATGACTGTGACAGAACTCGTTCATGACTGTACAAACTCGTCATGGCTGACAGAATCCGATCATACCTTTTGCCTAATCCTTCTCATGACGAACTAAACGGACCCCCCCCTTCATTAACCGTAACCTGATAAGCTCATTTTCCTTTAGAAGATTTGCTTAAACCATCATTAACTATAGATTGCGGTTAAACTGGCTCTACTAAGCTATATTGGGCGGTTGCTGTATTTAATCTAGCGTTTCTTCTCTCTCAGTCTATGTTTCATTGGTCTACATTCTACTTTTCCAAAATAACTGGTTTTCTTTTGTATAAAATTTGTAGATTTGTGAATTAAAGAGGAAAAGGGGAACTAAAGAGGGCAAAGTTCCAAGAGCTAATGTAACTCTTCTCCAACTAAAAATTAGAGGATTTAGTTAAAATTTGTTATTTAGTCGATTCATCTTTTGATATAAGGGAGAAGGATTTTAATGTCGAGTCTACATTAAATTAAGTATTTAGCATTGAGAAATAAAATTTACTAAGTATTTAGCAATTGAGAAATAAAATTTACTAAGCATTAAGCAATTGAGAAATAAAATTTACTAAGCATTGCTAATCAAGAATAAAATTTACTGAACATTTAGTAATTAAGGATAAAATTTACTGAACATTTAGTAATAAATAATAAGCTTTGACTAAGCATTAACTAATTAAAAATGAAATTTATTGATTTAGAATAAGCATTTATTAATCAAGAAGTCACAGAATAGGAAAAATATGAACCGTATGGGTGAACGAACCTGGTTGAACAGTCGAAAAAAGGAATATTTGGAGTCGTTTCCGGTTGAATTGTCTTGCTGGGTAATGTCGTTTCCTCAGTGGGATAAAACGATAGCGGAACGGTATCGGATCGGAGTGGGAGTTAACTGTTTCCATAAGGCCAAGGCTACGTCTCTGTCTAGCTGGTGTCACAAAAATCATCCGAGCACGTAATTTGCATCCAAAAACTGAAAATGCATGAGAAAGAGAAATGTGGTGATAAGTTCCGCTTAAACTGCTGGTAAAACTGACTGGGGAGAACATATTATCTTTCTTCGTCTCCTGAGAATAGAAAAATGTGAAATATTTTGACTTCATTTCAGACTTATGGTTGCACTTTAATCCAAAATTAATGGTTGATTGCATTACCGTCAACATTTTGTGATGCTTCAGAACTATTATAGAATTGAATCGAAAGATGTTAAACTTCTTCAATCACATGAACTTCTTTAATAAAAAAAACTGTCGTATTTGTAAAAATAATTTGCTGATAATTAAGTGGATCATAATTTATTTCGAACAATCGAACTTGTTATGAGGTTTAAGACTAATCGGAGATAAACTCTATGTATCGACTCACCCTGGTAACATTCACGCTCAAAGTTAAGTAAATTTGGCCATAATTTTGATTTGTATAATCTCGTATGCTAACTCCAACACCGTGACGAACAGTAATTCAGGAATATAGATCATGATAATATTCAGTATACATTAGGTAATATACATGATTTATGTATGAACGCACTATAAGTTTAGGTATATATGTTGATAATATACAATGTTGAACATTAGAGTAATATACAATGTTGACCATATTTAGGTACAATATAATTGACCATATACATTGATAATATACAATGTTGACCATATTGCTAAATATCTATGAACCCTGCAAATGAAGACACCTTTATCCTTTACTTAAAGTGTCCTCGAAAATATTAATGGTTTTTAAAATATAATAGCAATGTCACAAAAAGTCAATGTAGACGTTCGTGTGGGCACAAAAAGGAACCTCTTTATGACTTCTTTCGTTCATAATATTACTTTTAAAGTCATATTGAGAGAAGGCGGGGGTCGAAGAACCCTTAAAAGACAACTTTTATAGCTTAAAAATAAACTTAATAAAGCTTCCTTTTCAAAACAAAAACAACTTAAGTAATTTTATTTTTTCAAGTAAACAAAAAGTTTTTTTTTTATAAAACTTAACGAGGACTTAGTTTATTGTGTGTACTCAGATTCACACGTAAAATACTCCTTAACTAGACGTGCTTTGGAATTTTGAGTTTTTTTTTAAGTTAAAATTGTTGCCTTAAGGATTTGCACGTTCATATTCTATATTCTAACATTGTAACATATTTAGTTTCAGTAATAAAACAAAAGAAACAAAGATAATATTAAAATCACGTTTTTACGAAAAACAAACGTTTTGTCGGAAATATCTGTATTTTTAAAATAAAAAAAAATAATGACTCATTTTGTTAGAAATAATACATCAAAGCTTGATTGTGTATTTGATTGCACTTAACGAATAGAAGTGTATATACAAGATTTAAAGATAATATACAATAGATATTGGGTAGGTTAAGAAAAGAGATACCTCATGAGTTTAAATAATATTTTGATCCTGGAAGCAGATTCGTTTACAAAAATTTTTAAGAATAATTTGTGTTAATAATATCTTTATTTAATTAATTATTTTTTTATATTTCGTTGATGAAAATGTTTTTATTAGGATGTTTTATTACTAAATTAGTCAGTAATTTTATAAAAGTGCACACATATAATATTACTAATTACAACTAAAACATTACACGTATAATATTAGTAATTACAACTAATAAATTTCACGTATAATATTACCTAATTACACTATACATTTCACATATAATATTACTAATTACAGGACTAATACATTCACCGATAATAGTTGACTATTACAACTAATACATACACGCAGTAGATATTACTAAGTGTAAACAGCTAATGGGAATTTGCGCGCATAATATTACTGAGTTAGCAGAACTAAATACATTACATGCGCATAATATTACTAATTGCAAACTAAACATTACAGTCGCATAAGATTAGCTGGAGACAGCAGCTAATAGATTGCGCGCATTGAAAATTACTAATATTACAGACTAATGACAATGTCACGCATGAATATTACTAAAATTACAACTAATACATTAGCACGCATAGATATTGACGAAGTGCAACTAATAATTAAAGAAACCGAGAGGACGCATGAGATGATGCTGTGAGTGGGTGCGGGGGGGGCGGGCGGGTGTGGGTGGTGGGTGTGGGGTGTGTCGGTGTGGGGTGTGTGGTTGATGTGGGGAGAATTATGCTACATTTAGACAGGGGACTGTAGATTGTGGACTAGTTATGAGATGCGAGGGCGCATAATATTGGACGTTGTGGGTGGAGATTACTTGAGGGGACGTAGGGATAGAGGTTGCAGGGCTGAGGCTGTGGGACTGGGAATGGAGTGTTGGGGGGGTGGTGGTGGGGGGTGGTGATGGGTGGGGGGTGTTGTGGGGGTGTGGGTGGGGGGGTTGGGTGGGTGGTTGGGGGGGTGGTGGGTGGGGTGGGGTGTGGGGGTTTGGGGTGGGGGTGGTGGGGGGGGGGTGGTGTTGGGGGGGGGTGGTTGGTGGGGCTGGTGGGATGAGGTGGGGGTGGTGGGGGGGAGTGTTTGGTGGGTGGGTGGGGTGTGTGGGGTGTGGGTGTGTGTGTGGGGAGGTGGGGGTTGTTGGCGGTGTCTGGAAGTTACTATTGGGGGTAGATGGACATACACGCATAATTGTTACTGAATTAAAACTATTACATAGTACAACACGCAATAATATACTAATTGGGACTAGCTAATAGATTGCGCGCATAATTAGTACTAATACAACTAATACCAATTACTCGCAATAATATTACTAATGACTGACTAATACATTACCGCATGAATATGATTACTAACACTAGGCAATGTAGATTCTACTAATTACAACACGATTACGCCTACACTAAAATTGCACGCATAATATTACTAATTACTCTAATTGACAGTTAACACATATACTAATAATTAACTATTACTATCCCATAATATACTGAATCTTGAATAGATGCGCGCATAATATTACAGTAACTATACAATCATAATATTACTATTACCAGCTATAAACACACGTATTGAATTACAATTACACTAATACATTACACGCATAATATTACTAATTAAAACTATTACATATACACTGCTAATAATTACACAGCTAATAGATGTTGCGCGCATAATATTACTAATTACAACTTATACATTACACGCATAATATTACTAATTACAGCTAATACATCACACGCATAATATTACTAATTACAACTAATAAATTACACGCATAATATTACTAATTAAAAATTATACATTACACGCATAATATTACTAATTACAGCTAATAGATTGCACGTATAATATTACTAATTACAACTTATACATACTCATAAATATTACATTTATTAAATTGAGTGACACAAAAGTTAAAATTAACATCCCTCTCTTCACAGGCTATGTCTCTGATGAGGATTTGTAGATTTAAGTAGAAATTTGAACATTAATTAAATAAAATGAAAAGTATTAAAAAAATCGGAGTACCTCGGAACTTTTCCGCATTGCATTGGATTCACTGCACTCATCCTCTCTACTTCGGTTATGAGAATGTGCAAGTCGCTAAATTTATACTGCAAAACGTCTTCAGACTCGCTTCGCTCGTCCTCAGATACTTTAGTTTTATTCTCAGTGTCTTTCATCAAGGCATACCAAGCTCGATGGGTCTCAACTTTTATAAGTTCTATCATGCTGCTTAACGATTATTCTTAAACTTTATTTGTGTGAGTTACCTTTTATTTATAACCTTAAAACGATTTGCTTTGAAAAACATAAGGGTTTCGATGGGTAAGCGTGTACAAGGAACACATCTTGTGTATATATTAGTTGCTTGTTGCAGAATTAGCCATATTACTAAGGCCTTAAAAATACTTATAATAATAAAAACACATTACCTACACTAACGTCTTTTATCACATCTCCATACCATTGGTATCTTAAAAGATAACCCAGTGTGCAGGCTTTGTGAATCGAAACCGAAACTGCCTCTCACATACTTCTGAGATTGAAGCCCTAGCCTTTCAAAGGCTCTCCAACTTTGGTAGCAGCACTCTTACTAAGTTCGACTCTACCAATGAATCACTGGTCAAAAAGATCCTAGACCTAGTCCGGGGAAAAGGATTATTCTGACCTGGACCAATTGAGGGGACTGTACAATAGACTTCCATTCGCAGTGCAAATGGGGTCTATCCTCGACTCCAACCCCAATTACTAATAATAATAATGATAATAATAACGTCTTTTATTATTTATATATTATTAACGACAGGAGGAAACTTTTTACAAGAGTCTAATACGCTGTAAAAAACACCTTCCCTCTTTATGACCACAACCTGTGGTCATAAAAAAGCCCTTTTTCAAAATTCACTATAAGTTTCCCTTTCTGCTAATTTTGGTATTTTCTAAATCAGCACTACATTTTTAGGATTAATGGTCAGTTTTTTTTTCTAGTTTATTTTTATTTTCCATCATCTTATTTATTGTTAGTTTGATTTGTCTATCTTAAGGTGTTCCTTTCCTCAACATTTTAGGGTTTGTATTTAAATTTATCTTAAATAAAAACACAACTTTAAAATCTTGAAATTTTCTTGTATTGCATAGGAAAACAATAATGAAAATTATAATGCAAAACATGAGGAATTGACGAGAGCTCATGATGAAAAAAAAAAACTTATGATATAACACAGATTATGCACTTCTGTCAAAGAAGAACAAAATCTCTTTTAAAACAAAAATATCAAACAAAATACAGTTGGTGTGATAGAACCGTCCAACAGGTGGTTATTTCACAATAACAATCCAACCCTAACAGACACGTTCATCTCAAGCCCGCCTTACATCACTCTTATATCCAGGTTACGACTTCTTATCTGAACTTAAATCTCCATTCATAAAAACAATGGCATCAAATCTAGTTGTGTCTAATGAATCAGAAACACAGTTAGCCGTATAATTGACAATAATTGCTTGTAATTAAATTATTAGAAGTATAATAAACCTATTAATTATTATTTAATGGGTCTTAAAAAGATTTTTTTTAATTCACTTCGTACGGTACAAAGTTTCTTTATATTTTAATTTCCTTAATATTACTAATTACAACTAATGCATTTCACGTATAATATTACATTAATAATAAATTGAGTGCCACAAAAGATTAATTTAATATCCCTCACTGCTTAGAACATTAATTGTTTTTATATAAAAAATTAATAATTTTTTTTTATTATTTTTCTAATTTAAGATATCATTGTTTAATGGAGAATATTTATTATGGGCTATCTATTGATATTAAATATATTAGTAAAGCTGTATATTGGGAATAAATAAAAGTTAAATCCTGATAAGATTGTCATTTTTTAGTTGAATTACAGTCGGACCTCCATATAACGAACTTCTATACATCGAAAGTCTCTATGTAACGAATTTTTTAACGTTCCCTTGAATTTTGTATTTAAAAGTGTTTCTATTTAACGAAAAAAATTTCTATATAACGAACAAAATTTCCAGAAATAAAGATAAAGACAAGACCCGCAAACTTTCAAGGAATTGACCAAAACGGCACTTCTGTTTTTCTGTAATTTCCCAGAACAATATTTATTGATTCTCGCCCTGCCTTATCTAATTTGCGAACTCTTTTTTTACAATTTTCTATGAAATTAGGATTAACACAGCATAGAACTAAAAATCTTTCAGTTTTGATTTGGTATTCGGTCTGACCAGTTCGTTTGTAAAACTTTTTATTTGTTTGTAAATCAAGTTTATTAAAATGTCAAAATGGAAATCGCTGTCCCTTTCTGAAAAAATCAATTTATTAAAAGATTCTGACGATGGAGTCAAAAACAAAGACTTGTCTCTGAAGTATAAAATAGCTCCTAGTTCTATATCAACCATTTTAAAAAATCGGGAATCTATACTTAGGTTATACGAAACGAGTGGCGATTTAAAATAAGTTCTCGAGTATGCAAGGACATTGATGTCACAATTTTACAGTGGGTGACAATGTTAAGGGACAAAAATATGCCTGTGACAGGACCGCTAATAAAAGAAAAAGCTGCTGAATATGCAACTGCGAGGTTATTATTCATCCTATATATCCATTAAAATATCATAAAATAGAACAGAGTTATTTATTTTTTCAATTTCTATACAACGAAATTTCTATACAGGGTGACTTACTCTTAATGGGACAAAATAAAAATCTTGATTCTATGGACCAGGATGAACAAAAAATGTCATGTAAGCATAGGGTCGATTATCAATAGTTCTCTAGAAAAATCGATATATCGAATTATTCGATACTTTACTATCTAATTCTCTAAAACGATCTACAACTTGAAAACTACTAAAGCCTAAGAGATGCGGTTTTCACTATTCTCAAGGACATTAAATTCCCTTTAAATGGTATATTTTATGTCGCAATCATCACAAATTAAACTTTAATTTATTTGCATTTAAAATAAAAATTTTATTAGTACTAAAATGTAAAAATTTTAAATGCCAAAATCTTCGATATTTGTTCACTCATAGTTGAAACCTAAAAATCTTAAAAACAGCCTCATTCCATAGCCTTTAAAATGATATAACATAATCTATGGCTTGTTTTTAACTTTAACCGAGATATTCTTAAAAAACTTGATGTAAGTCGCTTAGATTCTAAATTATTCACTATGTAAACAAAGACATTTACATTTAAATGATTTCAATTTGATTTACAAAATAAACTTTATTTTTAGTTATAACTATATTATTAATTATTCTATGTTTTATTAATCATAGAAAATAATCAACCCCCCCCTCCACTCCCATATAGCTTAAAAAACTTAATTAACTCTCTTATAATAAAAACAAATGCAACAAAAACATTTCTTGAAGAATTTTGTTGAAAGAATACAAAGTAATAGGTATATTTTACATAAATAAATAATAAATAAATAATTAACTTTTTACTGCAAGGGGAATTAAAAATCATTCTCATGTAAATCATAAGAGAGATTCAAATCTTCCTCCTTCAACTCTTATACATAGTCTACATCTTCTTAACACTGATTGTGCAGCTTTTTCAATTTGGCTGCAGTTATTGCAGCTCTTGACTCATGCACTTTAGCATCAGGTCATCTCGATTTTGTGGGACTGAATGAAAATTATCCCAATCGCTCGATTGGACGAGAGGGACCAATAGCCTGGCCTCCGAGATCTCCTGATCTTACACCTCTAGATTTTTTTCTCTGGTGCGCAATGAAAGATGAAGTATACAGGCATGCCCCACAAAATCGAGATGACCTGATGCTAAAAGTGCATGAGTCAAGAGCTGCAATAACTGCAGCTCAAATTGAAAAAGCTACACAATCAGTGTTAAGAAGATGTAGACTAGTATTAGAGTTGAAGGAGGAAGATTTTGAATCTCTCTATGATTTACATGAAGAATGATTTTAATTCCCCTTGCAGTAAAAAGTTAATTATTTATTTATTGTTTAATTATGTAAATATACCTATTACTTTGTATTTTTCAACAAAATTCTTCAAGAAATGTTTTGTTGCATTTGTTTTATTATAAGAGAGTTAAATTAAGTTTTTAAGCTATGGGAGTGGAGGGAGGGGTTGATTATTTTCTATGATTATTAAAACATAGAATAATTAATAATACAATATAACTAATAAATAAAGTTTTTTTTAAATCAAATTGAAATCATTTAAATGTAAATGTCTTTGTTTACATAGTGAATAATTTAGAATCTAAGCGACTTACATCAAGTTTTTTGAGAATATCTCGGTTAAAGTTAAACAAGCCAAAAACGCCATAGTTATGTTATATCATTTAAAGGCTATGGAATGAGGCTTTTTAAGATTTTTAGGTTTCAACTATGAGTGAACAAATATCGAAGATTTTGGCATTTAAAATTTTTTACATTTTTAGTACTAATAAAAATTTTTATTTTAAATGCAAAAATTAAAGTTTAATTGTGATGATTGCGCGACATAAAGTATACCATTTAAAAGGGAATTTAATGTCCTTGAGAAGTGAAAAACCGCATCTCTTAGGCTTAGTAGTTTTCAAGTTGTAGATCGTTTTAGAGAATTAGATAGTAAAGTATGGAATAATTCGATATATCGATTTTTCTAGAGAACTATTGAGAATCGACCCTATGCTTACATGACATTTTTTGTTCATCCTGGTCCATAGAATCAAGATTTTTATTTTGTCCCATTAAGAGTAAGTCACCCTGTATAACGAATTTTTCACTTAACCTTTAAGTTCGTTATATAGGTCCGACTGTATTTTATTTTTTTTGTTTATGGACACAATTGAAGATATAAATAATACTGCCAAAGTTGTTCCAAGATCTAATATAAGTGTTTGTTATCTCCATACCTAGAAGTGTTATTAATTATTTTCCGTCGATTAACATAATAGTCCAAGAGCAAGAACTGAAAAAATGTGACTCTTTTTGTACTACTTCAAACCAAATTATTCTGAAAATATACCTTAAATTATGAAAGGAAAAGTAGTCTGCCTATCCAGAGTGGAGCCCTCACCTCATATGAATGCGTTCACTCATAATATTAGAAAATCGCACAATTTCCAGTTTTCTTGCAATAAGTGGTTCCTTGTAGGACGTGTGCAAAACATAAAGATAACATTTTTTATAGATGATAGAATTTTCTATAGAACGAGTGTTTTTTTTTATCAAAATCGGATAACTGCAACTAAAGTTATGACATTTGTTAAATGGCCTAAAAAATTCTCAAAAAGCCTATATTTTTCAAATAAATTCGCTGACCATGCATAGATTAACATTTTTTTGGTGGTTTTGAAAGAACCATAATTTTTGATGTAGTCATCCGATTTTGATGATTAAACACTCGTTTTATAGAACATTTTGTCAGCTTTAAAATGTTATCTTCATGTTCAGCACACGACCCACAGGGAACCACTTTTTTCAATAAAACTTAGATTTTATAAAATTTTGAACTTGCGCAATCAAATGAAGGGCTCTACTCTGGATGGGCAGACTATGATTTTTTCTTAATAATTTGAGGTAACTTTTCAGAAACATTTGGTTTAAAGTTGTACAAAATAAGTCACATTTTTTCAGTTCTAGCTCTTGGGTTTATGAAACATTACCTATCTAACTTAAGACCCAATCTGTTAGATATTTATCAGATTTTGTTAAAGCACTGTCTTGTAAATTTCTGTTTGTTTTTTTGGTGGTTTTTTGTTAAAAACATCCTATAAATTTTGAATTTAATAGTGAAATCGCAATTTTTCTTCGTTCATTCGCAAATTTTTAAGTATTAAAATAAATTAATTATAATTAAAATTATAAAATATCGTTTTAAGTATTAACTTAAAAACTTGACCTTGATACATCTTAATATGTATAAACCTTGTATTTATCTTCATTTATAAAAGTAGACCGCAAATTTCTAAACCAAAGACAGATATCTTGAAACAATTCTGTTATTAAAAAGTTACTATCAGGCAAGATTGATTAAATCTGTCGCCATAGTCTTCATACTCATTTTGAATAAATTGATAAATTGATTCATAAACACCTCTTCATTATGCGCAGCCACCATAATGAGAAAAGCTGACGGTCGTTAGACCGCAGCGTATAATTAATAGTTTTCTTTGTCATTAACATACGAGTTGTAGAAATCTATGCAAAAGGCGTCCGTCATCCCACGCGTCCTTACCTTCCTATATGTTCATTATTTGTGAATATCTTTATTTAAAATGGACTTGAATATCAAATATTACAGTCTTGGATCTCTAGACACGATAACGCGGTATACTTTCCATTTTTAAAGTCTAAATGATTTTGGAGCACCTACCCATTTTTTAGACCTTTATATATATTTTTTATTCTTTGAATAGTTTTTATTTAGATTTAAAATAGTAACCCAAATGCGATTCCATATGGAACCATTTTTACTTTTTCTCATTTATACCGTAGGTATATAGGAAAAGTATTGTTTGCAAAAAAAATCCGAAACCGGGATGTCACTGGAATTATCCGTTTCAGGTGTTTTAAGGCCTCCTGAGTGGTTTTCACAAAGTTGTCTGTCTGTATTTGTCCATATGTGTGCGTGTGTTTTTTTTAAGCTCCTCGCGTATTTATGGTAGATAGTTGAAATTTGATACAAAAATCTGTCTACCGCTGTAGTTATGCTATTCGAAAAATAATAATAATTTTTGTATGACGTCATTAACCTGCAATAATGACTCAGCAAAATTTAAGAAAAATCATAAAACGCGAAAAAATGTTGCGATCGGAATGAGATTTGGCTCGTATATAGTCATGTATAAGACTAACATGTGTGCTAAGTTTCATGTAAGTTTTTTTAAAAAATTGTAAAAACTCGGAAAATAATCCAATCGAGTTAAAATTCGGTACAAGTGTATACCTTACTGAATAAATAACACTCAGTAAGGTAAGGTAAAGATAGTACACTATTTTTGTTTTTAATACAAGGATCATAAAAGATAAGCAGCTATGAGCATGGTCAGTGCTGTGCTGTATGGGTGACCGCTGAGAATGAAACGGAAGAATTTACTATGCATCCGTTTTATGCTGCAGTATAAATATAGCGAATTGTATATTCTGAGGACGATCGGAGCGAGTCCTAAGCAGAGAGTTTGAGCGTAGCGTATCTGTTGTGATGAGGAAAAGTTCCGAGGTACCCCGTACCCGATTTTTTAATGCAAATTTTGTATACTTTTACCAATAAAGAAATATTTTTTTGAAAACAAATAATTAGGGAATAATAAAATTTATTAAGTAAGATACAAATTTATTTATCTTTTGTTTAAATGTAAATTATTTAATCAAGTTAAACGAAATTCACTTTCACTGGCTCAAGAGATTTGAATTAATAACTTGAATTAAGGAAAATATAAAAAGAAACAAAGGATGAATTTATCTAGATAATATAAGGAACGAAGAATAAATTAATAAAGATATGATTACAATATCAAATAGTTAACTGATCGACAGGAAAATGGAAAAAATAGTATTTATTATATTTAATTTGTTAAATTTATAAATTGGTTGGAACAAATGGGGATTTGTATTTCAGAATAGTTTTATTTTATTGACTACTTTCTATTCTTTATTTTCCAGTTCTATTTGATTATGTATTTAAATGAGAATAATCATTATCTTATTAACTATGTTTAACAATTTATGAATATAAATATAGGTGAAGTCTTTATGTCAGTACGGGATTACCTGGGATTTGCGGCTTTATCTTTATGTTATTTACATATAAATAAGTATTATACTTAATTTTAAGTTATGTTATAGACTTATCTGTATAATCATTTTACAATTTTTATTTTTCTTTATTTATATTTATTATATTTAGTTCTATATTTTTCTTTATACATGAATTCTTAAAAACTATAATTATTTGAGCAATCATTGCCTAAAAGCGTCATAATATATATTTATTATACTTATTATAAAAAGAGATTAAAAGATTGTGTTAAAACTTTACATAATAAGATTAGATTTTAGCATAAACAAGTTCTCATGAGCTACTGGAGTTCCGTTTTAATCTCAATGCTATGTGTGAACACAGATAAAGTTTCGAACTTCCTTTCTCGACACCTTCTGGGTCACTGACTCTTTTGTCTTTTGATTTAATTTTGCCGATGTTAATAATAAATTATTGGTTATTATTACCAATTGGACATTGGTTATTTATTCAAGACGAATGTATAAAAATTCTATTTCTTCAGCAAAGGTGAAGAAGCCGCCACTCGTTGAGGCGGCTAAGTATTGTTCAACACCTTCTACAAACAATTTTTTTTACACATCATTTCGAGGCTTATAATGAAGACATAATATAGGCTCCTCGAAAAGTTGCTTGAATATTACGCTTATAATTTCTTAGACCGAGTATGCGGTATGACCTAAGTATTTGACTAACAAATACACACACAACACACAAATATAATATAATATATATATATATATATAATAATATAATATATATATATATATATATATATATATATATATATATATATAATATATAATATATAATTATATATATAGTGTGTGTGTGTATCATAATTCAAAATAAATAATACATATGGTTAAAAAATGAAATAACTACTACAAATAATATCACAAAAACCACTTAAAGTGGGGTTAAATTAAGTTAAAAAAATACCCGTCTAAAGTTAACAGGGCTCTAAGTATGTTTAATATGTATTTTTGTCGTAAATCTAATTATTGGTTTATTATTTCGGTTACATTGACTCTATTATAATATGTGTTTATAATGAGTTTTAATATGTTAATTATGTAAGTGGTAATAAAATCATAAGTGTAATAAATTATAAGTGTGCCAATACATATTTGTTTACATGCTTATGAATTTTAAATAAAATTTTGTCATTTGCTAGGCATTTGAGGCACTTCAAATTAGGTACCGACTTAAAAGAAAGACATGATACTTCTGGAAATGTTCTTTTTGGAAATGTGTTTCCCAAGTGAAGCACTTCTTCCTTAGAAATACAGAGTATGTGCTTGTACTCATCTGTGCTTTTAAGATAAACTATGTTTAGAGTCAAATATACGTAATATTATACTTATATCACGCTATTGTAACTTAGTTTACAAAGTTAGTATTACACTTTTAGTGTTAAGTTATAAGTTGTTGTTACTTTTTTGTACAAAGGAAGTTAAAAACGTGTTGATATTTCTTCTTAAAAATTTATAAAAATATTAAATATTAACTTTAATTTCATCTAATATATCAACTGTCTAATGTTAGTACATATTTGTTTCTTAAGTTTTAAACTAACAAACTTAAAAAAGAAAGTAAAAATATGCAAAATGCTTACATTAAATTTTAAGTCTACCCTAAAAGCTGTGTGGTTAATTTTAAAGAAATACGTGTTGTAAGTGGTAGGAGAGCAAAGTGGTTTTAGATTTGTGGCTAGTAACTTGCATATAATCCCACCTGGAGGAAAGTGATGGAAAAAAGGTAGCAACCATTTTCATTACGTTAATTTCTCTGCCTTGGCTGGGGGAAAGTATTTCCCTAATGGTTTCCATTATAATATTGGTTTACATGACAAACATGGTTTTTTTTCTTACGCTTTTATTCTTTATTCAACGACCATGTTTAGGTTTTTTAAGGGCTTAAATTAAGATATAGGTTTCACTTGTTTAATTAAATTGTATTGAAAGAAAAATAGCCGCAAAAAAGTTAAATTTTTTGTTACTTGTATTGATATTTATGGTTGTTAGTTTGAGAATTAAAATCTTTTGCTGGCAAACTTATTATGACGAACTTTTTCATAGTTCGCGGTCTGGCGAAATATAAAATCTTCTATAACACAATCGAGGGTCAATGCGTAAAATTGAATCTTGATTAACTAATTATTTGATCGGTCGACGTAACCATAATCTGTAGTTAGTCCATAGACTGGTTAAAATTAAGTATGTCTTATTTTACGATGGCAGAGGTTTCACACTGGGCGTCTGCCTTTTTACTGACTCACAGTATTAATTAGTGAACGATTACTTTTTAATTTGCAAACATCTGGATTCAATAGCTGCTTACGATGTCTGTTGTTACCAATTATATCCCAAAAAAAGCGTTGTATATATTATTTATACTTTATGAGAATTATATAAAACGTTTTAATATTCACTGTTAAAAGAAAGAATGATATTAATAAGTATAATTTCGCGATATCGAAGGAACGTGACAGCTCTGACTCTTAGTGACTCCAGCACTTCATTCTCCAGTTACTTTTTATCCTGAAACATTATTATCTTTTCATCCTGACGAGATGACTGGCATGTGTCGTCGTGACGTGTGTGACTCCTTGTTACTCTAGCACTTGATTCATCAGCTCCTCCTTATCCGAAAAGTTTAATATCTATGCTCCTTTCTTCACTAAAAGAAACGCAAGTGGTTTTAATTAAATACACTTTTTGATCAATATTTAGTGTATTTATCTGGATGGCCTACGTCTTACTTTTGTTTACTGCTTTCTTTGTTTACTGCTTGTCATTTACTTATCGTCGGAGGATTAAACGTATCGGTTGAGGTGCAAATGACCGAGACAATCCGCAAGCAGCCAAATGACAAATGCTTCTTGCTTGCTTAATGAATTGTGGTAAAATTTGGATATAAGATCTGAATACAATTTATTACACAACAGAATGGACTATTTAAACTCAGTCTTTTTTCCACTTTTGCCTCGGTTGCTAAAACCTGTAGATGACTCTCTCGAAAAGATTCTAGAGCTAATGAATTAGAATCCATCAGCTTTGCAGCTTCAAAACCTAAGTTTGCTCTTACAGAAGAAACTTTACCTCGAATGAGAAAACTCTTTCTTTCCGTAGGGTGTAAATAACTATTACTAATGACTTAAATCCCTTAACATGACTTGAGCCAAAACCTGTTATATGTAATCTATGTCTGTAGTTATAAAAATATATTTGGACCTTGTATCAGTGCATTGTGCTTCGATTGTATTATAGCATATAAGTACATATCAAAAAATTTTTAAGTTTAGGATCTCAAGTGGAATCGATTCCCTCCGCTTTTTCCATTCATCCTATCTCATAAGCGTAATTTCCTATTGATAATTCGCTAAAAACGTTGCCAACATTGAAAATAAATAATTATATAATTACAACCAATATATTGATGAAATTAAAAGTATTTAGTAATATTTCGGATAGGCGGAGATGCCCGCTCCACATGAGTGCAGATATGGGTTGCAGTGCGCAGATTCCTTTGTTACGCACTATTGAATCCGGATGGCTTCACTCTCTTCGATCTTTAATAAAAACTCGTTCAATATACGATTAGCTCGAGGATTAATCGATTTAATTTATTCATATTGCGAGAGTTTGATGTGGGTTTATATGAGGTTGTTTTTTTTTAGGCTAAAGGTATTAATTTTTAAACATTTTCGTATTAAAAGAAAAATTAAGATTTATAGTGTAGTGTATACTATGTTCCTAACATAGTTAGGAACTTAGGATAATTGGGTGGTATTAGGTATTTTTATTTACCTAAGAATCTTGAATAAAGGGGATGACGCACTAAGTCGATTTGCCATACAAAAAAGTGGCCCTATCGAAAACCGAAAAATAGAGAGAATTCAACTCGAAACACACGTCAAAAACTAACGCACATGCTTGGTACAAACTTCGCATGCTTACAATTCTTATAACAGCGCAGGTCTTAAATTTTAGGGGCAAACTTACCTCTCAATGGTTTCCTTTTGTTTATTGCTTGAGAAGGTTATAAATTCGCTTAAATTATCACTTACTGACTTGGCTAAGTATAGTCTAAAATTTAAAATTAAATAAGCTCAAATGTAACAATCGCCAGAAGCACAGAAAAAAGTTGAGAAGCAAACCCGACAATCTTGCTTCAGGTAAGTTTGCTCCTATTTCTCTATCTCATACAATTTCCATGAGGTCAGAAATGTTCCTTTATGCGTCTGCGTCATCCCCTTTATTCAAGATCCTTGCCTCAGTGTGACATCAATATCTCAATATGCTTTGTCGAATCCCAGGCATGACCTTTCATTGTAGTATAAGAACTTATGTGTTCTTGTGTTGGTTTTTAGTTTTGTTATTCTTATCAGAGTGCAACTCTGATTTAAGGATTACTTTCTTTGCAACAACATTTACATGGTCTTGGGCGAACCTAAAAGAACAACATAAGGTCTTTGGTCTATTGGTCGCTACGCGGCCGTAGCGCTAGGGGTGATTTGCGGTCAAATGAATGCCCATTTTTCGACTTTTATTTAGTATTATATGAATAAGTTTCTGAACGATTTAAAATGTTTTGGAATTTTAGTAAATTTGTTGCCATCATTATTGTAGTTTTAATGATGTTATAAAATATTATAACATATTTATTACGATAGAATATGATTGAAGTACTAAAATTGACTTTTTTGCTAAGTTTCATTTCGATTTAAGTTGACAAATTTAAGTTATTGTGGCACTAAAAGAACCATATCTTAACTACAAATATATTCTTGATGATTGAGTCTCCTCTTCGGTTTAAAAAGTTCATAAACAATAGAAATTTCTTGTTCTGGAGTTAATTATTCTGATTTTTATGAAAAATTCTGGAGTTAAACCTATTTACACGGAATATTTCTATTGACTTTAATTCTACAGCAAGAACTAATTACTCGTACATTATCCTATAACAATACACACACGTTAATACAGTGTAATTAATTATGTAAACATTTTAATGAGCGTTGCGATCCAAGTTTGCTAATTGATAACTTGATTTACGTAATGTTAACTTCTTTTCACTAAGACAAAGCCTCGGTGTTCGTGATCTCAGCGCTCCTCAAACACTTTTATGTAGTCCACCATGATTGAGTAAAGATTTTTCGTGATATCTATTAGTTTTTTTTTATATTAATTAGCCATAGCCATTAAAAATAATTAATTTAAAATGAAAATCGTTTTATTTTTATCGAGTTGACTTCATGATGTTAGCCTAAAAGTATACTATATCCTTATTATATACCATTGTTTTTAGGGTGTATATCTTATAGTATACTCTAGCCCATATTACATACCATCGTTTATAGGTATATTTTTATATCTATTAGCCCATATATATACATCGTTTATATGGTATATATAATAGACAAAGTATAATAAATAGTTTTACTTATATAGTATACTATGACTTATATTATATACATCGTTACTATGGATATATCGTTTTAGCTTTATGACTTTAGCCATATTATATCATGTTTATATTTGTGAGTTATACCTAATTCATTATAGGCGGGGAATATTTTTTATGTGCTGCTAGATAGATGTATATATTAATGTCAGAGCTATGTATTTTGTTTCGTATATGATTTATTATTAATTTTATCAAAAGTCAAATGGTCGTATTATAAATAGATTTTAACTTCGTATCTTTATAGTTCTGTATATACTGATTTGTTTCTTTTTTTCAGGTGAGTGTGACAAAATTATAATATATGAAATTATCTCTTTTTCTAGCGTCACTAAAAGGTTCTTTCCATTAATTCTAAACAACTATTTTAATAGCAAGATTGGAGTAGAGAAAGTACCAATTTTAAAATAAGGAAATATATTAAATGCTTCTATTATGTTTTAATAGGATGCAACATATTTTCTTGTTTTATAAACATTTTATATATCCATACTAAGATGGATTTGTATCGAAACACACCTGACTACTAATGGTATGCTTACTAAATCGTTTTTCTCTGAGCCACAATTTTAATAAGCAACATAATAATATATGATGAAAGTTATTTTATCTAATTATAACACGCAAGAAAAAAGATTATTATAAAAAATATGCCGCTACTTAGAAAACGACTGATCATTTGTTAATGCAGGGACAACCGTGACTCGTATATTCATTGTTATCCCAATTGTTTTAGAGCCTTGTCTGCCTTTATGTAGATTTAGGCAAGTAATCAGCCTCTTCCTGATATTAACTTAGCTGTTGGACTTGGACAATAAATATTCATTTTGCACGGCGCTTTCTTGCCTATCGCCATCACTAAGTTAGTGCGAAGCAAGAAATCAGCTACTTACTAATAACGCTACGGGAACCAGAACTCTCCGAGTTATCTCAAATCTTTGTACTCATATTTGAAGCCTCTATACTTGACTCTGTCGCGCGACCACGTCTTGATTGTTTAAGACTATGAGTTTAATTTCTATCTGACTAATATGAGTTGCTCTATTAACAGTTAACCGTAAATGGTATGTTTTCGTTTAATCAATTTTCAGTTTTCTAATTTAATTAACAGTCTCACAACTGTTATTTAAAATTTTTTCGAATGTAGCATAACAGCTTCAAATAGTTGCGTATTTTTTTAATTGTAGATCTGTTTTATGTTAGACTTATAATTAAACTTAATCTTTAACATTCAAAGAACAACTTGTTTGATCACACCAACAAGGAATTTGAACATGTTTTATTTCGTGCTAAACAAACAAAATTCAAACATAGATTTACCATAGTAACCAAATATGCAAATTTTAAATAAAAACAATTGAGAACAATAATATAACATCCTCCCTTTTATATATGTTTTTATTTATTATTTATTTATTTCTATTTTGTTACTTATTTATTTATTTTCTTTCTTTATAATTTTTTTTTCATTTTCATTTTTTTATTATTTTTTTAGTTAACTTTTGTTTTATTATTATTTTTTTATAGGCTTCATTTCGACCGATAAGAGACACCATCTTTATCTTGTACTCCATAAGAACCTATCTCTGTATTGTCACAATAGTTCTTTTGTCCAATATCATCAATCTTTAGTCCTCTGAATAGACCTCATCCCTTCTTTAAGTCGGTTCTATTTTGCTCTTTGGTTGAATATTTTTTGATGTTCTCTTTACAATAATCTGGTTTTTATAGACTGATTATACCACTGCTGTGCTTAACTGCGCAGGAACTCCATTAGCACCATTCATCATTCTCTTTGCTGGCTTAAATCGATCTTGTTTGAGTGTTCCTCTACTAACAAAGCCTTTGTAAAAGTCTTTATTATCATCAGTAGATTGCTTCACTAATCTTTAAATATCTGGACAGCCGCCTCTGCTTTTCATTCTTGTTCGATGATCAAGGGACTTGAAGTATTCTACATCCCCATTCATCAAGCAAATTCTTGTGAAATTTCTTACTTGTTCAAAATTACTCCGTTGTCTGGAATCACTGTTTAGGCACTCCAAATCTGCTAATTTCTTTTACAAGCCTTAATGGTGGCTGCGATCTGTTGATTTTCATCTCGATCTATTTCAAGAAATCTGAGAAAGGAAATGATCTACTGTGATTAAAAAATGTCTTTTCCTTCCTTGACCTGAATCACTACTCTCATGCTGACCTTTTCAAACGGTTCATTGGTTTACGTCGTGACTCTCATTAGATTCTTCTTTTGATTCGGGGGCATATTGGACAGAATCACACTCTTTGATTTATTTTCAAATGTCCTGAGTTGATAAATGGCCAAACTGCAGGTCTTTTGTACTTAATAGTCCCTTCAATACCTGATGAGATGTATGAGTTTATCTAGAAAAGGAGAACTCTTCTAATTCTCTACGGTATAGGAGTTGTTTGCTTTTCAGTATTATTCCCTTTCATGCCAGTTATCTCTGTAATTCAGTAACATTGGCATATTGTCCACCTGTTCTTTTTCAGGCCATCCCTTCAAGTAATATATTTTTTTACTTTTTGCAAGTGTTTTATCTGTTTCATTTGTATTCATGTCTATAGTTGATTTTTTAACTTAGATCTTCAAACACATTAATTCTTCAGCATACATGCATTCATAGTATCGTAAGACTTTTTCTTCGTGGACATACTGACTGGACTCATTGATAGTGTGTCGCTAAAAACCATCTCTTTGCCTTTCTTTATTTTTTAAGATTTATATCTGTTTAGTGTTAGGATCATAAGTTTGTAGTCTTAGGTGTTTTCAACAACATTTTTAAATGTTTACCAATGGATTATGGTCAGTTTCAATATACTTTATTTCCACAATATAGGATCAAATTTCTTGCTATGGCAAAAAGCTATTGCCAAGCATTTCTGGTTTATTGGGCATGTTTTGTTACTATTCAGTACCTTAGATGCAAACGTACGGTGCCTTCCTTGTAGTAAGGTTATTCCAGAAGCAACGACCGATGAATCAGTTTGAATAGTAATGTGTCTTGTGTTGGTCGAAATATCTTGAGTACTGGCTCTTCGAAATATCATTGTTTTTTGTGAACGTTTTAAAGGCTTTTCTTTTCGCCAGGACAAATTGTGTGGGCATGTCGTTTGTTAGTTTTTCTTAGCGGTCTGCACATCATTCAGTTGTTCAAGTATCTGTTAGGTAGTAACATAACTCACGGAAATCTAGACTCCAGGCTTTATCTTCTGGTCGTTGGCATAGTGTGAATTGCTTCATTTTGTTGTCTGCTCTTATTCCTTCTTGCCCGGTAAGTAAAGTGATCCATAAAATTGTATTTCTTTCAGAGCATTTACATTTTCTTTATTTAGTTTCAAATTTTTCCCTCAATCTTCTTATTAATGCTCAAAATTTCTTTTGTGATCTTTTACGTTCTTCCTTCAGTATTCCTGGCCCGTTATTAATATCGTCAGCTATCACATATGACTCCTTTCAGCCTTGCAATTATTCTAACATTTTCTTTGAAGATTTTCATAGCAGTAATATCCGAAAGGGAAGTTATTTTAAATGCGAATATTGTGCGAATGGAGTCCAGACGCAGTTTTTGCTACTTTCTTCGATAACCTTGAGTTGCCAACCCGTGTTTGATCCGTTGAAAATATTTAGTTATTTAAAGTTCAGTAGGTATTTCATTCTGATTCTCAACTTATACTTTTAACTTTTCCTCTACGCTGTAACTACATGTTGGGATAATTGATGTGAGAATAAGTTATGGTGTTGGTTTGTCCCACAATATTAATTCCGAAACATAGGGACTTGTTTATCACTTTTATATATATCGTTTTAGGGGTTTTTAA
Organism: Microvelia longipes; assembly: GCA_018340805.1. Lineage (NCBI taxonomy): Eukaryota > Metazoa > Arthropoda > Insecta > Hemiptera > Veliidae > Microvelia > Microvelia longipes. Next base: position 82,003,072 of record JACMZG010000008.1, on the reverse strand, counting down.
GGCTACCTGAGTGGTTTTTTAAGCTTTCTCACTTGTGCTGATGTGTGTGTTGGTATATTTATCTCATTACGTTGCATCCAGTTGGTATATTTTCATATTGATTTGAATGTTAAATTTTTAGTAGCATACTTTGTGTTACATCATTAGTCTATATCTGTACGTTGGGCTATCGGGAATATTTTTTATGATGTCATTAATTCGCAAATATATTGTATCTAGCTCGAAAATAATACGTTGGAGAGAAAATGTTTCAAAACAATCTGAGATTTACACGCATGTAGTCATGTGTCTGGATTAACATGTAGGTGTTGTGCAATGTTTCATCTCATTTATCGGCATTAGGTCAATTTTCTATCATAAATGGACTTGTTGTAGTTTTTTTGGAATAATGTTGTAGATATATGGAAATATCCATTTCACTAAGTTGAATATGGTCTCACAATCTGTTGTCGCTAAGCGGTTTAGGGACTATTATTACCTATCCATCTAAATATATGTTTATATTTGATTTACTTCCTAGTCTAATTGTTATTAGTCTTGAATAAAGGATATCATTCGTAAACTCTGTTAACGCAGTTTACAATTATCAATTTTATAATCATTTCGAAAGCATTACCTCTTTAAATATATGAGATGCGTAATACTGAGCGTGGGTTATGAACCGGAAAAACGGAGAATGGAGCGAGTTCTGGTGAGTAAATCAGTAGGTGTTCGAACACTGTAGGGAAATATTTTTTTGATTATTTAAGGAATAAAAATAAATTAAGTCAAATCTTGAATTTGAGATGTTTTTATTGACAAACAAAAATTATTTGAAGATCAAACTTGTGAGCGTTAAATATTTTGTCATGAGGAAAATGATAATTACTAATATGAGAATACGAACCAAGATTTGGAATGTACTTTATAAATATATTGAGGATAAACGTATGAGTAGGGATCAACAACTTATTTGGATAGTGAAGCTGATTTACGGTGGAAATGTGACGTTGCTGATTGCTTCGACTGCGATTCTAAGAGTCATTGAGCGTTCTTATAAACTTCTATGGAACGCAAAGGAGTGATGAATTGAAATATATTCCATTCTACTAACTCAAGTCGTATAATTTAACAACCTTAATGTGTAGATGATATGAACGACATGAGATATAATTTCTTGACGTAGTCAGGGATTAACAATCTAACTCAAAGGTAACATCACAGTGCCAAAGAAGAAATACAGTTATACGAAATAAATGATCTTGCTCAAATTTTGAATTCGGTTTTAAACATTAATATTTTAAATTGGAAAAGAAACACAGTTATTAATCTATAAAGGATATTGTGCTAATTAATGTCCATCTATTAACCTTGTTAGTTAAAAATCTAGCTCTAAAAAAAGACATATAAAATCATTGAAAGAGTGAGTTTACAGTCAACATAACAGATAAAATAACCATAATACCGAAGGGTCTGGTTATTTAAAAACTGGCAACCGGAACTAAGAAGAGATACATAAGAAAATGTTTATAAAAATTCATCGAAAACTTATTACAGAGCAGTTTAACCAAAGATTATTATCACTCAAAAATTCAAACAAATTCTTGATTCCTACAACAGAATTGTAATATATGTCATACACAAAACAGCATATGCAGAACACACAGAGTATACCAAGTTTACTTCCAAACTACAACTTGGGAGAGCTCTCATTCGAAGGATAGAACTTCAGCTTACAATATGAAATGCGAAGTAAGACAGTGGAGCAAATTCACAAAAACAGACATAATCAAGTCAGCGATAGAAAGCATTAAATTTTCGGTTTGGCCTGTTTTCTGGCCGTGAGTGATTCTAAGCTCACGTATGCATATTTTTAAAGAATATATGTTTTATGGTTCGATTTTTTTCTAGTCATTTGTTTATTTGTCTATATAGATATAATGATTCATTTTCGAACGAGGTAACGGAATACAATTAATAATAAAATCGCACCTTACTGACAATTACAAAGTTATATCTATTTTACGTATATAAATAGTATATTAAGTTTTCGTTTCAATTCGACACAAGTATATCCACGATTATTGTTGGATCATAATAGTTAAGCAGCGTCGAGCGTAAATAGTGTCTGGGTGGGTTTGGAACGGATGTATTTACTTTCTGGGGGCGAGCAAAGCAAGTCCGATGACGTTATGCAGTATCACTTTAACGAGTTGTATGTTCTGATTACGAGCGCAGCGAGTCCTATAAGTATGTTTGGTGAGGAAATGTTCCGAGGTACCCCGCACCCGATTTTTTAACTTACGGCAAGTATAATCTTATTGACTTCATTTGTATGAAATAATTAAATGTCAATCTTTTTTGGCTGCTTTTCTCTCTGATGTTGATACTGCAGAAGCCACCAGATGCTGGCATCTGGTGTATCTGTAGCCTATTAACAAAAAAAAAATTCAATTCAACAAAATATCCCTAAATTATTATTTCTAACAAAAATTACCCAAAAAACATGAGCACAGTTTAAACTAAAAAGTCCTGAGCCGCGAGTACTGAAAAATATTTGACACAATATAATTGTGCGAGAGAAATATTTGACACAATATAATTGTGCGAGAGAAATATTCTTTTTACACCACATACGATATTATTTGACACAATTTGTTATTTTAAAATTTGATAAAATTATAAAAATTTATTATCCTATCGGTAACGTTTGTTCTTAATATTCTTGAAGGTTAGTTTACTTTATATCTTACAATTAGACAACGTAATCTTTAATTAATGGTACATAAATTTTGACTGTTATCTCTAATCACTAGTGAATAATCTAGATTCTTTGGACCACGGACCTCAAAAATCCATTTCTTCTTGTGGTTAGCAAACTGAAGTGATTTTGTTTATATTTTTATATTATTTTTAATTTATTATAGTATAATTGTTTTTTTTGTTTTTGATAATTAATGGTCCAAAGTATATATTTTTATTTTTATTTGTAATACATTCTATTTGTTATTATTACTTATTAATTTTTTATATCTTATGTATTATTTATATTACTTATTTCACTTTGTATTAACATTTTACTTTATATTTATCTTTGCCCTTTTCACATTAATATTTTATTTCTTGAATTTAGACATTTTTATAATTCGTATCAAAAAGCTGTACCAATATAGATTATAACCATCAAAAATTGTGATCATAATGACCTCAAATAAATTAAACAAAAAATTATTTCATGATAGAGTCCTAATAAAGTCTTTTACATTCTCTTTTAATATTTTTGAACAAAATATCGGTAAATAAACCTCTTGAACTGGGTATTTTTAAAAAAATTATTTTAGATTAAGTTCAGTTAGTAAGATGGTGAATGATAACCTCTAAAAGGTAGATATGTCAAACATTCCTCATTCACACTTAATAAGCCCTGGGTGATTGCATGTTAGTGATCAGACAGAAAATAGATAACGTTGTTGGGCCCTTTTGGCTAACTCCCTTAGATATCAGATGATTTTTTTTTACTTAATGAGTCCTATTGCAGGCATTTTGCGTCTCATTCACAGAAGAGTTAAGTTTCAATAGCTTCAACTAATTCCAAATCAAGCATTTTTGCTTTCGAAACCATAAGGCAGAAAACATGTACATATATATAAATTATTATATTATATTATATATATTTATATATATATATATATATATATATATATTTATATTATAATATATATATATACAGGGTGTTTCATATAAAGTGTCCACCAAAGAAGGAGGTGATAGTACTCCTTAAGGGAAAAAAATATGTTCTATAGTAAAAAACCCCGATCTCCAACGTTTTCCCACAAGGTCAAAATTTAATATTTTTTAAAAATAAATTTGACCCATCATAAAATTGTTAATAGAGTTAAACTATTTCAAGCTAGAAAGGCGGAATTGGTCTCTTTAGAAAGCTGAGTGGAATTTCTAAAGGACAAACTACTACACTATGTCAAATATTTGTAAAATACTGCCCAAAAATTAGCATGAAAATGGTTTTTTTGAAAAAATGAATTTTATGGAATTTTTGTGGTGGGGCATTAGAGGAAGTAAGAGAATGAGCAAAAGTTCAGCCAAGAACGGAAAAAACTTCTCTTATGATTGCCCTTTAAGTTAATCTAAATAATTTTTATACATTCAATAGTCAAAAATGTAAGCTATTGTTGCTAGAAGTTGCAAAAAACTGATCATTTTTTGTCGTATAAAAGAGAAAATAATGTGTTATTTAAGCAAAATATTTTTTTTCGAAAATAAACTAATAATGCGATTTTAAGACTCTAGGAGGTAAAATAAACATATTTTATTCTTACGCATTTTTTCACTAAAACCACTCTTTTCTCCTGTTTTAGAGATTTTTAATTATTTTTGTACCATGTAATTAACATTGTAGAGATATGCAAAAATGCACAAAAATAACAGTTTTTCAACTTCTTGGAAGAATGGCTCAACATTTTGACTATTGAATGTATGATGAAGTTTAGTTTTCTTAAAGGCAATCATAAGAGAAGTTTTTTTCCGTTCTTGGCTGAACTTTTGCTCATCCCTTTCTTCCTCTAATGCCCTACCACAAAAATTCCATAAATTCATTTTTTCAAAAAATTATTTTTCATGCAATATTTAGACAGTAGTTACAAAATATTTGACATAGTTAGTAGTTTGTCCTTTAGGAAATTCACTCAGCTTTTAACGAGACCAATTTTGCTTTTCTAGCTTGAATAGTTTAAACGCTATTAACATTTTATTATGTGGGGTCAAATATTTTTTTAAATATGAAATTTGACCTTGTGGGAAACGGTTGGAGATCGGGTTTTTACTATAGAACATATTTTGTTCCTTTAAGGAGTACTATCAACTCCTTCTTTGGTGGACACTTTATATGAAACACACCTTTATAATATATATATATTCTGTATATATATATATATATATATATATATATATATATTATATATATATATATATATATATTATATATATATATTATAATATATATATATATATATATATATATATATATATATTATATATATATATATATATATATATAATATATATATATATAATATATAATATTTATATATATATATATATATATATATATATTTATATATATATATATATATATATTATATATATATATATATATATATATATATATATATATAATATATATTATATATATATATATATATAAAGGCACTCTTCCATTCATAATGGGATTAAGAAGAGAAACAAATGTTGCCGCAATTTGAATACATGGCCTAAGACTAGAACCAGAAAAAGTAACGAAACTGTTAATTTTATCAATATCACAAAACTTATTTGATCCAAAAGGGCTTTGTGCACCCATTTCGTTTGCTCCTAAGTAACTTTTACAAGAAATTTGGACCGGCGAAATAGGCTGGGATGTAAGTGTTAGTGACGAGTTATGCCAAAAAATCATAAGTTGGTATGAAATTAAAAATTTGGCCTAGAACAACAACTGAATTGGATTTTTTCCAATTCATTGATTTTTTTTCCAAATGGGTGGAGAGAGGTTAGTTGGGTTGACCAAAATTTTTTTAGGAAAAGTCTAGGTATGCATGTAAAGGTTTCTGTCCCTCTTACGAAAATCATTGAGGCCCCGACCGGCATTGAACCTGGTCTAAGTTGCATGTGCTGACTATTTCTCCACCGTGACCCTCTGATTGCGTGTTAGTTTCGACAATTAATCTATAAGATGGAGTCGGTGTTGTATAGTTAGTTGGTTATTTTGTGATATACATAGATAAGATTGATTGGCGAAAATTACACTATAAATAGTTATTTATAAATGTTATAATATTTAAGATGACGGTTGACTTTAACACATTTCAATATTATTTTTTAGTCAAGTTAATTTGAAATGTTTTTACTTTTACTTACGGTTTTCAGAAAATCCCGTCGAATCATGTTCCATTTACTTAGCTATTGCAGTATTTATACAATTATATTATTTAGGGTGACACTGATTTGTTTGTAGTCGGTTAAATTGGCGATCTTTGCTAGTTAACTCCCGGCACGGACTGACTGACATTTCACTACACGAAATGAGTGCACGTTTTCTAAAACTGGACAATCTAAATGATGATTTAGATTGACTTAGATTATCTAAATAATATCCCTGGAAAGGTCACATATTCGATTATTCGATCGCTTGTCCTGTGACTTGTACTTACTTAACAGAATCCGGATATTTGGTAATTCTTAAACAGTTCTTTTTGAAGATGTTAAACCTAATCTGTATATTGTTGTTAAAAGTTTTTGTTTCATGATTAAAAGGTTGTATCATGGAATCAGTGCTTGCTAATCTTTTCACCTATCGAAGATTTAAAATTGTTTGATATTTGGACACCCTTCCAAATAGCGATTTTACATATTTAGTCGAAACTTCGTTCATACACACGTCACTAACCAAATGAGCAAGCTTGCAAAATCAAGCTTATGACGTGGTATGACATTCTATTTGATTTTATACGATTCTAAACCTATCGGACTAACCCAGGCCGAACCCCATACCATAATTTTAAACTCAACTTTAATAAAAACATTGTTGGGTTAATATCAGTGCCGAGGAATGATTCAGCACTGAAATGAGTTAATTTTTTGTAAAGAAAAAAAGGGGTCTTTTGCCTTTTTGCATGTATGTAATATATATATATATATATATATATATATATATATATATATATATATATATATATAAATAGAATAAAAATATATAATAAACTTAATACATATATAAAAAATTCAATATAAAATAGATATAAAAGGAGTTTATTAAAATAATTCTATATATAATATATATTATATATATATATATATATATATATATATATTATATATATAATTATATATATATATATATTATATGAATTATTGTTTAATAAACTCTCTTTTATTTCTATTTTTATTCAATTATCTTGATTACGTGATATTGTCCTGTAGTAATACCTCGATAATTCTTTAATCCACTCGTTCCGTGTGTAATTTATTTTACTTTAACGTTGCATAGTTGATATTATTATCATAATAATAAAATAAGACTTAATACACCAGTATGGTCCACTTACGTATTTTATGATTATTTTTTTATTACATTTTCGATCTGTTAGGTTGCAAAGGTGACCTAGTGCTCCTTTAGGGTCATTTTGGTAACAAATATCAAGCAGGTTGAGGTTTTGAAATTTATCAGTATATATTGTATATTATCTTCTTTTAACTTGCATACATCAACTTAAATGCATAAATTATATATTTTTGACCAGACTATCTATTTATTCTCTCATGTAACGTGATATAAATGCATTAATAATAAATTATAATGACCTACTCATGGTGAGGAGACTCTTGCAGTGATTTACCAACGAATTAAAATTTACCATTATTTTTTAGTAACTATCACCAACATATGGTAATTTAGGCTCGTATTCAAAGACGTTTCCTAACATTTTCCTAACATTTTTCTAACATTCTCCTAACATTCTCCTAACATTCTCCTAACATTTTCCTAACATTCTCCTTAAGGCGAATGTTTGTTACAACGATACAAAAGTATCGTTGTAACATCAACTAAAACAGGCCAGCGAGTTGCGTGTCCTAGAAGTGTTTTTTGGATCTGTTTGATTTGTTTTTAAAACTTTTTAATCTTTAACCTCGTGAGTTTGACCATTTAAATTACCTCAGTAGGTGTTTTACTTATGATTCGGGTTTAGTATTATTTTGTACTACCGAATTTTGCAAAATGTAAATAGTTGATACAATAAAAATTGTGCGAGGGACAACTAGGGAATGTAACAAGTAAAATGCAATGCTACATCTGGGAACTGTTCCATCATTCGACATTCGTCATCATTGATGGCTTGACATAATGTCATGTTTCGTTACGTCTAACTCATCTGGGTCCCTACAGAAAATTCACTCTCAATTAAAATTTACATTCCGAAAAATATAATGTGAAGTATATTTACCAGAGACGAGCGATACTCTCTTACTTCCATAATTCTTATAGCTAAACCAAGTTTTGCAAATCATTAATAGTTGACACAATATCAATTGTGAGAGAGACACCTAGGAAATGTAACCAAGCAAAATGCAATGCTATAAGCAGTGTTACACCCGACCCTTTAGTAAAACACCTACTAATTGTAAATAAATTGTCAGCGATATCCGATTAAACATATGCATTTATTTGATACATCGGGAACTTATTAGTTATAGACAGAGCACTATTTATTGTCAACTTATAATTTTTGTACATAACCTTTCGTTCTTGTATTCTCAAATTTAGGTTTATACTATTTATCAGTTTAAAATATATTACGTCCTTGCCTAAAATAATATTTTAATAAATTACATTTTAGCGTATTATATATTTCATTAGTTATCTCACAACAGCTTTCTTTTGGGAAAAAATTCAATCTTTGTTTGATAACAAAACAAAAGTTGATTTTATCGTATTTCCTTAAAAAATGTATTATTTAAATGAATTTTCTTTTTGCTTCCTTTTTAATTATTAAGTTCCTTAACTTAAATACAAATATATCTAAATGGTGCAAAAAAGTTATTAAAATGTTAATGTGGGAAATATTTTTTTAAAGTGATTAACACTTTTTCATCACAATAAGCTAACGTGTTACACAAAACCACAAAACAATTATTCATTTGCTAAATAAATATGAATATAACTTAAAGTATATTAGAAATAAGTGTAAGTTTTGCAATATTGTCTATTTTATGAACCTCGCATATGTCTTTATTTATTTTTCTTGTGCAATGTTTATTCTTTTTATCTGTTTATTTTTAAAATTTCTTATTTCAATTTTTTTGATCATTTATCTTTTTTAATGATTCTTTAAAATCATTTGATCATCATTTTGATTTGAAATATATACACAAAAGTTAAAAAAAAAAATGATAAAGAGAAAAAATTAAATTTCAAAATCGTTACAGAAATTTTAACTTATACAGAAAATAATTATAAATTTTAAAATTCAGAATTGAATTTTAAAATTTATAATTATTTTCTGTATAAGTTAAAATTTCTGTAACGATTTTGAAATTTAATTTTTTCTCTTTATCATTTTTTTTTTAACTTTTGTGTATATATTTCAAATGTTTATTATTATTAACACATTTTCCAAATATTTTCGTATAAATTCCTAACTAATCATTGTACATTTTATAAAAATAGTTGACATTTTCATATTCAGTTTTTATCTTTTGAATTTTTCTTGTGAAAGTGTATATTTGTTTAGAATGTTTCAACGTATATTTTTATTTATTTCTATCGGTCAGTAGGTCTGATCGACTTGCGGGTTAACAGGCACCCGAGGGATGTATCTGCTTCTTACACTGTCTAATGATTTTGTTAAATAACTGCTTCTCATTCTTAAAATCAGGTTACATTAGAAAAAAGGAGCTTAAATAGATTCCCTAGAGGTGTACTTTGTATACTTCTATTCAAACTCAATTTTAAGTGAATTCTGCCTTATAATTTTTAAATTGAACACTCGACGTACTCGCTTGCATTTGTTGCTAAATATATGATTGTACTTAAATTTAAATTTTTATTTTAAGAAAGTGAAGTGTAGCCTGTAGGTATAATTTCCAGTTTCATTTAAAATTAATTTTAAATTCAGTATTTTTCAAATTAAAGGTCTCCCTTCGTAAAATGTTCTAATTTAAATAAGAATTTAAATAACAAAAGGTTAAATAAATCTAAAATTTTTGTTTGCTTAAATTAGATAAGTTTATAGTAACTTTATGCTTTAGTAATAATTTGATGCTGACAATGACTTGGCAATACTGGCAGTTCTTAACGAAGATAGGACTAACATTTTCCCTTGCATTTGTTAACTTCTTAGTCGGACTGTAGTTTACATAAAACTAAGCATTACTATCAGCTAATCTCTGATTAATAACATATCCTTCAGTCTGTTTCTTTTAGTTACTTTAAAACGGAGAACTCGGTTTGAAGTTAAACAATGAATTGTACGGTTTCCTATGAGGATGGGCTAGGGGTCACATACTGATTACTTGGAATGAAGAGGCAACCTGACAACAAGGCCAACCTGACTCTCTGACTCAGGTTATAAACCTTACACAAGGTCAGGAATTAAAACAATCGACAGTACTTACGTCGGACTTGAACTTCATCCCTAATCGGCTACTTGAAAGACTAAGTTTATTTACGGTTTGTCTTTTAATTCCACTCAACCTTATACCGGTTTCATCTTTGGTTTGAAATTCCAGGGTGGATTTTTAGGGGCGTTACCTGAGGGACTTAATTCCCCAAGGACTCCTCTCTACAAAATTGGTGGGAACTGAGGAGCTTCCCTAATGTCGTCTTTCCATCGCGGTGGATCTGTGATGGCAACAATAAAACCGTCTCAACTCCCACGCTACAAGTTCCGCCTTTAAGTCAGGCTTGTCTTCTTTCCTCCTCCCTTTTTTCTTAATTACTGGTGGATTCACAAACGAACTACAAGCCAATTCGATAGAAATTGGTAATTTGGAAAATAGCAGAATTAATTTAAATTGGCTCTTAACACGTCTGGGTTTTAGGAGAGTCTAGAAGGAAATATCCTAGAATTTCTAATTAGGATTGTAGGAGAGCTAAGAACCGCTTGTTTAAACAATCAATGTATAATTGTTGACCCCACAGTGCGCCCAAGCTTGCGGCCAGATAATATAAAAAAATATTTTTTTAAGGCATTGCTGACTGACTAATCATGAGTAATTTAGGACATCACTTTAGTTTTAGGAAAACTTTGCTTATACAAAATGTAATCAACACTTTTTTGAAAACGATGAAATACTAACGGACCCACTAAAATTGTAATACAGATGTAGCAAGTGTAAGAAGAATGTATAGATGTAAGTGATAAAGAATATTTTATCTGTGAAAATCGTATCTTACCAATGGTGTCCTGTAAAAATGTGAGTTTTCATTAGATTGTTATATAATATATAAACTTATAAATGGAAAATTATAGTTTTAACTTTTTGGAGAACACTAAATTAATAAAAACTAAAATAAATTAATTGTACATGATTTAGGACATGGGGAATAAATAAAAATTAAAAGCTCGTTTATCAGATCCTTCTTAGGTGGGACGCATCCACTGTGTTTTAGGTATTAATAAAATTAGAATACCTTGTAATTTTTTTTAACTACTGGGGACAGCAAGGTTGGCAGCTCTGCGAGTTATTTCTCAGTGGCACCCTCTTCTTCTTGAGTAACCTCTCAATTAACTCTCAGTACCCAGTTTTTACGATGACTATTATATTTATTTACTAAATAAACTATTCTACGCTTTTTCATACACTTCGAGGTCTGACGTTTTCCCTTGATTGCAGCGTTGTTTCGGCGAGATGTCAAAAGCAGTCATTAGTGGGACCAATTATAAGTGGTTGGAGGAATTATTGCTGAGCCTTGCATCAAAGGCTGCATTTTAAATGAAACGCGTTTGTGTCGCTGTGCTAAGTCAGTTTTTCATCGAATACAATCCTTCTGAGTTTGTTAACATGATTTTAATTTTTAATTGACGCATGTATTAAAATTATAAATACATAAATGTCAGCTAACTACTAATAGTAATACTATCGAGACAAATACTGTTTAGCAATATTGGGGATTAAAATTGGAGAAGCAATTCTTTACAACCCCCCTCCGTTGTTTTAACTTCTTGGTCAGTCCTATCTACGAATACAAACTTACCAGATTCAAGCCCTTTGTTTAAGATATGAATCATTGTTTCGGGACTGAGCCCAATGGCAAGTGGTTATTGTCAGCAATTTAATCCAGTCTAGAGTTGTAATTGTATTAACCTTGTAGTTCTATCTAGCAGGCGGAGGGACACTCAGCCCATGTCAACACTGTATATTAATTAATCTATTTCTGCTGTACTAGCTTCCTTTTGTCGCTTATTTATTATTCTGAATTCTGTCCATTACATTACTTTCATGTGTATTTTTATTTATTATTCTGGATTCTGTCCATTACATTACTTTCACGTATATTTTTATTTATTATTCTGAATTCTGTCCATTACATTATATTTCATGTATTTTTTATTATTCTATTCTGTGCATTACATTACTTTCATGTATATTTTTATTTATTATTCTAGATTCTGTCCATTACATTTCCTAACTTGTTCGGAGCAATAAAAAATTGATTTTTTTTGGGGGGGCACCTCTCCCAAAATTTATAAGGGGGACCCGAGAAAAAAATGTTATTTTTCCCATCGCAATTACCTCCTCGGCTTTGCCTCGGGAGTAAATAGTCATAAGTACCACGGCTTCGCCTTGGGAGTTAAATGTTTTAGTTTCCTCGGTTTACGCCTTAGGAACCAACTAAGTGCTCAGGAAAATAATAGCATTCTTTACTCCCTTGGTGCATAAATATTATTAAAAAAAATATACTTTAAATATCTATTATAAGACCAACAAGCCTTTATATGTAAATTTAAAGAAACTATGAAATGTGTAATATTACAATGTATTGATGGTCGAGTAATCTTGCGTATAAATCCTTTTCCTTAGTTTATTATAATATAGTTACATAAGTATGATATATGGAGTGAGTATAGTTTTGTTTTACTAATGGTCCATAGCTGGCAGGATGTTTCCTTTATCTATTACACTGTTTTAATTGCTTAGTTCTCTTGTCATTATTTATTTTATTTTTTAGAGAGTTTCATCATAAAAGTACGCTTATACAGTTGTCTGGTAATTAAAGTGAAGTGGGGGGGGGGGGGGTATTTCTGTTTGCTTTTGATGCCAAATATGTGGTTATTTTTGTAATTGTGTGTGTGTGTGTGTCTATAATATATATATATATATATATATATAATATATATATATATATATAATATATATATATATATATAATATATATAATATATATATATATATATATATATGTATATATATATATATATTGCTTGTTTTTGGTTTATGCCTTATAACCTGGTCATCACTAAGGACATCATTTGAAAATCGCTACTGCACAGCATTATTCACGCTCGTATAATGCTCAGTTTTTGCTAATTTGTAATTTTTTAGCGCATTTCCTTTGAGGAAAATATGTATCAAATATTAATGCTGCTGCTTAGGTTATAAGGCATGACCCGGAAACTTATGCAAAAAGGAGGTTTGTGAACAAAATTTTAATTTGCCCGGTTTGGAGACCTCTGCGTAAGAATAATTTTAATGTTATTAACTTATATTAGGAAATATGCGACAGTAAAAAATTATCGACATAACTAGGATTTGAACCTAGGAACCTTTGCATTTTTTTAAAAACAAATCCTTATAAATAAGTTAAACGCCTTTATTTACTGGATTAAAATTTAATTTAGTCTTAGTTTCTATTGAAAACTGGCTAAAATGTAAAATTTAGACTTACATATTATTGTGTGTTTGCGTAATATTCCAGTCGTAAAAATTCTTTGATTTATTATTTTTAAAATAAATAATAGTTAATTTAAAATGAAAATATTTTTTGATATATTTGTTTACATAACGCTTTTTATGCTCATTTATTATGCTCATGTATAACGTTTTTTATTATGATCTGACATCCGTGTACAGCCCTCGGAGTCATCATCTCGATGCTTCACCTAAAAACCTATCTACCTACCGGACTTGCACCAAGGGGACACATACTTATCCAGCCTCGGGGTCAAAGTTGAAATTACACGGTCGCCAGACTCTTTAATTAAGCGGAAAAGAGACAAAGCCGCAAATTAAATACTAGTAAATAACACTTTAAACGCCTAAGTTAGCTTACAAGTCTAATGTGGAGTGGCAACACCTGATGCGGTGTTGCGGCTATTTTGGGTAACAACTGGGCTATGCTGACCGTAGCTGACTGGGAGCTGGGATAAGTTTATAACAGTGATAACCTGTTATGCTCAAAACGTAAAGGTAAGGTACTATATAGGAGCCCCGCCCTATCTGCAGTGATATTCTGCAAGACAAGCTTGACTCTGGCAGTGATAGCCTGTCAGATCGGAAGGATGTTGAGGTCGGGCGGGTAGTACAAAGTCGAAGCCTCAGCGTTAGAACAAGTCTAACCCGAGACTCCCCTGCCCTATGCTTAACGTTATCCGTGATCTCCGGAATAACTAGCTTAAAATGGTCCCAGTTACCATACCTTCACTAGCTGTAGATGATTTTTCTACGGCTTTGCTTAACCTTATCCCAGGCTTTGGAATGATGACTTCCAAGTAAATGCTTTAGGGACTTAAATAAGTTCTGAGGTGATAACCCTCAGAAGGACTGACCAAAAGAGGCTTTATCATGATCACTGATAAAGCTAAGCTCAAACCCAACCCTGCGTTAAAAACCCATACCGCCCTAAGTAAGAGGGTAGGCATTAGGCCCGAGAAAAGAAACTACTCCATAGGTCTGAAAGATAACAGTCTGTAATTGTTTTAAATTAACAACGACATTTATGCAACAACCTGGGAGCTCGAGCCAACCTTGGTTGGCGGATCGTCCCAATGCTGCTAGTGGGCAGTCTTAACAACGACTGATCACAGAGCCTAGTCCCCACTTCCTTATATAGGCCTGGACGTCCCCCACCATCAAGCCTCTCGAGCTCCCACCAGGGATGATTCACAAAGGTATGACTGACCCCCTTACTAATGTGTGACGTCACCGTATACCTTGTCATAATACCCTTATACTCCATCCCCCCCCCCCAGGTATACAATGACGTCACTAACAACCCTTTGTGAATCACCCCTTAAGGTGGTTGCCTATTGTGCTGCCAAGTTGATCAGGCTGTAGCCTGGCTTACCAAGTCCATGGTTGTCAATATACCCCACTTTCTTTAAGCCAGGCTACGGCCGAAAAGCTTGGCAGCACTTACATTATAAGCTTAATTATACTTTAATTTTAATTATCAAATTTATCACATTAAGTATTATGTATCACAGTACGATAATATTAATGAAAAATGAAAAATAAAGAGATCAAAATGAAAAATAAAGAGGTCGCCTACGACTAGTTAAATTCAGCCACACGGGCCCAACGAAAAAAAAGAAAATTACTAAATAAAAAAAAATCAGTCTTCAATATTACGAACAACAAAGGAAAAAACAGATGTAAATATGAGGAACAAGGGCCGCGTGGCTGAACCTAACTATCGGCATTGAGCATGTCCTCGAGAGCTTGCAGGTCTTCCTCCCTAATGGGTGAGAGTTTCTTCTTTGATCTCGTGGTGCTGCCCTCGCCGAGTAGAATCTCTAGCTCCGCTAAAGGGTCCTCTGCTCCTGGGGAAGCCGCGGGTGGACGATGGACTCCACTATGCGTAGGGTTTTCCTCGAGCAGCGGCATACTGAATCCACACGCCGGAGTTGGTAACTTAAAGTTCAATGCAGGAGGCCCATCGCTCCGCCCTCTTGACGGGCCATGCAATGCTGGCCCCCCACCTCCTACTGTAATCACGAAGGGCCCTTCAGGTCTGTGTGGGCGAGCTTCAAGGTCTTTAATTAGCTTAAGATACGACGCCTCCTCCCACAGGGCCTTTTCTGTTTGGGCATTACGGTGGGTGACGTTTCCCTCTTTGATGATGGAGCTTATTCGGGGTCCTGAGACGTCCCTGTCCTTGACCAACATAGATTTTCCGATGACCCTCTTCCAGTTTTTATTATAAGTCTGGGACGTCCAGTCCCTTACAAGGGGTCCATTTTTTTTAAATTTTCTTTTGAAATCCCCAACTTAAAATTACGGTCCGCTTCACCGCGGTGCTGGGACCCGAGCCCACAGGGTTCACAGTTAAATTGGAAATTAATGGGCGTGATGGCGCTACCCTCTTGAAGCTTACCCTAGGATCCCTTCTGCCTACCAAACGGGGATCCCTACTCCTATACAGGCGAGGATCCCTGTTTAAGCCAGAACGGGCCGTGACCGATGGACGAGGACTCAGAGTCAGCGGTCGAGGAGCAGACCACTCAATCGCCGGTCTCATCTCCATGGGAGCTGGCAGTGGTCGACTCTCGACCGCCTCCTCCGCTGTCCTCCTCCTCCGGGTCGACCCGCTCTGCAACATCAGGGGATCCTGCATCCTTGGAATCAGGATCGCCGTTCGTCGGGCAGCAGCGATTCTATTGTAAGCTTGCTGAGCCTTCTCAAATGAGGAATGAAAATCAGGAGTCTTCTTAACCATATCGATTCGAAAATAAAAACACGGAAAATTTAAAAGTCCAAACAAAATCAAATATTCACGAAAGAAAATATGAAGGTATGAATAAGAAACTAACAGCACTAAACTAACTCGCAGAAATCACCTAAAACGTAAGAAATCAAAATCAAGGGAGTGCCACAAGGATCACCGATGGGATACAGCCTTGTTCGAAGAGAACTAGATAGCGTCCCAAGGGAACCAAGAGCCTAGCCGGCGGAAAAATAAGGCTCCTCGCAAGGTGCAAGTAGTACCCCTACTATTCGCAATATATCAATATACCCTAAAATTTAAGTTAGATTTAAGTATTATTTATTTATTATTTATTATTATTATTTATTTATTTATTTATATTTATAGTTTTTTTTTTTTTTTTTTTTATATATACACATTAGGTAGATCAAACTAACATAAGTAATGCAGTTTAAATTAGGTTACGCACAAAGGAAAATAAAAATATAAAATGTAGGAAAACGAACGTATAAATGATCTAAGTCATTAACAATATACACGACATCACTTACGACTATGCTCTTGGTACATAGCGCTTAAGATCATCTTGGTTAAGTTTGGCAGTACGACCTCTGCCAAGGCCAACGATGTAGACGTATCTGCCTGCTCTTCGAAGAATGGTGTACGGCCCCTTGTATTTGGGAGCGAAACCTGCGTGTATTCCACGTATCTTATCAGACTGAGCGTGGTTTTTGATCATCACCTTCTCTCCTGGCTGATAAGAAGGAACTTGAGTCTCTTGGTTACCTTCTTTACTGGTTGAACCCTGTGACGCACGATTGGTGGCATCCTCCGAAACAGTTTGTGCAGTACTTGAGTCATCGTTTGACTTGTTATTCTCTGGTGTTTCACTAACAGGGTTCAGAACTTTGGACCAATCTCCTGGCTGCGTCAGCGGTCGCCCTAACATAACGTTAGCAGGTGAAGTCCCTAAATTAACGTTCTGCCTTTGTCTAAGTTGAAACAAGATCTCGGGAATATTTTCATCCCATCGGTTATGGTTTTCTCCGTCCAGCGCAATGCGGATTCCTTTTTTGATTTCTTGATTACGTCGCTCGGTTGGATTCGCCCGTGGTTGATATACCGCTGTGGTCCATAGTTCGCATCTCCACTCATTTACTACGGTGTCTGACCACTCCTTCGACGAGAACTGGGGTCCATTATCGCTAAGTATAGCCTTAGGATAACCATAGCGAGAAAATACTTCTTTCTCCAAAGTCCTAATTATCTTTCCCGTAGTCGCTTTCGTCATGGGAAAAGCCTCAACCCAACGACTGTGAGGTCGGTGTAAACTAATAAATTAGTTTTCCCCGATTTAGACCGAGGATAGGGACCCATGAGGTCGATGGCTCCGACTTCCCACGTCTTCGTGGCTCTACGAGGAACCATAGGCGTTCGCGGTTGCCCGGTGAGCGGCTTGTTGGCCATACAGATTTGGCAAGATTTCACATAACTTCTCACTGCGTTGGTCATTCTTGGCCAATAAACGCGTTTCCTTAAGGCGTTAATAGTCTCGTCGAACCCAGGGTGACCTGCCAAACGGTGGTCATGGTATCTCTGTATTAGCTCTTCTCTCAAGTTAGACGGAGCATACAAACGAGGTCCACGGTCATCTCTATAATAGACGACATTATTGATAAGCTGAAAATTATGTTTTTGCCTCAACCAGGCTCTCCTCTTCCGAACGTGCTTGGGAATTAACCCATCATTTAAGTAAGAAAATATCTTCTGAAGTTCTGGATCTTGATCCTGCTCAACGGCTGCGCGATCTAGAATATCGTCAGCTGCGTCACGAGTGGTACATAGACGTGTACCATCGGAAGGTAGATGACGACTAGGCGGGGTTTCGATATCCAGCATAATGGCGACCGTGACAGGACAGTCGTTAGTTTTTTCTGCATTTATATCTTTGGATACTAGTGAAGTTTAATGTGCTCAGTTGTTAGTCTATTTTGTAGTTCCTGTGTTTTCCTTTTTATACTTAGTCCTAGGTTTGGGGGTATGGTTAGATTAGGTCTGTTTGTTTAACCTTAAGTCATTCAATTTTGGTTGAGCTATTTATTTGTGCTTAGTGCGCGTGTGAACTTTTGTTTATAGTGAACTTTAAATTTAATTTGATTATAGAAACCTGACTTTATTTATTATTTTAGACTCAATTAGTGTAGTGTTTAGTGTTAAACCGGTTAATATATTTGTGTTTTTTTTACGATGTATTCTAAAAGATTGTGCGAACTTACAGTAGCGGAGATTAAGTATGAGTTAGGTAAGCGTGGTCTTTGTACTAAAGGAAGCGCTAGTGACCTAAGGATCCATTTAGAAGAAGTAATACGATGCTCAGGGGTTGGCAATCCCTTAGATTACACCTTTTGGATCCCCACTGAGGATCAGTCTGGGTCGGATTTACCATTAGGTTCTCCCTTACTTGGTAATTGGTTAGCGAACGTAGATCCTGCGGTAGGTGGACCGGCACCGTTAGTTCCTTTACCTCAAGGCCCGAGTGTAGCTATAGATGAGGCTTTTAAGGACACATGGGAATTGCCATCTTGTTCTAGGAATGCATACGTATCGGTTCCGCCGTCAATCGAAAACCAAGGTACGAAAGAAATGTATAGGCCTCCGCCCGCAACTGAAATCAACCAGACCACTGCTGCAGCGTCCTTATCGAATCCTTTCGCTGGATGCGAACCTTCACAGATAAGCCGTGAAGCAATGAATACAATTCCTGCAAGACATTCAGTTGGACAACCGATTGTGACTTTTTATTCACCTCCAACTCATGAACCTTTGTCTCACCCGAGTCAAAACGTGTTGACAGAAAGAGTTTCAGATATACCGTTAGTACGCCATCCTCATCAGATTTGCGACCCGCCTTCTATGCCAAGTAGAAGTAATGCGTATCTTCCGCGAGAAGAGGCCGCGCAACCGCGAAGTTCTCGTCCGTCTCCTCAGAATCCACCAGCCACGCCAGTAGTTAGCTGTATCGACATGGCTAACCTGATAGAAGCATTTATCCAACAGTCAAAGGAAAATCGTGCCCTGATACAAAGTTTTGTACAACGATTGGATGAGCCTAAACAGAAAGTGGATTGGGACCCAGCCTTGCTTGATTATGTAATGCTGCCGTTTGAAGGGAAGGTTTACGAGGACCCGGCCAAGGTGATCAGGAAATGGGAAACTGGCTTGCTAGAAAATAAGGTTCTTAAATCCTGTTGGGTTGAGGTTGCCCTTAAATACGTCGGCAAAGAAGTGCTAGACGTTTGGCGCTCGCAATGTATACTTGATGCTACCTGGGAAGAGTTTGTCAATTTTATAAACTCCCGTTACTCAGCTCCTAGTGACGTGTCTCAGCTTAGAGCAAATTATCATGGCGTAAAACAAGGTGAAAAATGACAACGTCGAGAGATTCCTAAGAGAGAAATACGCGATATTCAAACGAATATACCCGTTAAACCAAGATTCTGATTTCATCGAAACGGTGACGGAATTAGTCGTGCCATACCTGCGTCAGCTTTTGCGTTTGAGAGAGCCTAAATCAGTAAACGACTTTATTGCAATGGCCCGTAGGCTTGAATCGGATCGGTGTGACCAGCCATCTACATCCTCTTCAACGAACCCCTTTGTGAGTCCAGTTACTCAACAGAAACCTGAGGTTAGGACATATAAACCACGTCCCGAGTATCAACCTGCTCCGCGATTTCAAAATAGGTCGTCGGGAGATAGGGGAAATAGTTCCATGGATGGAACTCGGAGGAACGATAACTACCCTAATTCTAATAGATGGCGTGGCAATTACACTTCCAATCAGAGACCTCACGACACAACTGCCCGTCAAGACACAAGAAGAGAAGCTCCAGCCACCAATAAGCCCCACTTACAACTTAAGCATTTAACGATGCCCGGAGATGACACGAGTCCACGGCTAGCTTTTAGACTTAGCGATGGTAGTGAATTTATGGCGCTTATCGATACCCAAGCTTCTAGATCTTTTATAAGCGAAAAATTAGCCTCACACCCCGACGTTAAGGTCGTTTCA
Source organism: Microvelia longipes (assembly GCA_018340805.1). Classification (NCBI taxonomy): domain Eukaryota; kingdom Metazoa; phylum Arthropoda; class Insecta; order Hemiptera; family Veliidae; genus Microvelia; species Microvelia longipes. The sequence continues at coordinate 81,982,805 of JACMZG010000008.1, read as the reverse complement.
CGCATAGAAGGGAAGGTTAACTTTGGTGCTTTCACTACTAGTGGGAGATCAGAAGGACAGGCTACTTTTATTATTGATGTACAGGGGCGAAAATATACGGTAGAGGCTGAAATCTTGAAGGATTCAGTTTACCCCCTTTTGCTAGGAGAGACTTGGCTCCGCCAACATGCCGTAGTTGTCGACTACGGAAATTATACTTGCTCTATAGGTAAACGGGAACGCACAACGGTCAGTTGGCGTGCAGAACCTCAAGAGATAGTTGATCTTGCCATCCCCGAAGGAATTATCGACTCCAACCTGAACAACGAACAGCGCAAAGACGTTATTGAAGTCCTTCAGACTTATTCGCGCTGCTTCCAAGGGTTAGGCCGGACTAGATCCGTTTTACACAAGATTAAATTAAGGGACGAGACTCCCCGTCGACAACATCCATACAAATATAATGATGAGAAGCGGGCTGAGATATGTAAGCAGGTTAGAGAGTTAGAGGCTGAAGGTTTAATCCAGCCCAGTGAATCTGCCTGGTCCAGTCCTGTGGTGCTAGTAAAGAAAAAGGACGGCGATTATCGACTGTGTGTCGACTACCGAAAATTAAACGAGGTAACAGAGGACGATGCCTACCCTATGCCTGATCTTCGAGAGCAACTGCATACGTTAGGTGAAGCGCGTTTCTTCACAAAGTTTGACCTTAAGTCCGGTTTTTGGCAAGTCGAGTTGGATCCGACATCTCGTCAGCTCACCGCTTTCTCTACTCCACTCGGATTGTATGAGTTCATAGTCATGCCTTTTGGGTTAAAAGGTAGCCCCAGTTCCTTTCAGAGACTCACCGAAAAGGTTCTTCGAGGTTATATAGGCAAATTTGCCAAAGTTTACCTGGACGATTTCGTCGTGTACAGCAAGACTTAGGAAGAGCACCTGTACCACATAAGCCTAGTGCTGGAGAGACTAATCCAACACATAATCTGACGTGCAAGATCTCGAAGTGCAGTATCGGCGCTCAGGAGATAGAATATCTGGGTCATATTATTTCCACAGAAGGGATAGCTACTCAGCCGGAAAAGCTTAAGGCCATAGCAGAGTTCCCGACCCCGCGAAACAAAAAAGGAATTCGCCAGTTTACGGGTCTCTGTCAGTGGTACGGCGAATTTGTGGATCATCTTGCAGACGTCGCGGCTCCACTCACCGATCTTACTAAGAATAAGACGAGGTGGCGTTGGGGAGAAAGGGAAAACCAAGCTTTTCTAGCCCTTAAGGCTAGGCTGGCAGACGCTCCAAGTCTGGCCCACTACAATCCTAACTTACCCCTAATTTTACAAACCGACGCGTCAGAAATTGGTTTAGGTGCAGTCCTTTTTCAGGAAACTGATAAAAAGCAGGTGTTAGGATTCGCGCGCAGAAAACTTAATGACGCCGAGACTCGGTACACGGCTTTTGAAAGGTAAGCTCTAGCTGTAATATGGGCCATAGGGAAGTATCGCCCAATGTTAGAGGGACGCAATTTCATACTTATTACAGACAATAGTGCTCTGACGTGGATGACTAAAAATAAGGATGTTAATAGCAAGGTGCACAGATGGTTTCTGGCCCTTATGGGATATAAATTCACCCTGCAGCATAGGCCAGGAGTTCTGAACCAAGCCGCTGACGCCCTGTCGAGGGACCCGATCGAGGAAGACGAACCTATGCTGGATATCGAAACCCCGCCTAGTCGTCATCTACCTTCCGATGGTACACGTCTATGTACCACTCGTGACGCAGCTGACGATATTCTAGATCGCGCAGCCGTTGAGCAGGATCAAGATCCAGAACTTCAGAAGATATTTTCTTACTTAAATGATGGGTTAATTCCCAAGCACGTTCGGAAGAGGAGAGCCTGGTTGAGGCAAAAACATAATTTTCAGCTTATCAATAATGTCGTCTATTATAGAGATGACCGTGGACCTCGTTTGTATGCTCCGTCTAACTTGAGAGAAGAGCTAATACAGAGATACCATGACCACCGTTTGGCAGGTCACCCTGGGTTCGACGAGACTATTAACGCCTTAAGGAAACGCGTTTATTGGCCAAGAATGACCAACGCAGTGAGAAGTTATGTGAAATCTTGCCAAATCTGTATGGCCAACAAGCCGCTCACCGGGCAACCGCGAACGCCTATGGTTCCTCGTAGAGCCACGAAGACGTGGGAAGTCGGAGCCATCGACCTCATGGGTCCCTATCCTCGGTCTAAATCGGGGAAAACTAATTTATTAGTTTACACCGACCTTCACAGTCGTTGGGTTGAGGCTTTTCCCATGACGAAAGCGACTACGGGAAAGATAATTAGGACTTTGGAGAAAGAAGTATTTTCTCGCTATAGTTATCCTAAGGCTATACTTAGCGATAATGGACCCCAGTTCTCGTCGAAGGAGTGGTCAGACACCGTAGTAAATGAGTGGAGATGCGAACTATGGACCACAGCGGTATATCAACCACGGGCGAATCCAACCGAGCGACGTAATCAAGAAATCAAAAAAGGAATCCGCATTGCGCTGGACGGAGAAAACCATAACCGATGGGATGAAAATATTCCCGAGATCTTGTTTCAACTTAGACGGTAGATGACGACTAGGCGGGGTTTCGATATCCAGCATAGGTTCGTCTTCCCCGATCGGGTCCCTCGACAGGGCGTCAGCGGCTTGGTTCAGAACTCCTGGCCTATGCTGCAGGGTGAATTTATATCCCATAAGGGCCAGAAACCATCTGTGCACCTTGCTATTAACATCCTTATTTTTAGTCATCCACGTCAGAGCACTATTGTCTGTAATAAGTATGAAATTGCGTCCCTCTAACATTGGGCGATACTTCCCTATGGCCCATATTACAGCTAGAGCTTCCCTTTCAAAAGCCGTGTACCGAGTCTCGGCGTCATTAAGTTTTCTGCTCGCGAATCCTAACACCTGCTTTTTATCAGTTTCCTGAAAAAGGACTGCACCTAAACCAATTTCTGACGCGTCGGTTTGTAAAATTAGGGGTAAGTTAGGATTGTAGTGGGCCAGACTTGGAGCGTCTGCCAGCCTAGCCTTAAGGGCTAGAAAAGCTTGGTTTTCCCTTTCTCCCCAACGCCACCTCGTCTTATTCTTAGTAAGATCGGTGAGTGGAGCCGCGACGTCTGCAAGATGATCCACAAATTCGCCGTACCACTGACAGAGACCCGTAAACTGGCGAATTCCTTTTTTGTTTCGCGGGGTCGGGAACTCTGCTATGGCCTTAAGCTTTTCCGGCTGAGTAGCTATCCCTTCTGTGGAAATAATATGACCCAGATATTCTATCTCCTGAGCGCCGATACTGCACTTCGAGATCTTGCACGTCAGATTATGTTGGATTAGTCTCTCCAGCACTAGGCTTATGTGGTACAGGTGCTCTTCCTAAGTCTTGCTGTACACGACGAAATCGTCCAGGTAAACTTTGGCAAATTTGCCTATATAACCTCGAAGAACCTTTTCGGTGAGTCTCTGAAAGGAACTGGGGCTACCTTTTAACCCAAAAGGCATGACTATGAACTCATACAATCCGAGTGGAGTAGAGAAAGCGGTGAGCTGACGAGATGTCGGATCCAACTCGACTTGCCAAAAACCGGACTTAAGGTCAAACTTTGTGAAGAAACGCGCTTCACCTAACGTATGCAGTTGCTCTCGAAGATCAGGCATAGGGTAGGCATCGTCCTCTGTTACCTCGTTTAATTTTCGGTAGTCGACACACAGTCGATAATCGCCGTCCTTTTTCTTTACTAGCACCACAGGACTGGACCAGGCAGATTCACTGGGCTGGATTAAACCTTCAGCCTCTAACTCTCTAACCTGCTTACATATCTCAGCCCGCTTCTCATCATTATATTTGTATGGATGTTGTCGACGGGGAGTCTCGTCCCTTAATTTAATCTTGTGTAAAACGGATCTAGTCCGGCCTAACCCTTGGAAGCAGCGCGAATAAGTCTGAAGGACTTCAATAACGTCTTTGCGCTGTTCGTTGTTCAGGTTGGAGTCGATAATTCCTTCGGGGATGGCAAGATCAACTATCTCTTGAGGTTCTGCACGCCAACTGACCGTTGTGCGTTCCCGTTTACCTATAGAGCAAGTATAATTTCCGTAGTCGACAACTACGGCATGTTGGCGGAGCCAAGTCTCTCCTAGCAAAAGGGGTAAACTGAATCCTTCAAGATTTCAGCCTCTACCGTATATTTTCGCGCCCTGTACATCAATAATAAAAGTAGCCTGTCCTTCTGATCTCCCACTAGTAGTGAAAGCACCAAAGTTAACCTTCCCTTCTATGCGTGAAACGACCTTAACGTCGGGGTGTGAGGCTAATTTTTCGCTTATAAAAGATCTAGAAGCTTGGGTATCGATAAGCGCCATAAATTCACTACCATCGCTAAGTCTAAAAGCTAGCCGTGGACTCGTGTCATCTCCGGGCATCGTTTAAATGCTTAAGTTGTAAGTGGGGCTTATTGGTGGCTGGAGCTTCTCTTCTTGTGTCTTGACGGGCAGTTGTGTCGTGAGGTCTCTGATTGGAAGTGTAATTGCCACGCCATCTATTAGAATTAGGGTAGTTATCGTTCCTCCGAGTTCCATCCATGGAACTATTTCCCCTATCTCCCGACGACCTATTTTGAAATCGCGGAGCAGGTTGATACTCGGGACGTGGTTTATATGTCCTAACCTCAGGTTTCTGTTGAGTAACTGGACTCACAAAGGGGTTCGTTGAAGAGGATGTAGATGGCTGGTCACACCGATCCGATTCAAGCCTACGGGCCATTGCAATAAAGTCGTTTACTGATTTAGGCTCTCTCAAACGCAAAAGCTGACGCAGGTATGGCACGACTAATTCCGTCACCGTTTCGATGAAATCAGAATCTTGGTTTAACGGGTATATTCGTTTGAATATCGCGTATTTCTCTCTTAGGAATCTCTCGACGTTGTCATTTTCACCTTGTTTTACGCCATGATAATTTGCTCTAAGCTGAGACACGTCACTAGGAGCTGAGTAACGGGAGTTTATAAAATTGACAAACTCTTCCCAGGTAGCATCAAGTATACATTGCGAGCGCCAAACGTCTAGCACTTCTTTGCCGACGTATTTAAGGGCAACCTCAACCCAACAGGATTTAAGAACCTTATTTTCTAGCAAGCCAGTTTCCCATTTCCTGATCACCTTGGCCGGGTCCTCGTAAACCTTCCCTTCAAACGGCAGCATTACATAATCAAGCAAGGCTGGGTCCCAATCCACTTTCTGTTTAGGCTCATCCAATCGTTGTACAAAACTTTGTATCAGGGCACGATTTTCCTTTGACTGTTGGATAAATGCTTCTATCAGGTTAGCCATGTCGATACAGCTAACTACTGGCGTGGCTGGTGGATTCTGAGGAGACGGACGAGAACTTCGCGGTTGCGCGGCCTCTTCTCGCGGAAGATACGCATTACTTCTACTTGGCATAGAAGGCGGGTCGCAAATCTGATGAGGATGGCGTACTAACGGTATATCTGAAACTCTTTCTGTCAACACGTTTTGACTCGGGTGAGACAAAGGTTCATGAGTTGGAGGTGAATAAAAAGTCACAATCGGTTGTCCAACTGAATGTCTTGCAGGAATTGTATTCATTGCTTCACGGCTTATCTGTGAAGGTTCGCATCCAGCGAAAGGATTCGATAAGGACGCTGCAGCAGTGGTCTGGTTGATTTCAGTTGCGGGCGGAGGCCTATACATTTCTTTCGTACCTTGGTTTTCGATTGACGGCGGAACCGATACGTATGCATTCCTAGAACAAGATGGCAATTCCCATGTGTCCTTAAAAGCCTCATCTATAGCTACACTCGGGCCTTGAGGTAAAGGAACTAACGGTGCCGGTCCTACCGCAGGATCTACGTTCGCTAACCAATTACCAAGTAAGGGAGAACCTAATGGTAAATCCGACCCAGACTGATCCTCAGTGGGGATCCAAAAGGTGTAATCTAAGGGATTGCCAACCCCTGAGCATCGTATTACTTCTTCTAAATGGATCCTTAGGTCACTAGCGCTTCCTTTAGTACAAAGACCACGCTTACCTAACTCATACTTAATCTCCGCTACTGTAAGTTCGCACAATCTTTTAGAATACATCGTAAAAAAAACACAAATATATTAACCGGTTTAACACTAAACACTACACTAATTGAGTCTAAAATAATAAATAAAGTCAGGTTTCTATAATCAAATTAAATTTAAAGTTCACTATAAACAAAAGTTCACACGCGCACTAAGCACAAATAAATAGCTCAACCAAAATTGAATGACTTAAGGTTAAACAAACAGACCTAATCTAACCATACCCCCAAACCTAGGACTAAGTATAAAAAGGAAAACACAGGAACTACAAAATAGACTAACAACTGAGCACATTAAACTTCACTAGTATCCAAAGATATAAATGCAGAAAAAACTAACGACTGTCCTGTCACGGTCGCCATTTTGACATCCGGTGTACAGCCTCGGAGCATCATCTCGATGCTTCACCTAAAAACCTATCTACCTAACCGGACTTGCACCAAGGGGGACACATACTTATCCAGCCTCGGGGTCAAAGTTGAAATTACACGGTCGCCAGACTCTTTAATTAAGCGGAAAAGAGACAAAGCCGCAAATTAAATACTAGTAAATAACACTTTAAACGCCTAAGTTAGCTTACAAGTCTAATGTGGAGTGGCAACACCTGATAGCGGTGTTGCGGCTATTTTGGGTAACAACTGGGCTATGCTGACCGTAGTCTGACTGGGAAGCTGGGATAAGTTTATAACAGTGATAACCTGTTATTGCTCAAAACGTAAAGGTAAGGTACTATATAGGAGCCCCGCCCTATCTGCAGTGATATTCTGCAAGACAAGCTTGACTCTGGCAGTGATAGCCTGTCAGATCGGAAGGATGTTGAGGTCGGGCGGTAGTACAAAGTCGGAAGCCTCAGCGTTAGAACAAGTCTAACCCGAGGACTCCCCTGCCCTATGCTTAACGTTATCCGTGATCTCCGGAATAACTAGCTTAAATGGGTCCCAGTTACCATACCTTCACTAGCTGTAGATGATTTTTCTACGGCTTTGCTTAACCTTATCCCAGGCTTGGAATGATGACTTCCAAGTAATGCTTTAGGGACTTAAATAAGTTCTGAGGTGATAACCCTCAGAAGGACTGACCAAAAGAGGCTTTATCATGATCACTGATAAAGCTAAGCTCAAACCCAACCCTGCGTTAAAAACCCATACCGCCCTAAGTAAGAGGGTAGGCCATTAGGCCCGAGAAAAGAAACTACTCCATAGGTCTGAAGATAACAGTCTGTAATTTGTTTAAATTAACAACGACATGTTATGCAACAACCTGGGAGCTCGAGCCAGCACCTTGGTTGGCGGATCGTCCAATGCTGCCTAGTGGGCAGTCTTAACAACGACTGATCACAGAGGCCTAGTCCCCACTTCCTTATATAGGCCTGGACGTCCCCCACCATCAAGCCTCTCGAGCTCCCACCAGGGATGATTCACAAAGGTATGACTGACCCCCTTACTAATGTGTGACGTCACCGTATACCTTGTCATAATACCCTTATACTCCATCCCCCCCCCCCAGGTATACAATGACGTCACTAACAACCCTTTGTGAATCACCCCTTAAGGTGGTTGCCTATTGTGCTGCCAAGTTGATCAGGCTGTAGCCTGGCTTACCAAGTCCATGGTTGTCAGATCAAATAATAGTTATTTATGCCATAAGGCTGAGAAGTGTGTCTTTATGTCACGGCAATTAGATTTACCGACGAGCGAAGCGAGTCGGGAAAAATTGCCAAGACATAAAGACATTCTCAGCCGAATGGCATACACTATTTTTTTTGAGGTAGCACTCATTAAATAAATTGCGCTATATACTTAATTGAAAAAAAAAAAAACAAACGTCCAATTAACTCCATATTATCGTCGTCATTGAATTCATTCATAGCTTCACACTTTTACTCAAAAATGTAAAAGCTTTACAAAATAAACACACACAAATTGTCAATTAAAACACCATTTAAAAACGAATAAAAAATTAGTCTACGAACAAAAACAGAAACAAAATGAATGTTTTTAAATAAACCACATGAGGGTTTAACACAGATTGTTTTTTTGAACACGCTACATTACAGTAATGGCGGCAATATATGAATTACTTTTACGTCCTAGGAGTTTTTTTACATTCATTATTGTCCTCGGAGGTGAAAAGTACTAAATAACCTCCTAGTACAATAATGATTGGCTTCTCATACTAAAAACGGTCCAATAAAGTGCTCAATTACGTACTACCTCAAAAAAAATATATTTTCTAATGTATGCAGTTTATTTTTAAAAGTATTTGTTATAAAAATACGCGCCTTTCTAATTTTTTTGTATTACACATTAATTACTTTTATAGTAAACAAAGTATATTTATTTATATGTTTAGATAAAATAAGAGAAAAAAATAAGTCACGAACATAAGTTGAGAGAAAGAGAATGTTAGTAATTAAATAATACAAAATATAAATAAATTGCTAGGAGTAAGTGGATTAAAAATTATCTAGCAATTAGCTGTCGAATTAAATTTTGTCATACTGCGTAGTCAAATTGGAACTGCCAAATTTGTTAGCATTTTTATTTGTGACAGAACTATAACTATAAGTAAATATTTTAGGCACTTTTTTAAGAACTGCTGATGACTTGCTTTTGTAATAACTTTGCCTATTTATGCTCATATGCATTTGCATTAAATAGAGGAAATTATTACAAAAGCATGTCATCTGCAGTTCTTAAAAAGTTTCGTCTTAAATAAGCTATCCTGCAATCCTTGTGTATTTATGCTAGAGTATTGAAACCTGAAAATTTGAAACTTGAAAAAAATCAATCTACTGTTGTAGTTGTGTTATTCGGGAAATATTTTTTATGGCATCACTGACCCGCAATAATGACTTAGCGAAAAGTTTGAAAAATTAAAAAACGCGGAAAAATTATGCAATCCGATTGAATTTTGGCACGCATGTGACTATGTATTGGACTAACTACGTGACAAGTTTCATCTCATTATCAACATTAGTTTAATTTTTATGGAATGACTTATGTAAGTTTTTAAGAAATTGTAGAAAATCAGAAAATGATTTAATTAAGTTGAAATTTAGTACAAGTGTAAACAAGTTTTGCTTCAATACGACAAGTATATCCATGATTTTTTTGGATCATAAAAATTAAGTAGCATTTATCGAGATAAGTGCTGTATAGGTGACTGCTGAGAATGAAACGGATGCATTTGCTATCTGAGAACGAGCGGAGCGAGTCCAAAAATATGTTAGAGTTTAAATTTAGCGAACTGTATATTCTGAGGACGAGCGAAGCGAGTCTGATGTAATGATGAAAAGTTTCGAGGTACCCCGTACCCGATTTGTTTTTATTTCTACCTCAAAATGAGTGGGGGGGGGGGTTAATATGACTACACAAATGGACTAATTTGACTGTAATAACAGTATAAAGGCGTGGATAGACAAGGTGTCGAGTCTACTCGTATCGAGACGAGATGGAGTAAGTAGGAAGTAGATGTGCGGGTTTCCTAACCTTCCATCTCCTTTTCTTGTATTGTTACAATGTAATTATCTCATTTCTCAGGTCGTTTAACTTAACTTAATTTTCTGGCACTCTCATTCTTATAGTGTTTTTATTTCAACACATTTTGATAATTTTATTTTAAATTATTTGCTTTGATATTCCTGCCAATTTTATTAATTGAAGCTAATTTTCTTGCCCTTTTTATACTCTTACGTTATGGTAAAAAAGGTTTAATTTTTTACCGTACTTATTGTTAAAATGTGGACATGGCACAAAAATAGATTAGAAATCTTTATTCTGCAGTAATAGTCTCTATTTGCTTTTCTTATCTTTGATATAATATTATTTTAATATCATTTCTTCTATTATACCGTATTTAACAATGTTTTTTTATAAACATTATGTTGTTTTCTTATGTGTTAATACTTGTTTTATTATTTTTTTTTAGTTAAATTTATTAATTTATTTTTCTGTTTCCTGACTTAATAAATATTTTATTTTGCATTAATTCATATCTTATTTTGCATTAATTAATATTTTATTTTGCCATATAAGTGTTTTTATCCTTTTCTTTTGTTTAATTTTGTTCTGTCGTTTCTTATTTAGTCAGTTTAACGTTATTTTAATTTTCCATCGTTCATAACTTAGAATTGTTCGTTTATTTTGCTATGGCTTTCAAATGACAATAATTCTGAGTGCATCATGTTTGAAATTATTTGTCGTACTAAGGCATGGTTTGGTTTATACAAGCTAATGGTTTGATAGTTTTATCAGGTTTAAATATACTCTAGTTCAAATAGAATTATTCGTTCTTCAATCTGATTTCACTTTCTTTGATCAGGTTTAATTACAATGTATCAGATCTTAAAAAGCTAGGTTTGAATAATTCAACTTGTTTCTAATTGCTTCTAATGAAATTATCCTAATCATTATTTTTAATTAATCGAACTCGATGGTATTTAAGAAATTTTACTGTGCTATTATTGCAAAGAATGAAGAATAATTATTTTGTGACATAGAGATGTATTACTTCTTTTCACTAGCATACCCTATCTCAATACATTGAGGGGCTTGAAACATCTTTTTGGGGCTCTCGAGGACCCTGTGTAACCTCATTGAAACCTCCTCCAAGAGTGAGTTAGGGCTTAAAGCAATTTTCTCGGCTTTTCCTCACCTAATATCCTTACATACTTAATATTCTTATACAGGTTTATGAGGAAAAGTATTATGCTCTCCCTAAAAAACGGAAATTGTGGTTTCTCTAAAATTATCCTTTTCAGGCATTTCCATGACGTTCTGAGTGCTTTTCATTATTCTGTCTGTCTGAGTCACGCATAACTCCTGCTTTGTCTGTCTATGCTACATAGTTGAAATTTGACAAAACATCAGACGTTAGATCTAGTTATGTTGCGTAGTTGAAACAGTACCACTTTATTTGTTTACCTTTGTGGATGTTAAAGGGAATAACATTTCCCGCTACAAGCATTATAACATTTCCTGCTAAAGCCCTATAACATTTCCGCCCTAACATTTCCCGCTATAAGCCCTAAAACATTTCCGCTATAAACGCTATAAACCCTATAACATTTCCCGATATAAGCCCTGGTACATTTACCGCTATAAGCCCTATAACATTTCCCGGTATAAGCCCTATAATATTTACCGCTATAAGCCCTATATCATTTACCGCTATAAGCCCTATAACATTTCCCGCTATAAGCATTGTAACATTTCCTGCTAAAAGCCCTATAACATTTCCCGCTATAAACTCTACAACATTTCCCGCTACAAGCATTATAACATTTCCTGCTAAAGGCCCTATAACATTTCCCGCTATAAGCCCTATAACATTTCCCGCTATAAGCCCTATAACCTTTCCTACTATAAGCCCTATAACATTTCGTAGATTAGAATAAAATAAGCTATTTAACTATAAGCTAATTATAAAAATAAGCTAATTAATAAATGCATTGCAATATAAATTGTGCTAGGGCGATCATAGTTTTGTACAACCTCTATGTTAATAGAAAGTGCATTTATTGTGATAAATCCATGCAAATTAACAGACAAGTCATTACATTAGTTACATACACATTAGTTGTTTTGACAGTAATGTTAAACATGGTTAAAATTAAACCATGTTTGAGTTTAAAAAAAAATTGTCGAACCACAATACATAAAAAGAAAACTGACCGGTTTCAACTATTAATTAGTCATCGTCAGGGTCCACATTTATAAACTGATTTGTAATGATAAATAAAAGAGTCTCTCCACTTAATTACTTTATTAAAAAACAAGGCTTTGTTTAAGTAGAGAGTATCATAATTTGTCTTTTAGTCAATGGATTCGATGAAAGTAAGGAGTGATCGCATGCGTCGAAGTTCAATAAGTCACATAGGTTATAGAAATTAAGTAATTAAGTGGAGAGACTCTTTTATTTATCATTATACGATGAACTCCTCTGGCGCTACCGCTTTGAATAATTTGTAATGTTTATTTATGTTTATTTATAATGTTTATAAATGTATATTGACGATGACTAATTAATAGTTGAAACTGGTCAGTTTTCATTTTATGTATTGTGGTTTGACATTTTTTTTTTTAAACTGAAGTGTGTTAAATTTTAACCATGTTTTATTGACAAGTAAAAGTGCTACTGTTCTATGTATTAATAATAATAATCTGAACGAAAACTGGCTTGGTACGCTAGAAAGCAAGCATACCAAATGAAATTCGTCCGGCTTACCGAGCCAGGCTATTTCTATAACCTATGTGACTTATTGAACTTCGACGCATGCGATCACTCCTTACTTTCATCGAATCCATCGACTAAAAGACAAATTATGAAGGCAACCAACAGACAAGATTAAAATAGAAGAAACAATAAAAATTGGATTGGTTGTATAAAATACGCAGTGTTATGAGTAGAACACGACCGTATCCTGTTAGAGATTAATAAAAATACATTCACAGAAAAGACACGACATCTGAAGCGCTTTCAAAGTCATTCACATGATAAAGAGGATGCTTAAAAAAGAGAAAACAAGAAAAAGTGAAGAAAGGTAAGGAACATAACTGAAATATAGTGGAAGGTGTTTTTTTAATTTGTTAAAAATTTATGGATCAATAGGGCGAACACAGTTTTATTGTTCTGCATAAAACTGTGCATTGTTCTGTTTTATTGTTGCATCTGCTGTTTTAATTTTTACTTTTCCTCACCTTCTTCTACAGAAGGTATATAGAGAAAAAGTATTGGTTTCACCCAAAAAAATTTAACCCGAGATTTCACTTGAATTATCCATTTTAGGTGTTTTTAGAACCATCTGAACCGATTTCAGCTTGATGTCTGTCTGTGTGTGTATGTGTCTGTGTCACGCATAACTCCCACTGTGTTTATGCTAGATAGTTGAAACTTGGTAGTTGAAACTACACGAAATATCAAAATTTTATGTCACCATTAACCCTATTTGCTTAGTCAGTAAAAAATTTAAAAAATTGTAAAAAATCGAAAAATGACCCGATGAACTTAAAATAAATAAATAAATCTTCCGAATTTCGTTTTGATATTGACCGCCATTTTGAAATTATTTACTTTTGAAATTTAAAATTTTGACGCTTAATAATACCAAAAGTATTCACGTATTTTTGACATACAACACGTCGTTGGAACTGCAAAAAAAATAGGAACAAATATAAAAAACTCCGATCAAAATCTACTACTTAGTTGAAAATTTATAAGCGAACTTAATTATTAATTAGTGCGACAATTTTGTTAAACGTAAAAGTTTGTTTACATTTGTCAAGGTTAAAAATTTCCGCCAAAAATTCAAATAATTTGATAAAACCGAGTAAAAATTGGAACTTTTTCTCATTTAAGATTATGCGAAGTTTAACGTTCTTGTGTGCTATTCTGAGGACGAACGAAGCGGGTCTGAAGGGTGAGGAAAAGTTCCGAGGTACCCCGTACCCGATTTTTTTTTATAGAATCAGCTACAGTCAATACCTTTGCTCACCATGATCAGAGCTGTTTACAGTCTGATACAGCTGTTACAGTCATTAGAGCTGTAAACAACTCTAATGATGATGTAAAGTGGAAACCGGTCAGTTTTAATCTTTTTTATACTATTGTGGTTGACAATATATTAATTGTTTTTAATTCTAGTGTGTTTTATTAAACATCGTGGTGCGTCTATACCACAAAATCTCCGTCAAAACAACCTTAGCTGTTGGTTATAAATATCCAACAACAGCTGATTCTTTAATTGCTTCTTTAGCCTTCTATAATTGTTAATCCTAAGAATAAATACTAATTTATTTATCTGAACAAATTAATATTTATCAAACATAGTTGACTATAAAGCTTGCAGCTAATCACCAATTTCTATATTATTTACCAAAACGTATATATTACAAGCATAACTGTAGAACATAGTAAGAAACTTTTTAAATACATGTCAGGTGGAATGGAATAATGGAAGGCGGAATAAATGGAATCAATCTCCCCTTACGTAATCCAAAAAACCTCAAAAGCGTAATTCGTTGTCGAAAATCCATTAGCTCATTCTTATAAAGGAAAAATTAGCTTAGATAGATATGTGTGTGTAAGTATGTATGTATGTAAGAGATGTTGTTCCCAGGTGATGTTTCAATGTGACTAGGTAACTTCTAAACACTTTTTCGGATTATATTGGAACTATGACGTCATTAACTGACAATAATGACTCATCAAAAAATTTAATGAACCTCAGCAAAGTACAGATTAAGCTAAAATGTAATATGCGTATACTACTATGCGTTTTTAAACACGTCCACCAAGGACTTTTTTTCCTATTTTGACTATTTTTTCTGATTTTAACGATTGACATGTATACAACTTTGTCACGTTTGGAATAAAGTTTTGATAAAGGTTTAATTTCATGTGTAGAAATCCGCTTATATTGTGGCGGTATAAAATTTTCAAAACAACTACAAAGAAAAAAAACCATATGACCGCAAAGCGAGCGGGCACATGAAGGGGCGGCGCGGCCCCCAACGCCGAGGCTACGATGTTACCAATAGGCAGGCCTCTTAATATTAAATTCTTTTGAATTTTAATAAGCTGTTAGCTTGATGATCTGCTTTATTAAATAAATATTAATCTTTAGAGAGATTTAATTTATTCTAGTTTGAGTTTCACAGCCCAATTTTTTTAATTTTATTGACTAAACAATATTTTCCTTATTTATTAGAATGAATTAATGTATTAATCGAATTTAAAGACTACATGAATTAATAAATAAATGGTGCAGAAAATTTTAAGTTAAGGTAGAGAAAACGCTAAATTAAGTTAAGATAATAAGCAATTAAGGCGAAATAAAAAAAAAAATGAGTAAAATAAATACATTAACTTAATAAAAAATTTAAAAAAGAAAGAACAAGGGACAGATAACAAGACAAACGATAAAGAACTCTGACGAGATAATGAGTTTAAAGTAGATGTTTGAAATCCTCATAAAGCTTTTTTATCATTAGGAAACGCCTTGGGACTTAACTCAACACTAGAAGAACAAAGTTAAAGCTAAAAGAAGGACGTTAAAACATTACTAAGCATAATGAATTCCTTAAATAAGAAGAAGAATAAAAAAAAAAGAATATAACTTTCTTTTCTTTTACTCAGCAGAAAACTGAGAAAAAGGGAAATTCGAAATTAAATTTTAATTGTGACAGGTGATGACTCGGGTTAAGATGGAAATAATTGAGGTTAAAATAGTTGTGACCTTATTCCGCTGTTAAGGAAATATCAAGTTTTTAATTTGAACACATTTAAAATACTTTAGAAATACATTTATATCTTGGCTTCTAGATCTGGTACATATGGTGGATATGAAAATTTAAATTTTTTTGATAAATTGGTTTAAATTAAACATCTGTGAGAAAACGAAGATCTCTGTTCGAGGTTCATTATAAAATAGTCCTTACAAAATGGTATTGTCAATGCTCGAGGGAGGGAGTCTCTTGGTGTATTGGTTAGCACGTGCACCTGCCACCCAGTTAGTCCAGGTTCGATCCCGGTCGGGGCCTTAAGGATTTATTTGTAAGGGATTTCTATCTTTGTGACGTCTTTCGAAAGGGTCGTTACAACATTAGTCGTTCCTAGCCTTTGTGATGTCAGGTACTCGTAGAATATTTCTAACCTATTCTAAACCTAAATATATAAACCTGGTATAAAGCAGAATATAGGACTGAATAGATGCTTATATAAAATATATTTGTATCTGTCTTGTGGTTTCGAAAGCAGGAAAGTTTAGTCTGGTGGACTTGTGTACCTTGTTTTAAAAAAAACTGTAAAAAATCAGGAAATAATTCTATTAAGTTGAAACTTGGTTAAAGTCTATATCTTTACGTAGTAAATAAGTACACTAATACGAGGAGTATATCCATGATTTTTGATGGACCATAAAAGTTAAGCAGCATTGATCATGGTCAGTGCTGAATGAATGACCGCTGAGAATGAATCGAATGTATTTACTATATAAGAACGAGCAAAGTGAGTCCGAGGACATGCTGCAGTTTAAATTTGGCGAATTTTATTTTCTGAAGACTAGCGAATCGAGTCCGAAGCAATGTGTATGAGCGTAGCGATGTGATGAGGAAAAGTTCAGAGGTACCCCGTACCCGATTTTTTATGAAGTTATAAATGTCGAACGATTAAATTGTAATAAATGCGGATAGTATGTAAGCGTTACATCCAGTAGCAGTATAATATGTGCATTAAGTTTCAGCGTGATCAAACAAAAGTCATTATTGTAGACAATGACGTCATACTTAAACAAAGCAATATTGTCTGCTTTAGCTAATAAAAAGCTTGACGTCATACTTAAACAAAGCAATTTTGTCTGTTTTGCTTATAAAAAGCTTGACGTCATACTTAAACAATGCAATTTTGTCTGCTTTTGCTAATAAAAGCTTGACGTCATATAAAACAATGCAATTTTGTCTGCTTTTGCTAATAAAAAGCTTGACGTCATACTAAAACAAAGCAATTTCGTCTGCTTTAGCTAATAAAAAGCTTGACGTCAAAAACAATAGAAGTCTTTATTGGTCTGTAATTTGATTTATAAGTCAGTTTTACTGGATAGACGGTCACATTTATTACTTGCTTTCTCTCTGTACTTCTTATGTTGCATACTACCCAATAATTAATTATTCTTAATAATCAGAATCATTATTTTTTACGCTAATTGTTAATTTTAGCTTTTTACATATTCTTTTTTTATCTACTATTACTGGAAATAAAATATTCTAGGCATTGCCTGGATCCTGTTAGATTCTATTAAATTGTCTAAAACGCATTTTAATTCTTTTGTAACTTTAATATTTCTATCCTAGGATGTTAAAAAATTAGTACACCGTTGTAAAAACTAACTAAATACAATATAGAAATTGTTATACTGTATAAATAAATTAGTTAAAAGTATTTTGTAAATGTTGGCGTAAAATAATTGGCTGCAAAGTCTTTATTTCATCCAATAGATTTCTAGATAGAATATCAAGATTCAGATAAGTTTTTATCTTGTAGATATCTTACACAGCTAGTAGCTGAAGGAAGAATTGATTGGTCAAGACAGCCGAGTTTCACAATGTGCGAGTGTCTAATACAGCCATAATTGCATTTTGGTTTTTGCTCGCTGTATATGTCAACCAATAAAAAATAAAAATAGCTTATGTTTTAAAAAAGTAAACCTACATCGTCAATTTCTTTGTTAAGTGCTCCGTACTTTGTAATCTATACTTTCTTAACTTGTTAATTGATTTATGTTATCTTTAATCTTTTATTTCATAAAGTTTAGGGGAATATTTGACGTGAGTTTCTCCTAGGCATCCGTCATACGGCCATAACAATTGTCTTTTGAATTGTTTGTCCATCTTGACCCCTTCAGTAGCAACTCAGTATAAGAACTAATTTTTCTGCCTATGAAATCATTATATTATATAAACAAAATGTTTAATGTGATAAAGTGATGTTTTATACGGTTGTTTTTCTCAAAATTTTGTGATTTTTTTATTTTGTGTGTATGTTTTTCGAATTTCCAAAACAGTTTTTAAAAGGGATGGACTCACTGAAAAAACAAATAATATATATATATATATATATATATATATATATATATAATATATATATATATATATTTATATATATATATATATATAGATAGTATGTATAAAAAAATACGTGTCCGTGTGTGCGAAGGTTTTAGGCGAAGTTAGAATCTGATTTATCTTATATGAATGAGCGTCAGTGCTCTTTATACCTAGTGTTTAGTGTACGATATGTTCTACCTATACAATTTTGTTGACAGTCTTTGCAAGTTATTTTGTAAACTCCACTTTGGTTTTAAGTTATGTGTTAATTTGGTTCCTATGTTCTTGTTAGCTTTAAATGCTGTATTTAAGTTGTGTTTACTTAATATTTAAGTTAGAAAGTGTGTAAGTTTTAGTAAGTTCATTGAATAAATGATCGCCAAAATTGGAATGTACTTAGAGTGTAACGGTTGCCACCTCACCTACGGTGCTTCATGCAGGGGTTATTTCTTATGAGACGCAAAGTCTTTAAACGGTTTTATTATTACTAAGCGTTGTCAGTTAGTTGTTATTTATTATTTGAATGTCTACAACATTATCTGACTTAAATTTAAAATTGGTATGTACCAATGAAAGTTTTTGTCGTTGCACGATTACCTGTGGTTTCTTTCTATAAGTTTCAGTGTGGTCAGGATCTATTATAAGGTTAGTAGATCTGATGGTAGACTCTGTGGTAAGGTTAGTAAGATCATCTTGTTAGACTAGATCACTGATCCAGGGAGAGTTTGCGGTCAGATCATCTTTAACCCAGCTTCCTGTTTATATTTTATAATTAAATGTCTTTTAGTAAAGAAAAATTCTAAATAAAGGGCTCCTTACTTTACCTATTGAGTCTCTCCGTAACTTAAATTATGGAGAGACTTTAATTTATGGAGTTAAATTTAATACCAATGAATTATACGTAGGATTTTTAATTCCCTTAGTACTACTGTAGGTGTTTGGAAAAGAATTGTTTTCACCCTAAAACTCCAAAACCGAGGTTTCATAATAATTATTCGTTTTAGGGACTTCTATGACGTTCTGCGTGGTTCTTACCATATTTTCCGTCTGTGTGTGGGTGTCACGCATGACTCCAACTGTGTTTATGCTACATAAAAATTAATTAATCATGCCATTCTGAGGACGACCGAATCTAGTCTTAAGTCGGAATTCTGTATAGATCAATGTTCTATATACAGAATTTGATTCTAGCGAGACCAAAGTGATACCATTTTCATCTTTGGATAATTATTACATTCTGAGGACGAGCAAAGCGAGTCCAAAGTTGTAAGAAAATGTACTGAGGTACCTCGTACCTGATTAAATGTTTTTCAAATTAAAACACATTTATTAAAAATTTAAGAAAGCAAACATTTTCTTTTTTTAGTACTAAAGTTTTGTGGTCGTTATACAATTTAAAACTATTCATTAGTTTATGTCCTTTAACTGTAATTACTGCATTTTACTGGATATTCAAAGACATTACTGCAGGCTCATATATAGTGATAAAATCATTATATAAGAGAATAATTAGTTGAGATAATAATCAGAGAGTTAAATAGTATGGCCCAGTCATAGTGATAGACCTGCGTTTCTTATATATCCGTTTAAAATTTTTAAATTTATTCTCTAGATAGCAAACAATTTAAAACAAATACACAAATTATGTAACTTTTTTCTCGGGCTTTTGGAAATAGTATTCGTTACTTATTAATTCCTGTAACTTACCCGTATGAAATGTAAGTTAAATAAGTCTAGCGTCGAGTCTACGTATATTAGAAATGTCAATTGACCGGTTTAAAGAAAGAAATATGGAATTTATGGTTTACATGAGTTTTTTTAATCGTATTTCTAATCGTAGAAATTAGATTTTACGTAACTTGGGATCGGTTGAGGAAAAAGCATTATTTCATCCGAACATTCTAAGGGTAAAAAGTAATGGACGTTTTAAATTACTATTACAAATTCATGATAGTTTTGCAATTTAACTTAAAATTTAAATTATTTTATAACAAACAATTAGTTAACAAAGAAAAATAAGTTTATTTATTGAATACAAAAACATGCAAATTAATATAAATTAGTATTACAGCACAAATACAATGTGCTGTAAAAAATGCTGTTTTTTGTTATATACAATAATTTTATTATTAGAGCAATTATCTACCTTATTACTGGAGAGAAAATAAATATTTTTTATTTATTAGCTTTTTTATTATTTATAGCTCAAGCCGCAAAAGCTTGAGCTTGTTCGCGGCTTTAATAAATACCCCTTAGTACTTTACCTTAGTTAGTAAGTACCTGGAACTGATTTTTTAATTTTTGTAAAAATAGCTGATTAGAGCAACTTGAATTCGAAAAGCTGTGTATTTTGTTGATGAAATGGAAAAATAAGTAAATGCTTCTCAGCTTTAAATGAATGCGAGTAATTCTAGACTGGGGTCGATTGAAATGATGACCTTAGTATCGAGTAACTTTTGGAATTCCATGCTCACGTTTCCTTAAAAACAATCTGATATATTGAAGTTAAAAATAGTTCCGCTACTGCTAAAGCATGAACAGGAAACTTTAGCAGGATATAGATTGATAAGCAAGACATGGATTGTTAAGCAAGATTTGGATTGTTAAGCAAGACATGGATTGTTAAGCTAGACATGAATTGTTAAGCTAGACATGGATTGTTAAGCAAGACATGGATTGTTAGGTAAGACATGAATTGTTAAGCAAGACATGGATTGTTAAGCAAGATTTGGATTGTTAAGCCAGACATGGATTGCAAGACATGGAATGCTAAGCAAGGCATAGATTGTTAAGCAAGACATGGATTGTTAAGCCAGACATAGATTGTTAAGCAAGACATGGAATGTTAAGTAAGAATGGATTTTTAAGCAAGAAAGCACACATTTCATAGAAAGATTTTTTTAAATGTATTTATTATTTAATATATTTGTATATTTTTATGCATTTGATATTTATTGCATTCATTTTTATGAATGTATTTCATAATTAATACATAAATATATTTAGTTAAATGTTTTTAATTAAATAAATTTATTTATTTTAATGTATTTGTTATTTTAATATTTATTTTATTTGTTATTAAATGTAATACATTTATTTATTAATTTTTTATTTAAAATATTTGTTTATTTTAACGTTTTTTTTATTTAGTATATTTACTGATTATGTAGTTATGGAAGTAAAAGAAATTTATATACTTGAATATGTTTTTTATTTAATTTTTTTTTTGTTTTAGGTAAGTTTGGATTATATATTTATTGGAACTTATATGTAAGTTTGAAAATTTGCTTAAATTTGCATTATACAATTAAGGTTAAGTTAAGTTATAAGTTTTGTTTACCTTCACAAGTATTATTTTTCTATGGAATTGATTCCCTTGGATCATATGTTATACTTTATTCAACCAGAAATTGGGCACAACTTCTGGTGACCAATTTCCGGTGACAATGAATGAGACCAATAATACAAATAATGTTATACTTTATGGTTTAAAGTGTTGGAAATCTTTTCTTCATTTTAATTATAGGGGCATGTATTGTTAAGTTAATTAATGCTAAATTAATTATGTGTGCTTGTACGGCTCTTCCGTACCATACAGGTACAAAATAACTTCACTTAGAATTATAGTGTGAAAAATAATTTCACCTATCTAAGGGAGTTAGCAAGAAGGGCCTAACTACGAGGCTTAGTAGCTAGGTGATCTCACCTCTTTCTCATTACTTCCACTTATTACATCGGATGACAGAAAGTGTAACTAACCTTGTTCGAATGACGGTGTGTGAAAGGGGGAGTTTGATACCGCTAGGCACCCTGATAGCAAACATTTCTTAAAATGTATGTATACATTGTGTGTATATAATATATAATATATATATATATATATATATATTATATATATATATATATATATATATATATTTATATATATATATATATATATATATACTATTAATTTTTTATACAAACTTTGATTGGTTCATATTGATATTACTTATTTATGAAACGACATGAAACGATATTAAATATATATAATAATAAAATGTACACTACATTTACATAGTGTTTACACGTCGACTTAATATTAATGAAATACTTTATTATTGGTGTACATAGTAAGTTTAACGTGGGCTGTTTGTAAAATATTGGCAAATGTGTCAATGAATGGGTTCATTTATAAAAAAAAGTTACATAATTCATCGCCTGACATATTTGTACCATTATTTAAATAGTTACCAGATACTATTTGACTGTATAAATAATGACTATTTGTCTATGGCATAGGGTCCTTTCCAATGTTAAGACTATGCTGCCCTTACTTTTTCGTATTCTTCATATTGCTGTGTCACTATTTGTTGTTGACACCAATTATATTTTCCCACGCTGTCAACTGATTATAACCGTGTTTAATGCTAACATTAGTCTCTTTATTAAAAGGAAATTAATTCTAGCTAGTTAGATTCAACAGGTATACCAAATCGTTCTAATACAAATTTTTGGCGTGATTTTAGGAGTATAATAATATTTTGTGCGATGGTTATGGAGCAAAGTAATTTCACAATGCCAATAGTTAAACATTTTTAAGTAAACAAACGTAACATAACGAAGTTGATGATCCAATGTCAATTTAATTAATAAATAATTTTAACCAAAATATTTTATTCTATTATATAGAGTGTACCCCTTATAGCAAAATGCCTTTGTACCTTTTATTGTTTGATAGTAAGATGAGTTGTGGAGTTTCCAAATAGGAGAAAAAAAAGAGAGATGTCACTCCACTTAGTATATATTTATTGACAGAGCCGACTTTCAAACTTAACAGTTCATCATCAGTGCCAGTGAAAACGAAGTAAAAAAGCTAGGAGACAGACGAAATAGATTTGTCCAGAGGCTGGTGTCTGACTCATTGTTGACTCACTGGTGTTTATTGTTTGCATTTGCTTAGTTCTAATAGCGTACTTAAAAGGAGATTTAATCGCATCGTGTTCAATACGCTCTGTGCTTATATCGTATTACTTAAGTAGATCATATGGGATGACTTCGTAACGAAACCCAACAAAACATCGCGTCTTTTAGAGTAAAAGCCATACGTAGGGAGGTAACACTAATACTTCATATATAATAATAATGCCCGTTTAGAGTCTTGCGGCTCATCAGGGACAACTCCTGCGGGATCCACCTCAAGTGGTTTAGACAAACGTATCGCTCCAAATGTATTCTAAAATTGGCAATAATTTATTGGAACAATAACTTTATAATAGCTGAGAGCGTGGCAACCTGGGATGCGAACCCCAGACCTCCTGGGCGTCAAAGACCTGTATATTAATACTGACGCTTATGACCTCGACCATGGTGGCTGTGAAAAAGTTAATATATATTTAAAGCATTAACTATACTTTACGTGATAATAAGTCAGAAGGAGTTAATTGAAATAATAGTTCTTCTTGAAATATAACTTTTAAAATACGATCTAAAATTCTGATTCGTTCTCATGGCGTATTGACTAATTATGTCGGATTCTCTTCTGTTTTATTAAATGGGACTGGATTCCCTCTAATAAATACGTTATTTAATAGCGGATTTAATACCATGTATAAACGCAGTCAAATTTATGGAGCCTTAAACCTAAGAGAAGTCCGAGCAGGTTGAAAATCATATTTATAAAATATTATCTATATCGCACTACTTTAAAACATGGAACATTTTCAGCATTGTAAACATTTGTTAATATTTGGTCTAGAACCAGAATATTATTAGTATTCGTCACCATTGTATATCATTTTTAATTTATTTAAAGACACTGAGAATTTTTAATTCTTTTTAGGTTTGAGATTTATGTGTAGAAGTAATATTTTTAGACTAAGTTCGATTATCCTAAAGTTATTTAAATTATTTATTCTGTTTGTAGACATGAATATGCCTGGGATCAGGCGAAATATAGTCATTTAAAGAAGTAACAAGTTGTTATTACTGTCCCATCCAGTGTTTTTAAATAAATTAAAAACAGAAATATTGTCTTATTTATGGTAATATTACCATTAGGATCCCTAGTAGAGATAGTAATATAGGGGGAATGGTAGTAACTACCAGGCTAGTAGGCCACGTTGTTGGGCCCTTTTTGCCAGCTCCCTAAGAAGAAAAGGATTCCCTAAGAAAATTAGGATCCCTACTCTTAGTGGAAAACCCTCATGATGTGTAAATTCCAACTACAAGGGACCTCTGTTAAGCCTTTGGATCAGAAATATCGATGACGATGTAATACAAGTTTCATCTAACATGACACAACATAAAGTTAATTATTGGCTTGTATGGTGAAGCCGTCACTTATTCCCTCATTAGCATTGACCTTGGTCAGTTTATTTGTAATCTATTGTTTGTTTATTTCTATTTAATTTGTTTATTTATTTCGGGTCTTCATCAACACCAAGGACTTGAATTATTGTTTAGAATGCTTAGTCAGCGAAATGTTATTTGCTTTAATAATGAATGTAAATTTTCTTATTGTTTGAAATATTACGCAGCGAAATTCGAGTAAGACATATTAAAGCATTCACCAAAATATGAAAAAACCGGGTACGTGGTATCTCGGAAATTTTCCTCATAACATCGGATTTACTAAGCTCATCCTTCCCACGTCTGACTCGCTTTGCCTGACCTCAAAAATAAAAAAAATACCAATTTATACTGCAGCACGTCTTCGGACTCGCTTCGCTTGTCCTCAGATTGTAAATACATTTGTTTCATTCCCCACGGTCACCCATTAAAGTCCTTACCACCTCGTTCGATGTTCCTTAACTTTTATGATCCAAAAAAACAGAGGCTATATTTGTCGTAATAAAACGAAACTTAGTAAACTTATTTATACTTAATGAGGTAAAACTTGGCACATTTGGTTTTATATATGCCTACGTGCGTGTCAAATTTCAAATGGATCGCAACTTTTTTTCGCGTTTCACGAATATTTGTATTTTTTTAAGTAACTTTTCTGAATAATGTCGACGTGATAAAATATTTTCGGCTTGCACAACTAGATTGATTTTGTTCCAAGTTTCAACTCTCTAGCATAAAAACGCTAGGAGCTACAATAACACACACACACTCGTACAGACAGACAAATTTTTGAAAAAAAATTATTTTATTTATTTAAATTTGACATGGTATTTGACACATTTGACGTGGTAGTCAAATGTGAACTGTAAAATGAATTTAATTTAGAGAATGGTTATAGGATTAAATCATAATAACAAGGATATTTGTAGAAAAACAAAGAAGATAAAATAAAAATAGATTTGTTTCTGAACATAGAGTGAACATAGACTTCACTAAGGAAGTCTTAATAACATCTGAAACGGATAATTTAAATGAAAACCCTGTTTCGGATATTTTGTAAACTCAATAGTTTTCTTATATACTTACGATATAAATGGGGAAAAGTCAAAATCCTAAATAACCATGCATTATATTGTGTTGTACTTCCTAATCAGGAATAATTATTGTATTGTAGAATTGAATTGAAACAGATAAACAAAATTAAATTTTAGAAAGTCAAATATTCATTTTATAGCAAAATAGAAATTTTAAAGTTGTGTAGAATCATTGCCTTCTTTAGTTTATTACATTATTACATATAATTTTAATAACTTAAATATTCTGCCAAGTATGAAACTGCTTGAGTGCCTCCTTATGTCACTGTTTAAAAATTATAACCGTGCTGTTGTAAACTTTAATCTTACGAAAACTTTGATATGTTGATAGGGTATTTTTAATTTAATATTTATTGTATTTATGAAGTTAATTAATATTAATCTGATATGAATTATGCCTACAAAATCAAACGGAGTAATTACAAATAAACCATGCCACATACATAAGTTAGGTTGAAATTACGGCCACTATAAGTTGTTAGTTATGAAATTAGCAAAGTATCTCTATTTAAGAGTCACTTTTGGTGTTTATGGTTAATAAACAGAATGAATGGACTTTAGTCATGGGTTCAATCCTAGCACGGGCCTCTAGGATTTTTATGAGAGGGATAAAAATTCTGAGTACCACGTCCTTTAGAAGGGGCGTAAAGCCGGTGGTCTTACCGTTGTCAGTACTCGTTAAAGATCCCTTACCCTAAATGAAACTGGGTATAGGCAAAATTTAGGGCCCTCATTGTAGATTCATTATAATACTATACTGTTTCTGCCTTGTAGTTTAAAGTGTGTGGAGGTTTGGTTTAACAGTGAGAGCACGTGTTGTTCCCAGTTTTCACTAGACTATAAGAGTCAGTGAAAATATGTATGATCGCTCGAAAAAGCATGAGAGGAACCATAGAAATTTACGGCTCTTCTGTCTAGATTAGATGAAATATACCTACACTTGAAATTAAAAGGAGTAGAACACTATTTTAGCGAGCTGGCAAAAAGGGCTCAACAACGTGGCCTACTTGCCTGGTAGTTACTACCACTCCCCCCATATTACTATCACTATCTCTATTTAAGTATAGTAAGAGCAGTTGCCATAACTTACACTTAACGTGTGTTTGTGGACTTATCTGTAAACAGTGTTCACAATTAGACGAACACGAGTCCTGCCACTCTGGCAAATTTAAATAAAAAATGTCTTCACATTTTTACTTTTCCTCGTTTATACCGTGATTATTAGAAAAGTATTGTGATAGGAGAAAAAACTCACCTAGATTATCCGTTTCAGATGTTTTAAGTCCTCCTAAGTAGTTTTTACAAAGTTGTCTGTCTGTAAGTGTGTGTCTCACAATGTATTTTTGCTAGAATGTTGAAACTTTATGCCAAAATTAACCTTAAGGGTTAGTTAAGGTATCCTGAAAATAATTTGTTTTATGACGTCACTTATCCACAATAATTATTTAGCCAATATTTCGAAATTTCATAAAAATATATTTAAAAAAAAATTGTCGACAACTTTGAGACTTAGCACGCATACAGTCATAATAAGATCACTTATATACCAAGTTTCAGCTCATTATCAGATTGATATCAATTTTTATCGAATGACTTGTATTCGTCATACGGAAGTATGGCCGATTTTCATTAAAATATTTTTATTTTGTTTGGTTAGCAACCTTAGTTAAGACCACTAGCGAATCGACATTTGTGATATCATTAGTGATCCTTCTATGTATAATATTATTTAAAGTGTAAAAGGGTAAATCAAATTTATTTTCCCTTAAAAAAATGCTTACCAATTAAATGAAAAATCATAGGTATCTATAGCATTAATTGTATAATTGAAATCAACCTTGAAGCCAATCCTACTCGTTAATTTGTTGGAACTCTTTTATTGGTTATCATTTACTCTTTTAAATAATTAGCACGTGATTTACTTTTAATACTGGAGTAAACATCATTGAATTTACTTTCGAACCTTCAGGCGTTTTACTTTTGAATCCAAGGTTGGTTTGCCCGTACCTATTCTTTCTGTAATTGTATTTTTATTTTAATCATCGTAACCTTGTCATGGCCAAGTCCTAGAATACTAAACTTTTTAAACTTTACTATCGAGCCTCCCCAATTAAATTCTTTTGCGAAGTTTATAGATGTTAACAACAAAGGTAATAGTTCTGGTAGTTATAGGATACTTACTACTTGGTTGTATTAAACTTTATTTAATTGGAGTTTTAACTTTATAAAAATATTACCTCGAAGTAAAAGAAAACGTATTGACGGAGAACTTAAATCGTTTAGTTCTCTTTATTACTTTTCCCCATTTATACCGTAGAGTTACGGTATAAATGGGCGTTTTTTAGTTTTAGAGTTTAAGTTATATAATGTGTAAATAAATTATGGGTAAATGAAAGTTGATAATTAGAACATAATATACCTAAACAAAGGAATCAAAATACGTAAATATACGAAATGTTTTCAAATGACTGAAGAACTTTATAAAATGTAAACAAAGCTACCAGGATAGCTAAACGAAAGAGAAACGGAAATGTTAAAAACATGAAAATAAATTTTATATGAGGTGTTAAAAAACGAAATGACACCTGAGATGGGTCGGAGATGGTCACGGGCTAGATCGTTTTCAACACAGCGTATAAACGATACAGAGACTACTTTCTTTAGTTTGAAATCAAGCATCCAAAACCACAAAAACAGGACGTATTAAGTATCATATACATCATAAATATCATATAGATATCAACGTAAGAAATTAAAACTTGTGTATTCAACAGGTGAACTTGAATAGATTGGATTACTGAATTGATTTGCATTCGTTTATCAGAATCCTTTTTTGGAATTATTGTGATATTGAAAATTTACTTTGGTTTGATCTGCTGGGATATTATTTTAAACTTCCTCGTGCCTTTCACAAGTTATAATGGAATTTCTGGTCGGCTTGCGATTAAAATGACGATTCCCTCTTTTCACTTTCAATGAAAAATAGAACAAAGTTGATCTCTCCTGTTGGCATATCTTTATGGATGGATGTGAGCTTTTATGGTGGACTCCGTAACAGGTTACAGCTCAAACTCCCTTACCGATTTTAATGAACCAAAAGGCCCATGAGAGGAAGGTCTGATTTTTTCTTAAGACCTCTTTTGTTGGTCCATTCCGGGGATTTGTGGCCGTTCCGGGGATATTATTGTATAGGATTAGATATACTAATAAATATATAAATATATGAAGTAAATGAAGAATGATAGATGATTGTTTAGAATAGATTTTTAAGGATTTATTTATGTAAACTGTATAAAAAAAATATGAATCTATATGAGCTATTTACAAGGTGTCCCCTTGTAATTTACTATGGTACGTTTAAAATTAAAGTAGATTGGTAAAATGTTTTTAATTTATTGATCTTTATTTCTTTAAATTGCTCGGGTGTAAAGGTAAATACATTAAAGATCAGTAAACGTTGGGAGTTCTAAGCAGAACGCGACCCAATCAGATGTGATGGCGTTTCATCTTCTTTATAGCAAAATCTGCAGATTGGGCTGTCCACTCGATCAATTTGGATGCAAAAAGATTTGATTTAGCTCTAAGACAATTCCTAAATAGCTTCTCAATATGGCCACTTTATTATTAAAGTATATTAACCTCAATATAATTTTGAATAAGAATTTGAGAGAGTATATTACTTGATAAAAATCATTTTTAAAGCTAGTTGATAGTGTTCTGTACCTAATCCTGAACCACATCTCTGGTAAGTTCAGCTTTCGTGTAATTTCAGTTTATTTTGCGGATCGCGGAGGGGTTTGTGTTTTTATGACGTCTGAGATATTAGATAAGGCATTTTAGTTCCATACTTAGCAGCTTGTGATAATTTTTCATCAATCAACGATGGTATTATATTTGTTCTATTAGAACATTTTCGATATTCTTTGGTGTGTTGTTGTTGGTATTGCTTGTTCCTTCGTAATGTTTTGACTCGATCAATCACTCACTGATGCGCAAGACGTATTTAAAACAGTTTAGACTTAAGAACCTATTAGAATAAGGATTGTTATCCTTCATCATTTGTCATATAATGATATGTTTGAACCTTCTCCAATAACGGAATATTTTAAAACTTCATGATGGTAACAAGTCTTGTTTACGTTTATTCCTCTCATAGAGTTAACAGTCAAGAGATGTAAATTCATCTCTTTTGCCGATTCTTTTTGTTGTTCAAAGTTGACTGACCCCGTAATGTTGTCGGTTTTGTCGTTTCTTATTTGAAATTTATAGTTGTGCGTTTTTTAAGAGTGTAATACTTTTTTATTGTCTTATGACATTATATTATTTGCTGAAATCCATTTTCCTTTATTCGAATGATAGTGATTTTGACATTTTTAGTTTAATACCTTTTGAAAAAAGTTTAATTAGACGTGTACGTTTGAAGTTATTTTGTAACCGACATAGATATGAATGGCCTAGAAATGGTTGTGAGGTGAAACCTTGAAGAAGAAGGTTGGCTAAAAGAGTAAGTTCGCTAGGGGAAGAACATAGAGTATTGTACATAGAGATGTCGGAGTGACCAAACTATGAAGGCTAGAGTTAAGCTAAAAGAAGAGGTTTGTTGATCAAGTACATAGAATAACAGTAAATAAAGATGAAAGTGAGACTGAATCTTGAAAAATAAGTTTAAGCAAAAGAAAGAAGGAAGTTCTCTGTGGCAAGTGCATAGAGGTACATAAAGATGGCAATGTAGCGATATAGGGAGGAATGAGGTAGGGCTGATACATAGTTAGGTCTGTTAGTTTATGTCTTTCCTAGACTATAGACATTTTCTATAGATAAGAACCAGTCTAGCATCCAATTGTTTCTATTTTCGTGTTAATTGTTCTGGGCTAGAGGCCAGATAAATTAGAATATAATTTAATTGGGTTGAAATCTATTAAGGTTAAATTCACCCTAATGGAATCTAATTAAAGATAACTAGCCTGTCCATTTAAAAAGGTTGGAAATAATGAGAACGTCAAAAAGTTGTGGGTTTCGTGTCTAGTCATTATGGTTTGCAAATATGAAATATTCAAATATGGTTCAAATAAAAATGAGTTAGATGTATACAAGTCTTTGATCTTGTTTTCCTAGCGAGATAAATTTAAGCCGTTTGCAAATAAAAATGAGAAATAAATAGACACCATTTGACTGTAGTATGCGAATTAAAAAAAATAATAAAAATATCTGAAAAAGGGTATAATTAAAGAAATGCGAATTACACCTTAGAGGCCTAAGAAAGAAAAGGTCGTTGTAGTTTTTTTAAACCAATATTTACTACTAAACCATTTGCCGTATTTGATTGGACGGGTGCAGATATTGCTTTTCAAGAAAGGTATTGTTGACATTTCACGAGGCTGCGGCTTGAGTGTTTGTGCAAGTCTAGTCTTATGAGGCTCAGATAGAAGGCCGTGAAATTCTCTGGAGTTTTTCTTAAGACATGACTCAGGCAATACTAACACTATTAGGGAGTAAGGAGGGTTCGTTCAACTTGATTTCTTTCCTTGTCAATAAGGTTTATAGAGACACGCATCGTATTAACACGCAGTATCTCAATAACTAGCATTAACAAAAGATTTGGAGAAGAGGAAAGAGAATACCAAGTGAACAGATAACTGCACTCTCTAAACAAAAGCGAAGTGTACTACCTTGGACGCTCAAAGTGTAAACCATCATACCAAATCAAAGAAAAATCACTTTGATGGTATTTGTAGGTTCCAAAACTCGTAACCACTATCACAGTGATTTTTCTTAGATTTGGTGTGATGGCTTATATATTCGAGCGAATGTAAGGTAGATATTATAACTAGCATTTACAAATGATCGAGGAAAGAGGATAAAAATTTAAATAACTGCCCCCTGAAGACAAAAATCTAGTGTACTACCTTGGACGGTAAAAGTATCAACAATCACACCACAGCAACAGCACTGTGCAAGTGGATGTGAGTTTAGTAGTCGAACGAGATTATTGAAGATGTTTTAGTCTTAACAATTGATTCAGTTAATGAGTTTTCCAGTACGAAATGCGAAATAAATGCCTAATAATGTTTTTAATTAGCATCCCTAGATTACTTAAATGAAATTTTTAAGCTTATTTATGTTATTGTATTCTTTAAGCTTGTACTATCGTAGTTATATTATACTTCTGAACCTCTTATACTTTTCAATTTCTTCATTTAACCAACATAACATTTTTTTAACAGTAAACCCTAAAAGATAGTAAATATTATTGGTGGTCCTCTATATCTCCTGAAATACTGACTTAAGATAGAATTAAGAAGACAAATATACAATGAAAAGCACAGAACCATGATAGTTAATTCTGTCTAAAAAATTTAAAGTTTTAAATAAGAAAAAAGATGTTTGATAAAGACTGAAATATGTTAAATTTTGTGAGAAAGACTTTTACGAAACTTACGGATAGTTGTGGACTTATAATTTAAATTAATGGCCTGTTATTATGATTTAGGTCTAGAAGTAAAAGAATTTATGGCAGTGAGAAATTAATGACAGCTGCTGGGTAGAATTTCGGTGCTATTCACGCCTGAAGAAAAAAATCTAGATAGTAAACAAAACTAGAAAAAGAAATTATAATAAAAGAAAAGGCAGAACAGTTAATTTCTACTATCACCCGTTTACTATACTAAATAACCCAGATTTAAGCGATGCAATCTTTATACACCGTCTCATATATCTTGGCTCCTAAATTATATTTAAAAATATAAGTTATGGTTTTAATAATTAAGTATCTTTGATAAAAAGGTCATGATTTTGTTCACTAGATTATTTTCATTTAGGCTAAAATAGGTCTTGGTACGATAATTCTTATTCCACCATTATATGAATAATCTTGGATCCTAGGCTAAATTGGTTCAAATCCTGAATGATTTTTATTCAGTTACTGAAATATTTTTCATCTAGAGCGAAATGCGTCAGATTGATGTATGAATTTCTAATACTACACACGGCCAAAATCAGTTGACTGCGTGGAAGCCAATGAGGTTAGTCCTGGATGTTAAACAACGCCCTCAATTTCGAATCAGGCCAATCTTATTGGTTCCTCAAAACTATTTTCCCGCGCTGTCAATTGATTTTACCCGTGTGTCGTATTCGTACTATAGAGGCCAGTATTAATATATTTCGATTTTTTATGACTTAAAATATTGCTGAAATAAGCCACATTTTTGCACGGTAGATTATTCTCATCTGGTCTTGTTTTATCAGCTTTTAGCTTAAATGAATAATTATTTATTTTTATATTAAAACCTAATTTGAAAAGTACATTTTCAAATCAATCTGAGAGGATAATATAAATATAATTAATTGATTGCGTAATATCAGTATACGAAGAATAGAAAAAAATCTTCGCTTTAGCGAACCCTCGTCTTTTGACTGGCAACTTTAAAGAGCTAAACAACTTGTTAGGGGGATCTTTGCCTCTTTATCACGGGGCATGATATTGTATTGTGAGAAGCAACAAGTGTTTAGAGTCTTAGCCCCTCGGAAATGTTGCTCCATTATCTGCCTCATGACAGAACATTATAACCAACATTTATATTCCTCCCCTTCAGACTCCTCTTATCGTTCTATTAACTTTGACGATGGAATATTTTATTTCTCATATTTTTCTTTTTCCCTTTAGACTTAAAGTTACGAAAACACGAAAGTCAATAAATTACTGTTAACTTATATTAACAGCAAAAACTCTGGAATTTGTAATTGTAATTTTTTACTTATTAGTGACGAAATATCCAACTGTAGTTCTAATACCTTAATAATTCAATATAATCTTTTCCTTTCCAGTTTATCAGGATTATACAATTACTTTGAACGCTTTGTAATTGTTTAACTCTTAACCGTCAAAGTTATTTATGGGTAAATAATGCTCATTGAGCAAGTTGACACTAGAGTCACGGATTTGTCTTATATTTTGATCTTTTCCCTACAATAACTTTACTGACGCTTTCTTTGTTGTGAAATCTAATCCATCATTTTATGTTTTGTGTTTTTGCTGTCATTTAAGTAATGTATAAAGCTTGTTAACATTTGTAATGACTTTTAGCGAATTTTCTAAGAAAATTGAGCTTTTGAGGTTGTGCTTATAAAAGAGAGGAAGTGTGGAACTTCTTTTTTAGTAGGATACTAAAAGTAGTTATGGTGGTTATCTTTGAACCAAAAGGCACAGCGTTGAACTGAAGATCCCTTTTTGGGGATGACTAAAATTTCATTTTGAGGATATGAATTTTCGTGTTGGTAATTTATAAAAACCAAATGCCTTACTGTTGTATAAAAGATTCTTTTGTCGAGGGAGGGACAACTTGTATTACCTTATTTGGACACTATAAGTATTGAGCATTTTTGGTGACGATTTTTAGACTAGAGGAAATATAGATTCCCTGTTCAGGGAGAATGGCATTTGCATTACCTTATTTAGATACTTTGAATATTCGCAGTGACGATACTTTTACCAAAAGGTGTACCAATGGAACACATATTCTTGTTCAAAGAGAGGAACTTTAATTTAATCATTTAGATACTTTAAATATTTGCAGTGACGATATTTAGACCAAAAGGCGTACCAATGTATTAAAATACATTATTGTTCTTGGAGGGGAAACTTAGATTACCTCATTTGAATACTTTGAATATTCGTGGTGGGGATCTTTCGACCAAAAGGCGTACAGTTGTAATGAAGACATCCATTGTTTTTTAGCGTGCGTTGCGTGTCTCTCACACCTGGTATAACTGTACCACACCTAGTATATTTACGTATTTTTCAATTCATCTTCGACTTCCTTAACCCTTGTTATTATCAATCGACATTTCTCTGTCTTTGTTTCCTGTGGAATTATATAAGACAAAATAAAAATCCAGACTATTTTCTCTTTATAGAGTTTTTTTTACAGTTTTTTCCTTTATTAAGTAGGTTTTTAAAAAGAAAAAGAAACATTGTTTTAAGAATATATTTTAGGAATCGAATGATTTTTTCCGTTTCATCTTTGCTCCTGTAGGTAATATTAAACTGAAAGGTTTCTTATAAATATATGTATCAAATGAAATTAGAATCCGTTATGCATATTTATATAAATATATATTTGATTAGATGCTGAGGCTGTAAGGCCAAGGGACAAACCGAGTGTTATTATTTTACTTTTGTGTTAAATTTGTTAAATTTTATTTTAGATGACTAGATTGTACAATTTTTTTAATGCTCTTGGAGCAGCTAAAACACTTTTTCGTCCTTTAAACGAAAATGTATGATTGTCTTGGGCGGTACTAGTATTCTAAAGCATAGTGCTAATATAATAATCATCGAAACCTAGATCGTGACATCAAGTATCGGAAGTAAGTATCAAACTAAAAGACACCAAACTTTGTTAGATAAAAGAGAACCTTTCTGAAAGCGGAATGACTGTACAGGAGATTCGAATATTTTGATAACAATTTATAAACAAAGAGAACTTATGGGAAATGATAAAGAGCAAGCATCGAAGGCCGTGTAACAAGGCCCGTTGCTGAGGGCTAACGGTAACCTTATATAGATACAACTTGCATCTCACGACAAACTTATCCTACAGAATAAATAACCAATTTCGATCAGAAATATTCACGTTTTTAAAACTGTTGTTTTATAATGACCATTTGAAGTAACCTAAATAATTCTGAATGGAGTACTTCATCAATCAAAAATATTAAATGGAAGTTTTGTGCAAAATCTATTAAGGTTATACTGCACTGATTGCGACAGTTCTGACTCCAGGCGATTTAAGTGACATGAAACTTTACTTAGACGATATCTCCGTATGCTGAGCTAAATTTCAACTAGCTTTAACCTTGTATATCTTTTTTTCCTTAAGCTTAACTATTATTTTATGACTTTCAAATTTAGCTTCTACTTAAAGATTTGTTTTTTGATATTGATAGTCCAAGAACGGGACTATCAACATTAAAAAATAAGTTGAAAGGGATACAGCTCAACGTCTTGATTAAAGATTTGTTAAATTTGTTTCTATTATTCTGTACTGATAATTAGTTTAGTCGTTAGTTTTTAAAAGAATGATTCTTCATATGTTGTTGTATTTTCAAACTCTGTTCAATTTTATGTAAATTAATTAATATTCATATTTGTTTTATAGTGTGAATTTTTTATGAAGACTATTAGACGTATTCAAGAATAATATATTATTGCACAGCTAGAGGGGATAGATGAGAACCATAATCTATCATTATTATTATTATCATCATCATTCCTAAAATTGTTCCTCTGTTCAGTAAAGCATCGCGTTTTCATCAGTAATTCTTTCCGGTGGAAGCGAAAGGTTGGATTCCTGCGCGAAACCTCGATGCCGTGTAACCAGAAGACTTCACCCTTTATACCTTAGGCAATCTGTATACAGACGATAAGTGGGCTCATGAATGAAAAATAATTTTAATCTGCCGCATTGTCAGCCTAACTCCTAGAGTTTCAATTTTAAGTTTCCATGGTTAATATTATTGGCCATTATATAATCTAATGTTTTAAGAAATAGAAAACTAACTATATTTGTTACACTATCTATAGGATATTGCAAATGTAGAAGCTTTTAGGACATGTAAAGATAGGTAGAGTTATAGATGATTGTTCTAGGGGGGTAAGATGGGAGGGAGCCGGAAGGCTCAAGATAAGACCTAGCCTGAAGTAATGTGAATAACGGTTTCAGGCTAGGTTCAAGCGGTTTCGCGGAGTGAGTTTTAGTTGATATGAGGCAGACCCTGAGTCCAACACTGTTGACAGACCGCTGTCTTCGTGCGTAAATGCATTTCTCTCTCTTTTTTGGCAACATTTTTCCCGCAAGAAAAATTTTGCCAAAAAAAAAAACATAGATGGTAGTTCTGAATCACAACTATCTCCTGATCCATGTAGATCCAACTGCACTTAGTATACTTAAGTGTAGACAGTGGGTGAGTGCTGTTTTAATTAAATCGTCCGTTTAATCTCACAAATGATTTGTATCGTGACACTTAAGTAAATAGTCTTATCAGGATATCCTAAAGCGTCCTATGTTTATGGCTAGCAAAGCGTTACGGCTAGCAACGCAGGCGTTTAGGGCTCTATGTCTAACCCAGGGACCTGGTTCTATAGGAAGAAATACTCTGATAGTTTCCGTGACTAATGACTCGTAGGAGGATGCTTGATGTAGAGCGCTGCCGGCGACGCTGTGAATTACTTCATCAGTTCTTACTCAATATGATTACCGAGATCAATGAACGATAGCTAATTACTGTAATTAATAGTAATTGCAATATCGTGATGGTTTTTAAACACTGCAGCCGTGTCTGGCGCATCTTGAGCGTAGAGTTATTATTTAATTTGAACCATTTTATTATTTTAATATCAGGTTATTATAAGATGTGGTTAGTGAGTACTTAAGCTATTTTTCTCTCTCCCAAACCAAGATGGGATGTTTTATTTGATTACTTTGCTAATATTTATGTTAGCCATGTTTAGAAGTTATTTAAAACCCCATAATGATGTATTAGCGAATTTTCATAATGAAAATGACGCTTATGAGGTTGTTCGGATGACGGAAGTTGAGGGTGGGAGTGAGTGGAATCGGTTCCTATTGGCTTCCTGATAACAAAAATATATGTCCAAAAAAAGTTTATATATATATGTATATATATATATATATATATATATATATATATATGTATATATATATATATATATGTATGTAAGAGTTTCTACCCTTTCGTATGGCGAACGATAACTCTCGAAGGCGTTCTCAAATTGAAACGAAACTTTGCAAATCGCGAGATGTTGAGGAGGTTACGAGGCCTATTGTTTATAAAAACATTATGACGTCATCAACCAAAGTTATGACGTCATGAAAAAAAAATTTTTTTGAAACTTAAAATGGCTTTAAAACAAAGTATTTCGTGTTTAGGTAGACGGGTAGCTAAATCGATTAAGACCAATTTCAACTCAATCGGACCATCACAAATGGCACAAACAGTATACATATATATATAATGTTGTATATATGTATACGTCCAGGTCAAAGACTTGTACGATATCTGTTGGGTTTAGTAATGTTAGAGGATGGGGATATAGTATAAAAGATGGACCTCTACCTCTTGCTCCATCCTGGTAAGCCTGCTGTCCCAGAGAGACAGGACAAAAATGGCTTCCACTAAACCACGCCAAGCAAAGCAGGCCCGTAAAGCGGAAGAACCTCGAAGTAGTCTTTATATGGTCGAAGTCATTCTAAAACGATTGCGACCGGTTTCAGCTCAATCAGACAATCATAAGATAGATGGTTCACTCCCGAGTGTAGTAGGAACACTCAATTGACAAGTTTGTGTTTATGATTTAAGTTGGGGGCCTTATCACTAGAGTCTTGAATAGCGCTAGTAGTAAAAATATATTTGCTCTATTCTCTACTAGATTGTGCTGTAGTATTTTTTTAAAAACAAACAGTTGCCAATCGTTTAGTAAAATAAAATAAAAGTAAACAAAGATCTATGGTACGCTGTAGTATTCGCGATTTATGTTTGTTTTATAAAACTTGGGGGCCTCATCACGCGAAGCAGCACCATCGTTTTCTTAAAAAAATAACAATAATTCATTCTTAGTTTTTTAGACTTAACATTTAAATTTGCTATCTGAGTATAACATCTCGGGTTGGCGCAAACGGATAAGTAAAGGAAACAAACAAAAATTGAAACTCTGACATTAGAGGTTCAAATCCAAGGGGGGACGACAGAATGGGTGAAGTAAGAGTGAGAAATTAATTTTTTTCACTTTTTACCAATTTATACGAAATTCTTATAGAGCTTTCTTGGGATCACTCATCCATCGACTCCTCATCATTCTAGTGCTGAAAAGCGGATAGAAAGACTTGATTACCCTCAACAGCTCGTTGTTTTGTTGAATAAAAATAAATAAATAAAATGTCAGAAATAAAAATATGTGACAGTTTCACGCTGTCACCACTAGACTGTACTACTTGAGCCTCCTGCATCCCATCAACTATTTTTTTTAAATCTTTGAGTGAGCCATCTATGTTAATATTGTTTATCTATGATCCTAAGTGACGGAAACGGTATTTTTATTTAAAAACAAAAATCATGAATATATCTTTGTTTATAATGCTTGTTAGATTTAATATTATAGCATACTATTAATAATAAAGTATTAATAAAATCTTAATTAGTAAAATCAAATTTGTGAGAAAGCCTCTCAGGCCCGCGAAGCGGGCCTGTGTGGAGAGGCTGTGAAAATTCGCTAGGTACATGGCAAAATGCCATGTAACAAGAACAATAATGAAACAACACATCATACAAAACAACAACAATGTGGCCGCGAAGCGGCCACAGGGAGGCCCCCGGGCCGCGAAGCGGCTCGGTGGGCCGACGCCGCGTAGCGGCTACTGGCCGAAGGCCCGTATTTTTTCTTTGTTTTTCCCATACAAATGTTTACACCTCAATTGATATGATTAGAATGATTTATTGGTGTAATTAGAATAATCTGCTAATAGTTCTTCCTTTAAAAAGTTCTTAAAATGATCTGCTAAAAGTTCTTCGTATTTAAAGTTTTTAAAATAATCTGCTAAAAGTTCTACTATAAAACGTTCTTAAAATGATCCCCTAAAAAGTCTTCCTATATAAAGTTCTTAATAAGATCTGCTTATAAAGCACTGATAAAGCACTTATAAAGAATCATCTAAATGTGGTTGTTATATTGAAGTGCAGAAATGATAATATTTTTACATGACCTTTAAATAATATTAATGACATGACTGCTTTTAACTTTAATTTAATTTAATTTTTTTGGTGTGAAGAGCTATTTAAGGTTATAAAATTCAGGAATTCCATCCTTTGTGCATTGGCCCCACGTTAAATGCTTTTGATAAAATTATAATGCTATATCTATGGGAATTATGGACTCCCATAATTCGGTGTCTCTACAATAGACTATTGTAGAGACAGTGTGATTGTTAAGAAAGGTACAAATAAAGCCAAACGCCAACACAAAATAAACATTGGAAAATTAAGGTTAACCAGAGAAAATTATATAATATATAATTAAACATGAATCCATTAAATTTATTATTTCATACACAAACACATTTTTTTACAAATGAATAAAAAATTTAATAGAAATGAAAATTATTAAAAAGTAGTGAAATATTTTGTAGGGCGTGAGAGGAATCAATGAAACATCACACTTCTCTTGTGTATCGGACTCACATGTGACTCCCCCTCCTCTCACCCTTATTCTACGTACGGAGTAAAATATCAAGTTACCCGTATGTTATACAATATGCGTCACCCTATGTAGATACGTATAGATGCGTATCTTATTTAGAAAACATATTCATCGTTCTGGTAACTTTA
Organism: Microvelia longipes; assembly: GCA_018340805.1. Lineage (NCBI taxonomy): Eukaryota > Metazoa > Arthropoda > Insecta > Hemiptera > Veliidae > Microvelia > Microvelia longipes. The sequence continues at coordinate 81,943,264 of JACMZG010000008.1, read as the reverse complement.
TCAATAAAAACTTTTACCCCCCTATAATGAGTTGGTAGCACATTCTCCCTCTTTTGTCCAGAAAAGTTGGTCTCCGACCGATACATCCCCTCCTATGGAAATTGAAAATGGAAAAACAATCAAAAACTGTTTGACAGGTTTTTCATTTCCTGCTGTAGAACGAGTTGGGTTTGTGGTTGGTGAGGTTTGTGTTGGTTGATTGATGTCTTTTACGCGTTTGTTAATCCTCGCGAGATCTCATTATGATTACGGTTTTAGATTAGCTCCCTCTTACTGTAATAGTTAAACATTTTAACTAACTTTTGTTCTTACAGTTAAATTTTCTACCAACTATAAACTATAGTTGTATAGGATATTTTTTATAAACTATAGGAATAGGACTCCACTTTTCTCCATCATTCCATTGTCTGATGGGGGTGCATTTGCGATTATTGCTTCCCTGACAGGTTATTTCCTCTGACTATTATTTCCGAATGCGTCTTTGATTTTTACGTATGTTTCGAACGTTTTGTTTTCATACGTATCAACGTATGAAAACAATTACGTTGGTTTTCCACGTTTTCCACAAAATTTCTTGGTGGAAAACCTTTTGTTCAAACCCTAAGAGACGCTCCACTTCTTTGAAACCTCTTACTTACTCCCTCACACTTGTTAATTTGTAAACCATGTGCCATAAAAGCAACTGCGCAGCAGGCACAGTAATGACCTGGATGCCAACCTGGTATGATGACATTTCAGGTTGTATACAACACATGTAATCTCAAGACCACTAAATATGTAAAGCTTCAGGTCTTCCTATGATTACAACGTCAAAGCGTAACGCAGAAACCCTACTTTTTGCTTCCATCCAGTGACATCTCAGCTTTCGTGATGTCCTGCATATCCTATGGAAACGAAACGCCCGATCTCTCATCTAACTTGACGCTGACATTTCCTTAATGCCTTAACGCTCATAAAACTTTACCATGACTTGCTGACTACCATGAGTGATCAGTTTTAAAACCAACATTCTATTTATTTTCTTAAACCAATATTGAAATTCTCAATTTCGATATAGAACTTCCCACGCGTGATCCAATCACCTCTAAATCTCTACAGAACCCAACGATCAATCTCAAATTTCACGAATTCCTATCCCAATATATTAAACAAATTTGAAACGTAGCATGCTTTACAGTCACAAAAATTATAATTTTACTTTTTGTATAAGGTCAGGTACTTTCATCCCATTATAATGTGACCCTTTCACTTGTAATGCCTTCAAGGAATAATTAAATAACACCCATACATAATATCCGAATAAAAAACAAATAATGAAAGGCATAAGTGAATACTGAGTGTATATGGTCATAAAATAAATAAATGTATACTTTTAGTGTAAATTTATTGGGACACACTTGACTAAATCTTAAAATTGCCCAAATTTGTAAAAGACTTTTACCAAAAGTTGTATTTAAGTTGTTGGTTCGAATTAGAAAAGGTTTTAAAAATATTAAATTTGGCCTCTATTATCTTTTTAAGAATAAGATTTTGTCGGTATGTTCCATGGAGTGTGGCTTCAGGGGTTTTAAAAACTTATTTTATCAAATAAAGTTTTTCTCGGTATCATGTTAGAAAGGTGGATGAGCCTCTCACTGTGCTGCGAGCCTTCTGTAGCGTAGTGAGAGTGTGACGCATTTGACAGAACATGAGATCCTAGTTTCGGATAAAACCTTGTAGAAATCCTATCGTGATCATATAGAAAAACTTCAAAATATTTTAAATACACGTGTACAACAATCAGGTATTCCTGATTGTTTCAAAATCTTGATGGTTGTTGTGGTACAAAATGACTGTGGAACATCTTTTTTCTAATATTTCATCCGTCTTAATTGTTATCTCTGCCTGTATAGTATTAATCAAAATCATCTCTCCTACTGGTGGGAATTAAAATATATTTTAGATATCGTAGGCTAACACTGTTGACAGATCCTGTCTTCCAAAAAACCTAGCCTAAAGTATTAAAATAAAAGTTCCAGTCAAGGTACATTGAGTTCCGTGAAAGAAATTTAGTTATTATCAGGCAGACCCTTTGCCAGGTACTATCGGCTGATCCTGTCTTAGACTAGATTTACTCTGAAGTAATTACCAAGATAGATACTGGGTTTTTCGCTAGGGAGATTTAGCTTGTTTCAGATGGTATTTAGTGGTTCTTTTACCAAATAGTAAAATTTTTTATCAGTAAAGCGTCACAAAAATATATCTGCCAAGTAATTGACGTTTAGAGTGTCACATTCTAAAATTAATTTCTGTCTACATTATTTTATTAAACATCGGAAGCCTTATTCTATTTTTGTCTTGACAACATATCTTTTATTTGATATTGATTTCATGTTATTAGAAAATTAAGTTATACAATAAGTTTTCTAAGTTTGAAAACAAGTTTTTGACTTCTTACTTAGTTGTGAGTGTGTGTCATCTCTACACATACGTGTAGTAGAGGTATAAATGGGAATTCTTACATATGTTGTACATCAATTGATACTTTCTATAATCTCTCTAGACACGGAACATATTACCATGGTATTTAAACTAAATTGGATGAGTGTAAAAGAATAAAATAAAGCTATTTTAAATCCTCTTCTTATAAAACAAAAACGAAAAATCAGGTACGGGGTAGCTCAGAACTTTTCCTCATTATATCGGATTCGCTACGCTCATCCTGCCTGCTTTGGACTCGCTTCCCTCGTCCTCAGAAATACAGTTTGCCAAATTTATACTGCAACATGCCTTTGGATTCACTTCGCTCGTCTTCAGATATTAAATTCATCCGTATCGTTCTTAGCATTCACCCTTACAGCACTGACCACGCTCAATGCTACTTATATTTTTTGATCCAACAAAAATCATATACTTCTCGTATTGAAACGAAACTTAGTGTACGTATGTATGAAGTAAAGGTATACACTTGTACCTAAGTTCAACTCAATTGGACCATTTCCTAATTTTTAACAATTTTTTTAAAAAACGTACACAAGTCATTCAATAAAAATTAAACTAATGCTGATAATGAGATGAAACTTGGCACATATGTTAGCCTTATACATAGTCACATGCGTGCCAAATCTCAATCCAATCGCGTTTTTCCGCGTTTTATGATTTTTCGAAATTTTAGCTCAGTCATTATTGTGGTTTATGGTATAAATGAGGAAATGTAAAAAATAAATTGGAGCATACCGATATACATGTATGAATGATTGCAGAAACTGTTATATCCTGAACAATTTGATACCAATATACTTAAACTCCGGTACTTTTTTCCTAAACTATCGTTTGGTATACTTAAAGACTATTTATTACCCATTTATAAATAAAAAATATGCTTACTGAAACATCATTATTCATCACTTCTAATACGTTGTTTGGAAAAATTAATGGCCTGGGAAAAATTACCGGAATTCAGTGATATTGGTATCAATTTGTCCAGGGTATGACACAGTGTCAAAAATGATCCATATAATAGTATGCTCCAAGTTAACTTTTTAAAGTTACAGTAGAAACACTCATTGTGGTAATCAGATTACCATACATGCCAGACGATTACCAAACAAATAATTAGGTATTTAACTCCCAGTGGTGAACTTAGTGAGGGTAGGTACCAATTTTATCTTTATAACTCCGGACACGGCTGAGTAATCAGGGATGTATTTAAAATGTACCACCCTGTAGTAAATATGCATCACTTTTCATGTATCGATTTATCTGGATAGATAAGAAAAAGTTCATTTCTCAGTTGGTCATTTCTCTCCTAGTTGTATAATATACTATCTCAATAAGCCTTTAAGTAGTCTTTCTAATTTGCTTGGAATTAATCTCTCTACCTCTATGTAGCTGAATATAGAAACAGTTATATTTTAACTGTGTATGACCTCTGTTCCCCAATCTTTCAAGAGGTATCTTTAATTATTCCCTTCCATATAAAGAAAATATATTTATAATCATGAAGTTAAGAGGTTAAAAGCATTATATCAGTCACGTCCTCGCGTCGCTAATATTGATATAAATGCGAAATATCTTAATCAAATTAAATAATATAATAAAATGTAGTAAATCTCACAGGTTAGGTGAGGCAATAAATCATGAGTCAGTTTCACTTCTCAATTATTTCACTTCCCTTTTCTAATCTTTAATGAAAATATTTCTATTCATGGTCAATCACAGTTTTTGAAGGTGTTAATGTTGTAAAAGATGTCTGTCTAAATGTCTATTAAGGTTTCATGATGAAGACTTAATGTATGACCTGACTTCTAAATACTCCGTGGCGGTGCGTGTAATCCCAACACGATAAGCCTTTCGCATGTTCGCACAAAAGTAATACCTTTTGTATAGAATTTGTTATAAAAACATATTAAAAATAACAATTAAAAATAGTTTAGTAATTGCTAGCAAATTAGCAGTACTTTTGAAAGAAAAATATTTTCGGGAACCTTTCTCATTCATTATTATTACCAACTAAAAATGTGCTATTGCTATATTTTTGTTTCTATGTATAATTTATTTGATTAACCATTGTAAAATAATTATAGTTATTAAGACAACAAGAGTGAATGTTCTCTGCTTAACACTACTAAATTTTGTACTATCCATTTCAAGAAAATAATTAAATATGAATAAATATATATATTATATTATATATTATATATATATATATATAATATATATATATATATAATTTATATATGAATAAATAAAAATAATTAAATATGAATATATATATATATATATATATATATATATATATATATATATGTATATATATATATATATATATTTGTATTGTATTTGTATGATGTGAAAACAAATATTTTCACCCCCCCCCCACCATTTCATTTTAAACTTAGTAAGATAAAAGTAACGACACCCTTTACTCTTATATAACCATATTCATTCATAGATTGATCTGTCATCTATTTTGATAAATTTCATTTAATATCTTCATTTCATTCGACTGGAAAAAGAAATTTTTTTCTTTCATATTAGATGATTATATGACCAATTAAGGAGCCGCGGTTCCTTCCTTCCGAACAAAGGAACTTTTACCAAAAACTTAATAATCATGATAATAATATTATCGATAGGAATCATGCTTTGAAATCTCAAGTAGACAATGTTAAGTACTTGGTTACGTCTAGTGAAAGTCCCTTTAATCATGACTTATTTTTTAAAGTATTTCGTGAGGACTTATTTTTAAAGGCTTTACTCTTAAATACTTCGAAGGCGTTTTTTCTAAATTGAAAATCAAACAATATGTTCGGCCCTTTAGATCCTTTATTCTTTCGGCTACCACTTTTTCAAAAAAATATAAATTTTTTTATTATTAATCGTAAGAGTTAATTATTATTTTGATGGGTGCCCTTCATATTTTGTAACTCCCTCTGTCAGAGGCGTGTTGGGCCTCCACCTACTTCAACAAGCGTTAGTTATTAATAGATATTTTTCTATTATTTTTTATATCAATAAGGCAGCTTTTTTCCATTCAACTTTAGAATTTATTACTTTTCCTCATTTATACCGTATTCGGTGTTTGTAAAAGACCTCCTAAGTGGTTTTTACAAAGTTGTATGTCTGTTATCATCTTACGTCCCAGTATATTTTTGCTAGAGAGTTTTAACTTAAACTTAGCACAAAAATAAATCTTTAGGTCTAGTTCTACTTATTTGGTGTTGTTAGGTTAGGCTGTATTGGACGTGGTCATTGCTTGGATGAGTATCCTCTACCGGTTATATTTTTAATAATAATAATATCTTTATTGTTCTCATACAGATGGAAATTTACAAAAAATAATACAGAATACAATACACATTTACAAAAAAAAAACAACATTTATAGTTATATTTATGCTACATTTTTTACACTCCAAAATGTGATTCTTTAAGAAAACTCAAAAACTGACCAGTGACTTCAAAATACCTTAGACCCTGAATATAAGTCATTTATAGTAATAAGTGCCTTTTGATAAGGTTTTTAAATTTTCTCTCCTGTCTATGTAACGAGTTCTTCAGAGAGCACTCAGTAGATCTATCAGCAGTAAAAACAGCTCTGACGAAGCCACGTCATTTAAACTCAAGTTTAATAAGTTCATTAGAATCAAGTCTAAGAACTCAAGTCTAAGGGATTCACAATAACCACAAGCTCTTTTAAGTCCAATTCTATTCTCAAGAAATCAAAACACTCCACGAATTTTTGCTTTACCTTTTGACTGTTTAATTCAGCCCTTTGTTCGGTCATCTTTATAGTCGAAATATTAATTAATCTTATGACTTCCTTGTTTATTGAATATTCATTAATATTCTTATTTTATTAACATCATTTGCAAGCGCAGTCAATAACCTACGGAGGTTATTATTTATTACATATTTTAATTATGTTACATGGTAATATTATTTATGAACAATATATTGGTTAGTTTTCCTAATCCGGAATATACTCGTAAAACGCAATATATCTATAGATTAGGATGTTTCTCCTTAAAATTAATTACGTTTTTAATTACTTTTAATAAGTTAAATGAAATACATTCATTTTTAATTGGTTTTCAATGCAAATTATCTTTATAAAATCTGAATTCTTTTTTGTTCAGTTTTTTATTCCTACTTAAATAAAGTAAGTGTAGGTTATGATATAGCTAAAGTCATAAATATTCGTCAGTATCGGGGACTTGGTGGGCCGATCTGTCCGCCCCCCTGGTGACCACGACCCTAGTTTGGCGTGGTGTCCGGCCTCCACACTAGCATATGGCAGTATTCGATATGCGATATTGTAAATATTTGATTAATAGCTTCTAAGTTGTTCGTAACCCGTGTTGTATTGAACGGTTTCACACACCTGTTCGTAGCGGTGACTAAGTCATTTATATAATAATTTCAGTATCGATTCCTTTTCTTTAGTTTGTTTTTAAATTCCATATTTATGTTTTTAATTATCATGCTTACTTACATTAGTTGTAAATTTCAAATACGTAATAATGTTCCTCACTTCTATTGTTTGGCTGCTTATTTTTGTTTTTAATAAGGCGCGGTCGAATATCCACGGCCTTCTAGAACGTTGGATCACCAACAAACTTTTTTTAAAATTTTTTCCCAAAATTTTCAGTAATTAGCCTGATTTGTGATAAATGAAGCCTATTTCCGTAATCTGCACGCTCTTTTGGTTAATCTCAAAGAGTATTTACATTCACTCAACGATTTATTTTTAATCTAACTTGGTAACATAACATAAACTACTGTTAGACGTCAATGTTAACAAATATGACATGTCAAAAATATAACACAAAATATTGACGTCTAACAGTAGTTATGTATGTACCAAGTTAGATTAAAAATAAATCGTTGAGTGAATGTAAATACTCTTTGAGATTAACCAAAAGAGCGTGCAGATTACGGAAATAGGCTTCATTCATCACAAATCCGGCTAATTACTGAAAATTTTGAAAAAAAAGTTATAAAAAAAGTTTGTTGGTGATCCAACGTTCTAGAAGGCCGTGGATATTCGACCGCGCCTTATAACATGTTTAAAAATTATTAATAAAAACACCTACTACATGCCAGATTTTTTTAAAGACAAAGCTACCTTTCGAGTTACGCAATTAACACAACCAAATAACTTACATACATACGGTAGTGCACCTACATAACACACATATGGTAGCACGATAGTGGCCCCGCCAAGTCTAGCGGTCACTAGCGTTGCATCCTTTACAGGAAGCATCTAAAGGCTATTTTTACCCCTCGTATCTTTTTATTGTGACAATAGGAAAAAGTATAATCTGCGTTAGATAAAAGATCTGGTTTAGTTGACTATTTAAAATTTCATTTAGATTCTATTCTTAGTTTTAAAATGCTAAGAATAGTTTCAATATTATTATAAAATATGAAGGCTTGAACTTACCTGATTTTAACACTCAGTATAATTCTATGAAGATTCTAGCTTTCATAGGAAAAGTAAAAAAAATGTAATTTATTTCGCTCATTAAGGTTGTTGACAAGAATTTGTTGTTAAAATCTCTAAGGTTTCTACTTAATAAAGATTGTGAATACAAGACATCCCAAGTGAAATAGATCTGAAAGTTAACAAAGACTTAAATCAATAAATTGGCGAGAGGTATTACAGACCCTAGACACGTAAATGTATGTGACACAATACAATTGTGCGAGAGACACCTAAGAAACGTAACTAGCAAAATGCTATGATGCATCTGGGGGAACTGTTCCATCATTCGACATTCGTCATCATTGATAGCGGTTCATAATGTCTCTGTTTCGTTTCGTCTAACTCATCAGGGCGCCGACAGAGCCTGAACTCACTCTGACCTTCAATTGATTCCGATGAATATAATGTGAAGTACTTACATTAATTCGGAAGAATATAATGTAAAGTACTAACCAGAGATCGAGCGGTGCTCTCTTACTGCATCAAGTTTGGCAGGAAGAACATATACCCTTTGATAATACCGAGTTTATTCATGTTTTACAAAACTCGGTAGTATCAAATGCTCTATGTTTTACTTTTCAAGCATGATAAAGGTACGAGAGGACCGCTTGTCTCTGGTTAGTACTTTACATGATATTCTAACGAATTTTTAGATGAAATTGAGCACCAGTGGAGTCGTTCATTATGGATGAATTTTAATTGAAATTCAGAGTGAGTTCAGGCTCTATCGGTGCCCTTATGAGTCATCATTGCGATATCATGTGGCAGGGTGGTTGGAGGCCTCTTTTTATGGCGAATTCTAAAGGCAGTTTATAATATAATTACTTATTGTTTATCTTTTTTTAAACTACGGTACTCAGCTTGCGAGTACCACTCCTTCGCCTTTGCATTATTCGTGTATTGTACAACCCTCGCTTCGCTCGGGCTGTAAATTTGCACTTGCATGCAAAGTTTCGTTTTTCTCTCTAATAGTGTAATGTACTATTAATGATCAGGTAATACTGCCCTTAGCTGTTTTCTTTAATTGATAAGAGTTATCTTAAAGAACATGCATTGTTATAATGACAATGAAGGGAGCTAGTTACAAAAACTAACTTGTACATCTTCCCCTGCCCGTCTAATACTTCTACTATGTACAGAGATTTTGTTAAATTTCTAATAAATATTTTCTTTGTTTTAGGTGAGTTCAGTATCTATGTCTTCAATTTGTAAGTTTTAACCTAATTACTATGAAGATTATTAATGTTACGAAATAAATATAATTAAACCAGATAATTTAATTTAGGGTAATAGCTGTATTTTTCATGTGATCCCTTCATTCTTTACTGACGATAACTAAAAAGTGAAAAATAAATTAGTGAGAAAGTGAAAACGAAAATAATTTTATCAACTTGATTGATCATTTTACTATCGTAAAACATTATACTTGTTTTAATATTTTCTGAACAATATGTTATGAAAATTACAATATTGAAAAGTAGATACTAAATTTAAATAATTCTTTATGGATTTGTTGTATGGATTGATTGTATATTCATAGATTGGTATGTAATAGATAGATTGTAAATTCATAGATTGGCGTAGATAGATGAAAGAACGGGCGCCATATGGTCACGAAGTTCTTGTAAAATAAACATTTACATTGACTATTTCTCGAAACTCTTAACTATATTCTATTCATAGATGTTTGAATTTTTTTGTTTATTTATCGTGATGAACTTGATTAACCCATTATTTCACTTTTTCTCCTTTTCACGAAGTTATAAATATGCTATGGTTTTTTTATATCATCAGCGAGTCGTAAAAATTTAATTTATAATAATACATAAAATAAAAACTTATTGTGATAAAATATTTTTAAAAAAATCGGTTTCACACTTTTCCTCCTCACATCGGATTCGCTTGGCTCAACTTTTCTATTTTGGACTCGCTTCGCTCCTTTTAGAATTGAAAAAAATCATTAAAATTATCCTGCAACACGTCTTCGAACTTGCTTCACGCGTCATTTGACAGTAAATACATTTGTTATAATTCAAGCGGTCACCCATCCATGCTTTGACCTCGCTGGATGCTGTTTATGGTCCAACCAAAGCAGTATAGTCCAAGAGCCAGGCCTAAAAAAATGACTGATTTTGTACTACATCAAACGAAATTTTCCAAAAATATACCTTAAATTATGAAGAAAAAACATAGTCTGCCAAACCACAGTGGAATTTCTCAAAATTTTAGAAAATCGCACTAATTCCAGTTTTCTTGCAAGAAGTGGTTCCCTGCAGGTCGTGTGCAAAACCTAAAGATAACATTTTTTAAAGCTGAAATAATTTTCTATAAAACCAGCGTTTTTTTTGTCAAAATCAGATTACTACAACTAAAGTTATGACATTTGTTAAATGGCCAAAAAAATGCATAAAAAGCCAATATATTTTTTCAAATAAATTCACTGACCATAACTTTAGTTGTAGTCATCCGATTTTGATAATTTAACATTTATTTTATAGAAAATTTTATCAGCTTTAAAAAATGTTCTCTTCACGTTTTGCACATGACCCACAGGGAACCACTTATTCCAAAAAAATTGAAATATGTGCGATTTTATAAAATTTTGACCATGCGCAATCATATGAAGGGATCCACTCCCTTAGTGGTATAGGCAGACAATTTTTTATCTTTATAATTTAAGGCATATTTTCAGAAAAATATGCCGGCTATTGTACTAGTAGATATACTTAACGTATTGATACGAATCATATTATACTTATTTCTCAGTAAAGGGATGCACCAACTTTTCATTCAATTTAATTATTTTTTAATGTTTTACTTATTAAGTCATTTGATAAAAATTGAACCTATGCTGACAATAAGATAGAACTTAGTACATATCTTATGTATGTCTAAACGTTATTATGATAATCATAGAATCAGTAACAAAGAAGAAATTTTAAATGAAAAAAATATAATTTTTGAACTTAGCATTATGTTTCACATAATGTTAAGTTTGAAACAATAGATTGAGAATTAAGATATAATCAAATTAGACCAATAAATCGTGACAACGATTTCTACCTCGTATCATTTAAATTTGACCGTGGAAGTCTTTCTACATTTCCTTGCATTTCTTTTATTTCTTGCTGATCTTATTCTTTTATCTCATTTTTCTTCTTTTAGATTAGATTGACCGTAAGGAAAGTTTTTCATTTATTCTTTCACATTCTTTTTTCAATTTGTTGCATTATTTTCTCTTTTGCCTTTGGCTTTTTTTTGCAAAAAAAAATAACTTTATGTGATATAACGTGTGAGATTTTTTTGTGAATTGAGTTTTTTTTAGATAATAACTTTATTTCACCTTCTAATGTGTACCTTTAATCTTTGAAAATCCTGAAAAATAATCTAAACTAGTGTTTTCACATTGCACATCAAAGGAAAATCATATAAAGTTAAATTAGTTCTGTTCCCGTTTTTCTATAAAATATATGTAATTTTACATTTCTTTGTTTTTTTAATCTTTTTAAAGTAGTTCTGAATCTATCTTAATTGTAAATAGATCTAAGGACTGCACTAATGTGTTATTGTTTACTTTTTCTAATTTTTTTTCTCGTTCATACTTTATTTTGATGTAATTTCTATTTTGTTTGTCTATTGTTTCGTTTAGTTCACTACCATGTTGTTTATTTGATTCATATTGCTGTTATTTGTAGATTTGGGTTATTAAAAGCGATTACTCTTGTTTTTAAAAATAATTTTTTAATTACTTTCATTTTTAGTGACCTTAAAAATGTATGGGTGTATGTAAATATGTATTCATGACGCAGACTGAAAAAACTCAGTTAATCAAAATTTAACGTGACACGTAAAAATAAAAATCCATCCCGATATAAAAATGTAGCGTGGCTACTCTTAAATTTAAATAATTAATGTAAATTAAACTTAAATTTTGTAGTGAAGTTTAATGATTACTTTTGATGTTCTTATTCCTAACAATACCTTAACCAAATGACATCTGTTTCGGTGCTTATCTTTAACAACTCCTTCTAGGTATTTATTGGTACATATTAATATATAAACTACTTCTTCATGGTATATATAGGTACTTATTGATGTATAAACAACTCCTTCTTGGTATATATAGGTACTTATTGATATTTAATCAACTTCTTCTTGGTATATATAGGTACTTATTAATATAAAAACAACTACTTCTTGGTGTATATAGGTACTTATTGATATTTAAACAACTCCTTCTAGGTATTTATTGGTACATATTGATATATTAACTACTTCTTCATGGTATATATAGGTACTTATTGATATATAAACTACTTCTTCATGGTATATATAGGTACTTATTGATATTTAAGCAACTTCTTCTAGGTATTTATAGGTAATTATTGGCGAATATTGATATTCAAACAACTACTTGGTATTTATAGGTAATTTGTTTTGGTCCAAATAGGTATTTAAACAATCAGTTTAATCTTTAATTTGTTGATAGTTTAGTTTAATATTTCATAGATATATAAGGCGTTCTAAGGTAAAATTGGGTTTTGTTTATATTTGGGTGATGGTAATCTGGACTTCTTTTTTGTATAAATAAGTCCTAATTACAAAAAATAGGTTCTAAATATTTTTTGTTTTATATGTATTTACATTACTACTAACTAACTGTTACACTATTTTATTTTTGTTTCTACTGTTTTTTCACATATTTCCTTCCACTTTTTTTTATTGGTCATAGTTTCACTTTTTACTTTTTTAATTAGTACTTATTTATTCATTCTCGTCTAGACAGTTTTTATTGTTTTTGCACTTTTTTTGTTTAACATAATCATAGATTTTTCATTGGTTTTTTTAATTTTCAAGGTTAGTGTAATAAACATGTTTTGTGGGGTCAGTGTCATGGGTAGATAATGATCATGAAACATAAATAACATTGCGTGACGTGTACTAAGTTTACTGCTGCATATAGCGTAACCCTCCAAACATTTTATGTTCGTGCCACAAAACCTTCTAAGGTACAAACCTGCGTTACTATTATAGAAGTTTTATTAAATAATTCGGTAGTTTTTAAGCCCTCGGGGATTTATTTATTAAGTTTTGTACTTGAATTTTTGATTTTACCCTCCTTATATTAACTTGACACATGCTTAGTGTTTATCAAACACGAAAATCGTAATGTCAGGTTTTCATAAAAGATTGAAAATGTTCTTTGAGTTACAATTGGTTTTCACCTTATAATACAAAACTGTCAGAAACAAAAATGTGTCTGTTTAACACATTCATTGTTCATGTTTAAATGTTGTTAAATTGATAAGGATTTCAATACATTATTGTTTTTAGTTGTCTTTCGGTTGAAATTTGTGGTACTCTTTCTAGTTGCTTACTTTAATTTAAACTATTTTCTTATCATTTTGACGTTTGATGATTTTCGTTCTCCCTATTAAATGTTTGGATGACGGAATAATAGCACTGTTGTCAAGATATTTGATAAGAAGACAGGTTTGTGATAAGAGTGGACCTGACAGTTGAACCCTCGTCTCGGGATGAGGGACAGAGGGTTGGTCAGTTCACCTGTAGGACGACTAAACACAATTGACTTGTTACTTCTTTGTTGTTTTACCTTTTTATCTACTGTTGTCATTTTACTATTGTTTCATTTTCTTATCACTTTTCCTATTCTATTCCTATTGTCAATTGTTCTAAAGTTGTATTTTGAAGTAGCCATTTATTCCGTAACTGTATATTTTTCACCCTTTTGCTGATAGTTTAAGCGATAAAAACGAAATTCTACGCGATTTTAAGGGAATTGGAACACAAAAGTGTTCTAAATAAACTGACGGAGGAGACAATCTTTTTTTCTTTACTTAAAACATATTAGCTTAATTGATGCGTGCAGCAACGTTTAGCCTTGCAGCGAAGAGGTGTTTGAAAGGTCCAAAGTATGACTATTAACATAATAATAATAATGTCTTTATTTCCATAAAAAAAAGTTTAGAATATTATTAGTATACATTATGTCTTAAAATAAACAAAATTAAAGGATTATATTTTTGTTAAATTCGGCAAGGGCCTTAGTAGATGTACCTTTACACCTAGAGCAAGGGCTTTATCTTTAAACTTCATTTTTTATAAATTTGCATAGTTTGAATTACAAAGTTACAAAAATTACCTGCATTTTAGTATTAAAATACATAACCTGAGCACGGGCTCCGGTGATTTATATGCGTATTTGCATATAAATGTATACATAAATCCACATACACATATACCTGCAAATACACACCTTACTTCATATACACATATATACACACCTTACACTTATATATACACATAAACATACAACATAACATAAACATACAAACATTTCAAAAAATTATTCACTTAGACTTTTGACAATTGGGGTTTTAATTCCTGCTGCATGATAGATTTATCTAGCTATAGTTATTTATTTGATACTACCGTGTTTTGCTAAATATGAATTGATGACTCATATATGTATTTGTCCCTAGCAAAAACATATTTGAGTTATCTACATTTAGCAACAAGTAATCGCCTTTTTTTAAAACAGTTGAAATAGCTTTAATTATGTATTTATTACATTTAAGAGGAATAGGTCGAAAATAATATTAAAACAATCCAATAAGGGTTATAATTGTAGGTATTTATTTAGAGTTTGAAGTACCTTAACAACAGAGGTCCCAACAAAGTTATTTCATAAAATATCTTTTAGCACTTATTTATCTGTGTCATTTAATGAAATCAGACAAAACCCGCTCAAAAAGCTATAAATTGCTCTTAATAATAAAACAATACACTTTTAATTTGTTTAAAAAAAGGAAGAGAAAAAAGTAAATAAAAATAATCTTTTAAATCCTTGGGTTTTATAAACTTTCCCCTACAAGGTTCTAGAGGGAAATATTATTAGAAAACTTTCCTTATTTTTCCTCAAGAAAAATGAACTTTGTCCAGCTTATATTGCTTTTTGTTTAAAAAAAAAACATTCTAAGTATTTTAAATTGAGTTTTTGTGTTATTATTGTTTTAAGTGTAAATTGTTAGCCACAAATGTGGTTACTGAGTTGTATTTTACGTTTTTATCTTTAAAATGTTTGTGGGGTCTAAGTGCTATATAAAGTCTTTTAAGGAAAACTGACGGACATCTTAAGCTGTGAATGAAGAATGCTTATTTAGTTGCGTGTTGTTGGGAATTCCTATGCATTCTGATTACCTGATTAACGAAAATGGTAAATTTTTTCTCTCTCTTTACCATTCATTATTAATATGAACCATCTGTAGGTCCCCTGGAAATGGTTTTTCTCAAAGCCGTAATTGAATATTCAATTTGTTTGGAGACTTTTTCTTGGTTACTAAACATCTCTCTGAGTCCTGTCGGTGGAGGGTTGGTTGTTCGTTGAAAATTGTCTCTCTTTATTTTTTACATCGCTTAACAGTTTCTTTGGTCGTCTTTGTTTTTGTTTTTTAAACCGTAACCACTTATCTTTACATTTAGAGAAGAAGGAAATTGGATAATTGTTTTTCCTTAGAAGTAAGTTAAGGGCTTGTACTTAAAAAAATAAATTATTTATTATTATTAATTGTTGTAAACGATATAGCCACAATTGGATTACTTACTTAATGTAAATCCTTCATTACAACCAACTTTACAATTATTTTATGTTTTCATTCGGCCGTAAGGAACAAATTTACAATATTTTCATCCGGCTCGAAGGAACAATTTTTTTTCATTACTTCGAAGGTTCAAAATTATATTCTTTTTTTATTTATCAGTCATAGTCTAGAAGAAGCACTACTTTTATTAATGGAGTTCCTTGAAATACATTGAAATGGTGTGAGTTCAACTTGCGTCTATAGCACAGCTCTCTTATGATGCTTAAAGTAGTTTGTTTACTGATTTAATTAACCTCACAAAAATCGAACCAGATGGTCCTTATTCAACAAGCACCAAAGAAGAAAAGCTTATCACACTACTTGGCAGTTCATTTATAATTTGCTTATAATACTCTTTACATCTATTGTTAAAATATTCAACGTCTTCTTGTTATTATATGCGTATTATTATTTCCTTCCTCTCATTTTGTATATTTATCTTATTATATTGAACTTTTACTTTTATAAATAGATAATATTATTGTTATCAATAAACCACTTGTATGTCGATTTACTGGGCCTTATTTTCGATATTATCTCTTTCTTTAGGAACATTTCTATACAAGGAGTTGCGATAGTATAATTTGTTTATTGTGTTTCTTTCTGTTTCATAGATAGTTTAGTTGTAAATGGATTAGACCTTGGAGTTAGATAAAACAATAGAGTGACAATATGATACTTTATAGAGTCTTTTTAACATCGATTTGTGTTCAAGTTTCATTTTCAATTAGAAATCTAACTTTGTTTTGATATTATAGTTTTCTTCATTGTATCTTGAATGAAGTCTAGAAGCATTGCAACAGAATAATATGTTAGATTTTTGCGTCTCGTTATTGGCTTAGGACTCGTAATAGTATGTATGTATGTAGTATGTATGTAATTTTAAATTCTACTCTTGATAAATTTTCTTTCATTTAAATTTCAAAAAAATTAATAAATTCTTCTTATGTACTTAAATGTTCTCTAATATTTACTTCAAACTTATGTGTGTGTGTGTGTGACTCTTATCATCGTAGTGCCTAGTGTAACACGGAAAAATGATGCGATCCGATTGAAATTCGGTACGCATGTAGCCATGTATAAGGCTAACACTAACATATGTGCTAAGTTTTATCTCATTATCAGCATTAGTTCAATTTTTATCAAATGACTTGTGTACGTTTTTTAAAAAATGGTAAAAAATCAGAAAAGGATTCAATTGAGTTTAAATAAGTAAAGTACACAAAGTTTCGTTTCAATACAACAAGTACATCCAGAATTTTTGTTGGATCATAAAACTTAAGTAGCATTGAGCGTGATCAGGGCTGTATGGGTGACCGCTTAGAAATAAACGGATACATTCACTATCTGAAGACGAGCGAAGCGAGCCCGAAGACATGTTGCAGTATAAGTTTGGTGAATTTTATATTCTGAGGACGAGAATAAGGAATCATACTGGACTTATCAAACTGGGAGAAATAGCGTAAGCGAATCCAATGTAATGAGGAAAAGTTCCGGGGTACCCGATTTTTAATTTTATTATTTTTACAGATTTTTTATTTTTTTTATAATTATTTTGAATTCTTGCTGACTCCAGTTACTTTTACTTTAACTTCAGTTTATGACAGTTGTTTTGTGTTCTTCACTCTTTGATATTTTTTATTTACATTATTTATCGATATGTTTTCATTTTTATTTTATTACATTTTTAATATTTTTATTTACCGATTCATTTTACTTTTACTTTATATAATTTTAATAGGGTAATAAATAGTAGCCTAAAGGTTTATATTATTGTAGATGGCATGTGTTTAAATGAAATTGAAGTTGAGTGTTATTTTATTTTTTTATTGCTGTTAGCCATTAAGGGAGCGAATTAAAACAAGCTATTCAAAAACTTAAATGTTTTAAATAGGCTTTCTTAAAAGGTTATAAACAGTTTCTTTACAAGTCATAAAAACGTTTTGAACTTTCTCACTCCGTTCTGAAAAATCGATTTTTAATGAGAACCGAAATCTAATGGATGCGGGGTTGTAAGTTAAAATATTATAATTGAGGTGAAGGTTGTTTTGTCCGTCGTGCTTCTAGTCGGAGGATGGCTAACGTTTCGTGAATTACTTTTCTTAACGTCTTCAGGACATCCTCAGGTGGTTTTCACCCCCCGAAAAAAGAAAGGGTAAGTCGTGTAGTAATGAAAACATAATCAATTCTTATTTAAAAATGAAAATTCCAAGGAATATATCGCACTGCTTTCAAATATGAAAAATTTTACTGCCTTTCTACGCATTTTATTGTGCAGCATTTTTCAAATATCCTAGAGGCAGTAAAAGTGTTTTTAATATTTTATCTTTAAATGGAAGAGGCATGATATTCTAGTAAACAAGAAGCAGCGTCGTGAGATTCATGTTGATCTAGCCGCTCTATCAAATGGGATCTACATTTGTTTCGCCTTCGGATCTCTTTAAATTCCCCTTTCGCTTTTTTCCGTTTTTTAAAAATTTTAATCTTCTCAAGGTCGAACTTTCAAACAAATAAACAAATTTCAAAATGGAAATTTCACTTTTCTTGAAGGAATTAATGTGTTTTACAGTTTATTATTCCGTAGGACGAGTGATAAATACTTTTTTGACTTTGAATAAAATGATTTGTTTTTGTTTTTCCTCACCTGCTAATAAAATATGTAGAGAAAGTATTACATTACAGTCTTTTAAGAGGTTATACCAATAGCCATTTGAAGCCTTTAAAAATCAGCCTCCGTCGATACTTGGCTTTTGGATATGATTATCTCTGAAATATATGGAATGATTTAGTTAATTAATTAATTTTATTTACTGAAGTAAGTACCATTAATTTTAAAGGACTGAAGTCTCCATTAATTATTTAATTATTTTACAATTCGTAACAGCCCAAAAACTCTTAACGGTAAAGTTAATAAAAAAAATATGTAAGTAAATAACTTAAGTCTTAATTTTCATATTAATTTCCCGTAATTTGAAATCAGTCAGCCTCAAAAAAGAAACTTGTCATCACATTAGGTTATGTTAGTTTTCTAAGAGTAAAAAGTAACTAACGAGGGTTTCCTTATTTCATCTTAACTTATGAATCTCTTTTTTCCTTCTACATTTCCAAATCTTTTTGACATCTTTATTTTCACCTTCATTTTCGGCGAATGTGAGGTTCAAACAGTTCGCTTACTTTTACTATCTGTACGGCGCAGAGGCGCGGTGCGGCCGTGACAGTAGTTAGATCCTTATCTTTGCGTCAGGAATGTTTGAACTTGTTCGCCTTTTTGTCTCTCGCCTTGCCTTTCTAACGACACAACTCTGTGACAGAAAGGTTTATATTAGAGATTTTATCTCGAGAACTCTATGCATTATTCTTTAAGTTTTCTTTAGTAGTTCTCGGCTTTTTAAAGATATATTAAACTAAAAAGTAAGTTTAGAAGAACTTAAGTTTTTTACTGATTTATTTTGTTTAGCCTCAAATCGAATGTTGCTCCATGATGATGATGTTGTTAAGCCCTAAATCATCCTAGGGTAATCATAGAATCTACTTCTGCCACATTCCGTAGAATTTGATTATGGGATTATTGCTTCGCTTTATACTTATTGCGTGGTTTTATGCTATAAATGTAGATTAAAATACTACACAATAGGCCTTCGATCTTTTGACCGCTACTCGGCGTCAAAAAATCTCTAGTTCATATTAGCGACACGATATAAGTAAATTTCTATATGTATTAGTGTAAAATCTTGATTTCTAAACATTATTTTATACGTCAATGGCTGAAATCCGTAATATCGCTGATGATAAAATTAATATTCGTTCATGTCTTAACTATACAATATTATTATTATTATTAATATGGAGGGTAGGTGTAAAACATTATGCACTGCGATTTTGAGTCTTTTGTACAAGTACCTTCGTGTTCTTAAGCTTATAGGAGATCTAACTATACATAGTAGTGCATTTGTATAAAATTTCAGCCCGATCTGACAACGTATTAAAGTTTTTATTTTTGCAGACTCATTATTGTGGGTCGATGACGTTGTTTATAAAATCGATTTTTTTCTCCAAGTTTCATTTCGATCTGATAAAAAGTTCGAATGTTATTGTGTACCATAAAAACGTCTATCTTTTACTTTTATCCATCCCATAGAAACGTACATAAATCTCGTACATACACACACACACACAATATATATATAATTATATATATATTATATATATATATATATATATATATATATATATATATAATATATATATAATATATATATATATATATATATATATATATATATATATATATATATATATATATATATATATATATATATATATATATATATATATATATATATATATATAATATATATATATATATATATATATATATATATATATATATATATATATATATATATATTATATATATATATATATATATATATATATATATATATATATAATCAGTGAGTCCTTCCTCCCCCTGTAAGCTAATTCATTTGTTACATTAAATGTGTACTTTCACCCTTAACCCTCTTTTCACCGATCCTTGGAATCAACATTACGTTGTTAGTAGTATAACTTAACAACGTATTAGAATTTTAAGGCATTTCATTTGAAAAATCCTGTAAAATTTGAGTTACGAGTATATGTGCTACTGTATAAGTTATATAGCGTACTTAAATTTCATCAAGTGGGATTGTTACGAACGGAAACTTACATTCAAAGGATATTTGCCAGGCATACGGACCTCCGAGCTACAATTAATTTTTCCCCTTTGGCATTTTTCATCATTTAATTTTTGAAGTCAAGATGGGAAAGCTTAGTTTTCATCTTTACTTCTTCTTTGCCGAAAATCCTCTATGCGGTCCTCAATTTAGTGAGCAGTATCGAAACAGCAGTTATTTTACATTTACTCCATTTAGTATAGTTGTGGGTGGGTAGTTGATATCTAATACTTACATATTCTTGAAGTACACTTTACCAAGCCCGGTATTAAATGAAAGTACCTCTGCCTTCTTTATAATGTTTATGATTTCAAACCTTGATTTGAAATATTGGTGCCTTCCTTATAATTTAGCGCGGATATTTCCCATCTTTGCATATATTTTGCTCTGTTAAGCACTGTTATTATAACTCGAGGAAGTTGTACTTTATGTTTTTGTAAGTTACGTCAGCGATTTGCGTAAATAAGTTTGATCTATTTGAAAGAAAGTACTTTTTTTCGAAAAAATAAGTGGGTCTTAACTCGATTATTTATTACGCGTTGTTGCGTTTCAGCATTTGTATACCGTGTTTTAACTACAACACTGTCAAACATATTTATTTTAGACCAAAACAAATAATATAAAGAAACAAAAGAAACTATTTGATTGTTTACTTTTGAAAACAATCAAATTTTTGGTTTACTTTTGAATTTATAAAAAATAAATACAGTTTAAAGGTGTGATTTGTCTTTACTTTGCTGTACTAATTGTAATAGTTGATCTAGTTGCTACGTTGTTTACCTAAAACACGTGAAATATTAGGTAAGATAAGTAGTGACACCATTTTTATTTCTACCGTATTTTTAGTGAAAATTTACGTTTTAGCGAATTTTCATAATGAAAATGACGCTTATGAGGTTGTTCGGATGACGGAAGTTGAGGGTGGGAGTGAGTGGAATCGGTTCCTATTGGCTTCCTGATAACAAAAATATATGTCCGAAAAAGTTTATATAATATATGTTATATATTATATATATATATATATATATATATATATTATATATATATGTATATATATATATATATATATTATATATATATATGTATGTAAGAGTTTTCTACCCTTTCGTATGGGCGAACGATAACTCTCGAAGGCGTTCTCAAATTGAAACGAAACTTTGCAAATCGCGAGATGTTGAGGAGGTTACGAGGTCTATTGTTTATAAAAACATTATGACGTCATCAACCAAAGTTATGACGTCATGAAAAAAATTTTTTTTAAACTTGAAATGGCTTTAAAACAAGGTATCTAGTGTTTAGGTAGACGGCTAGCTGAATCGATTAAGACCAATTTCAGCTCAATCGAACCATCACAAATGGCGCAATCGGTATACATATATATATCTTTGTATATATGTATACGTCTAGGTCAAAGACTCGTACGATATCTGTTGGGTTCAGTAGTGATAGAGGGTGGGGATATAGTATAAAAGAGAGACCTCTACCTCTTGCTCCATCATGGTAAGCCTACTGTCCCAGAGAGACAGGGCAAAAATGGCTTCCACTGAACCACGCCGAGCTAAGCAGACCCGTAAAGAAGAAGAACATCGAAGTAGTCTTTATATGGTCGAAGTTATTCTAAAACGAATGCGACCAGTTTCAGCTCATTCGGACAATCCTAAGTGACGCAAACGGTATTTTTATTTTAAATAATCATGAATATATTTTTTTCAACCATAAGATTTTACTCAAATAAACAATTTGTTTACAAAAAAAAATTTGACATTTTTCTTTAAATTTTATAAACAATCATAAATTTAAGTAAGTGTTGAAGTTGTCTTTATATGGTCGAAGTCATTCTAAAACCATTGCGACCGGTTTCAGCTCAATCAGACAATTTAGTGACGGAACGGTATTTTTATTTAAAAACAAAAATCATGAATAATATATTTTTGTTTATAATGTTCTTAATTTAATATTATAGCTACTATTAATAATAGAGTATTAATAAAATCTCAATAAGTAAAATCAAGTTTGTGAGAAAGCGACTCAGGCCCGCGAAGCGGGCCTGTGTGGAGAGGCTGTGAAAATTCGCTAGATACATGGCAAAATGCCATGTAACAAGAACAATAATGAAACAACACATAATACAAAACAACAACAATGTGGCCGAAAAGCGGCCACAGGGAGGCCCCCGGGCCGCGAAGCGGCCCGGTGGGCCGACGCCGCGGAGCGGACGAGGCGCGAAGCGCCGAGGCGCGTAGCGGCTACGGGCCGAAGGCCGTATTTTCTAGTTTAGACGTTGCAACATTATCAAAACACACTAAAACAGGAGCAAATATGATAAAAATTCACAAGCATGTGTTGTTAAATTATTAATTAATGTCCCGGTTCATAGTAAAACGATAAAATGTTTCTCAGACAGGATTCGAACCATGAATCTTTAGATTTCCAATCCAAATTTCTAACCGAATAGACCAAACAGTAGAGCGAAAAATGAATCTCTTTCCGCCCAGATTTTTGTTCCCTCCCTTATTGTCACAAACAGGCTGTAATACGGGGTTTTCCTCCCTGAAAATAAGGGCGGAAAGTTAATTTTTTCTCTCTTCTAGAGGATAGAACTATAACCATACCAACAACGCCTTATGGGTTTTATAAGAGAATGTTGCACTGCGCTTACTCAAGGTATAACTAATTAAGTGGTTCTTTCATCTGAATTTTAAAAGTTTGAATACCTTAACGACTTCATTTAAAGTACACTTTCTAAATTTTATGCATTTGTATGAGTTAATACTTTCCGTTTGTAATTATTAGCTTGTTGAAGAGAACGTCTTCATGTGCGATCCATTGCATGTCTTAATATCTACTCCAGTAAAGTATCATCCGCGTATCCAATTAGATGTTAATTTTTTGCACATTTTTATTAACAGTTATGTAATTGTAACTTTTCAAATATTGCATTAGTTTAAGAGTACAGGACCAAAAGAATTTAAGTCAGGTTGATGTTATTTAAAGAAAAACAAGACCATAATAGTTTATGGAATTTTGCAGACGAGTTGTATTAATTAGTGTCCGTACCGAAGGTGAGGGAAGGCTATGGAAATTACCTTTCGAGGCTGTAAATTAACCCGTTTGACTGACGGAGTGAAGCTGAGGCTGCCAAATAATGAATTGACTGCTTAGGCGGAGCTGAAGAGGATTATAGCTAGCACGAGTCTGCAATATTTCCTTTGCTGCATAGTAGCATATACTATTTTATTTACTTAAAATAAATTAAATCCCGGTTTAGGTTTTTAGTGGAAACAATAATTTCTCCATATCCCTACGATATAATGAGGAAAATTAAAAAGTTTAAGGGTTTTTTTAATGTTATTTTGTCCAAAATATCTTCGTTTCAAGGGTTTCTTAGTTCAAAATGAATTGGTACATTTTTTACCCAAAGTTGGACTTTTATAATTTGAGCAAGAGAACTTGCTCAAATGATAAAAAGTCCAAGTTGCTCTAATGATACATATAGTTTTTTTTTTTAAATATCAAAAAATATTAAATACCAAAATTTTTATACCAGCAAAATACTGCTTACGGTCCAAATTGTGTGAGGAATTCTTCATTATACTTATAAATACTTTGAAATTAATTTTATTTTAAATAAAAAAGACCAAACATATTCTTTTAGTTCCATACCTCATTGCTTGATAGATTTTAAAAACCATAATAGTTCTACAAAAGCTAAATTTGGGCATCAGGAAAAATATTTAGATCTTATGTTGACTAAAAATTTTGAAAATACTCTTTAAACGCTAACATTATGAGTTCAAGATACCATTGAGCTTTAAAGTGTTAGCTTTGCTATTCATACCTTTTATGACCTATAAGAAATTTTTAATGTGTTATGTTATGTAATGACTGTTTGCAATTGTACAAAAGTGTATGTTATGCAAATAAGGGTTTTATTTATTTATTTTATTTTGTTACGAAAAATTTAGATTTTTACTTTTCCTCATTTAAACCGTAGGTTTATAGGAAAAGTATTGTTTTTGCAAAAAAAACCGAAACCGGACGCCTTTAAAACCCCTCCTAAAACGCCGCCTTTAAGGCCTCCTGAGTTGTTTCGCAAAGTTGTTTGTCTTTATGTTTGTGTGTGTTTTTTATCATTGTAGCTCCCAGTGTATTTATGTTAGAGAGTTGAAACTTCGTACGAAAATCAATCTATAAATTTAGTTGTGCAATTTGCAAAATAATGTTTCTATGACGTCATTAACCCGCAATAATAAATAAGTAAAAATGTTGAAAAATTATAAAACGCGAAAGAATTACGCGTTCGAATTGAAATTTAGCACGCATGTAGCTGTATAAGACTAACATATGTGACTTGTGTACATTTTTTAAAAAAATCGTAAAAAATCAGGGAATAATCCAATTAAGTTAAAATTTAGTACAGATGTATTCCTCTATGTGATAAATAGGTACAAGTTTCATCTCAATACGACAAGTATATCTATGATTTTTGTTAAATCATAAAAGTTAAGCAGCATCGAGCGTGTTTAGTGCCTGGATAAATGACCACTGGAAATGAAACGAATGTATTTACTATCTGAGGACGAGCGAAGCGAGTCCGAAGACGTGTTACAGTATAAATTTAACGACTTGTATATTATAAGGACGAGCGAAGCGATTCGGAAGCTGGAAGGATGAGCGTAGCGACTCCGATGTGATTAGGAAAAGTTCCGAGGCACCCCGTACCCGATTTTTTTAATGTACAAACAAATTCTATCAGGAGAGGCACCCTGAAACATGAGTTAATTTTCGTCTTATCATCGCTAGCTCTAAACATTTCGTTATTAGAAACCACCGCGTTAAATTGGATGTATTAAACCTCTACCCCAACATTATGCTTGTATTCTCCACAACTTATCTGATATTAATATTTTTCCCTCAGTCTTAGGGGTTGCCTTCAAAAATATATTAAATGAAAGAATATTAAGTTAGGTGGTAAGACTGAAAGTATTAATCAGCATTTTGTTGCAAGTTCGTAATATTTTACCTTTCAGATTTTTATCAGAGTTTTGCCTGTAAACTATAATTAACACGTCTACTGTGAGCGTAATATAGTAATATACTTAGCTATTAAAAATACATGTTTTTAAAGAACAATATTAAAAATTCTTGTAATATAAGTAAGAAAAGAAGTAAGATAGGTATAGGAAGAAGTAAGAAAGGTGTAGGAAGAAATAAGATAGGTATGGGAAGAAGAAAGATAGGTGTAGGAAGAAGAAAGATAGGTATGGGAAGAAGAAAGATAGATATAGGAAGAAGAAAGATAGGTATAGGAAGAAATAAGATAGGTATTAGGGAAGACGGAAGATAGGTAATACAAGAATCAATATAAGTATAGAAATAAGTAAAATAGTTAAAAGAAGAAGTAAGATAGGTAAAAGAATAAGAAGTTATATAGGAATAGGAAAACGTAAGATAAGTAAAGTTAGAAGTAAGTTAGGTGAAAAAAATAAGTTGGGTAAAAGAAGGAAATTTGTTTATTGACGAGCGATAAATTGGCCATAAACGAGTTGATGGGCTTTTCGGCCCATTTGGGTATTTACCCTATGGGAACTTATTATTATTTTATGGTTTTGCAAATTAATTCATGACTGTTTATCGCTCGTTATTAAACCGATTTCCGCTGCATAATGTGCCTAGTTACATAATATATTCAACTGTTTCGCTAGTAAACAGAAACAATGACAACAAATGCAGAGCCAATGTCGTCGGAGGCACTGCCACTTCTAGGTACTTATATCTCTTGGGTTGATATAATGATATTATCATGAGATATTATATATTGCATTGTCTATAACATCATATTTAATGTTAACACCTTAACAATTTCGCAACTTTTAGGGTTGCACATGTATGTTCCATATTATGGTTTATCAGTACTTTCTTACGTATTAAGATTTAAGCCCTAAAACCAGACTGTTTAAGATATATGAAGAGTACTTACGACATTAACTTTGATTGAAAAGGGTGTTACCACAGCAACCGGTAAGCTGTAAAATCTTTAACATCGTGTTTTAAATCATATCCGGTAATATTCTTAAACATTTTTGTAAAGATTTCCAGAACCCCCCTTTCGGTTTTCAAAAAATTCCGTATAAAATCTACAAGTCATAACCATAAACAGAATATAATCTGGATTGTGTCGTGTTTACTTTGTTTCCAATGTTTAGAATAATCATTTAGTTTAGAATAAAAAAATACACACAAGATTTCAATTTCCGATTAGAGCTGCTTAAGGAAAACCGTAAAATTTTTCCGAATAAACGGTTTATTGGTATCCTGAAAAAAATCAATTTTTATTTTAATAAGATCTAAACAAATATTTTTTACAGATTGTTTCCAAGATCCTAACTTTTATTAAGAGCAGTATAAGAACAGTGCCTTGAGATTAAGTGACACTTATTCCTATAGTAATAAAAAATGAAATGTGTTAGAAAATTTTTATTGCTTTTTGTGAATTTCCTGTGGAAAGAATTTACTAATTTTAAAATTTAAATAACACTTTCTACTTTTCAAAACTGAAATAACTATAGAATAACACAAAATAGAAACAGTTCTTTTCTATAACTTATCATGGTTTTTAATCTAATCGCAATTTCTAATTTTTTTCATCTTATTATATTTCTATACTATTCTTCTATTCCTATTTGGCACTGACTAATAAATTGAACGCGCTTTGCGTATTTAGTCTTTAAAAATATCTGTGAAGATAATGTTATATTTTTCGTCGCTTTAGTTTGTTGTTATTTCCAAACTAATTTTTTACGCGGTATTAATATTGCGTAAAAAATGTATATAACATTATTCTAGCGCGTCTTAGTTTATATAACATTATTCTAGCGCGTCTTAGTTTATATATCATTATTCTACCACTTCTTAGTTTATATAACATTATTCTAGCGCGTCATTAAGCGCGTCTTAGGTTATATAACATTATTCTAGGCGTCTTATTCTAGCACTTCTTAGTTTATATAACATTATTCTAGCGCGTCTTAGTTTATATAACATTATTCTAGCGCGTCTTAGTTTATATAACATTATTCTACGCGTCTTATTTATAAAAATTTGTTCTAATAATTAATAAATTATCGCTAACTTTAAATTACACTTTGAGTTTAACGGTCACCACTACCACATAAGGTGGTTCCCGTAGGGGTTATACCTAATGGACCGCAAGGCTCTAAACGAGCCTTATTATTAATAATATATCCAAGAAACCAATACAGAAGTGTACACTTTAAGAAACGAAAGAGAATAACATCAAACAATAAATTCCGTCTTTTCCACAAGAATATCTATATTTAAATAGCAGAGTCGGCTTTCGCCATCATAGTGCCTAACATAGCAAAATCAAAAGAACAATGTTAAAATCATAATAGAAAGTTAAAGAAGGTAAAGAATTGCTTAAATTAATATAAAAGACAGACAAAACCATTAAAACTTCAAAATAAATATAAAAATATGAGTAAGAAGAGATATAAGACGTACCGGAAAGGTGAGTCTCTATATATGTTGTCCAAAATCTCCGTTAAGGACTTGGAGCAGACTGATCTACTAACCTTGTCGATCAATGGAAAAATAATAGCAGATCCCTCATTATTTTTATTAAGAGAGGTATTAGGCTGTTTATGTTGAATGCGCCTTATTTCCAGGTTTTCGAGGGAATTAAGTTTACCTCCTTTTGAGGCGAAGTGCAAAAATAAAACTTCGTGCTCACCATGTCTGTGGTTGTCTGTGGTTTTTGGCAGTTATGTGCTGATAAAAACTAGAAGAGAGAATATTTTTTAGACCGTAACAAAAGATACTTTATACAAGATTTGATGTTAAAACATTTTTTGTTTCAACAAATTTTATACTTTGTTTTGCCTGAGGCAATATTATCTATTTATACTTTCCTTTACAATCCACGGATATCAACAGAATTATTTTAATGCAATCAAATTTGACAGTAACAAAAGTTTCATGGACCACTAAAAAAGACTGGCACTAATACAGGGTTTAGAATTACTATAATTTTGTCTAATATTTGTCAAAATTTAATATGATAATAACATACTTTAGTTTTTTATATCCACCAGAATGGCGTTTTTAATTTAATTTTCTGTTTAATAGGTAATATTTTATCTTTTACAAAACTGTATGATGTGAGTTTGCAAGTTTGATTTAATTTTTAAAGTTCTTTTAGTGGACTTAAATAATAATAAATAAAGACAGTTTGATTTCACAAAAGTCCTGTATTTTTATATTATAAATAATTGAGCATTCTATAACTAAAAATTAGTCATCATCAGCGTTTAACAAAATATAAAAAAAAAACATTTATTTTTTAAACATTTTTTCGACGGCAGTGACCTTCTACAATAATGGTGTATACTTGTATTAATTTTAAACACAATAAAATTGTTTTCCGATTTTTTACAATTTTTTAATAAACGTACCCAAGTCATTTGATAAAAATTGAACTAATGCTGATAATGAGATAAACTTGGCACATATATTTGTCTTATACATGGCTACATGCATGCCAAATCTCAATTTTAAATAGCAATATTTTTCCGCATTTTATAACATTTCGAAATGTCTGCTGGTCATTATTGCGAGTCAATAACGTCGTAAGAAAATATTTTCTGAATATCACAACTAAAGCAGTAGATTGATTTGTTTTCAAAGTTTCAACTCTCTAGCATAAATACACTGGGAGCTACGATGATAACAGACTCAGACACACACACACACACACATACAGACAGACAACTTTGTGAAAACCTCTCAGGAGGTCTTAAAACACCTGAAACTGATAATTCCGGTGACAACCCGGTTTCGGATTTTTTGCAAACACAATACTTTTCCTATATACCTACAGTATAAATGAGGAGAAGTAAAAACAATATTAAGTATTATATCATTAATTCAAACTTATTTCTTAAATAACAATAACATTACATTAACAGGTATCACCACTTTTTCCCTATTTTTTATATAAATAAAAACAGATTAGTTACACAAAAAGTCCTTTTATTTTTTAATATATAATAATAACTAAGCTTTCGACTAAAAATTAGTCATCATCAGAGTTTAACAAATATAAAATATAAAATGAAAATACAATTTTACAGACTACTTCATATTGCACCTTGGTATGTTTTGGTAAGCTATGTTTAAAAAACCGTTAAAAACTGTTACATTAAAGAATTTTAAAAATATCAGTGTTACCAATAATATAAGTTGAAAAAACAATATTTTAAACTAAATCAAGAATTACAAGATTTAAGAGTTCCTTATTAAATTTGAGTAAATGGAGCTTAATTTTTCTACATCTTTTTTAAAATTAACATTGTTATCAAATTTGACTATATTTATCATTTCTTTAACTTTCCTTTTTTGCCAATTAGGTTCATTTTGTAGAATTCGGAGGTTCAATTTGTAGAATATGAAGTAGTCTGTAAAATTGTATTTTCATTTTATATTTTATATTTGTTAAACTCTGATGATGACTAATTTTTAGTCGAAAGCTTAGTTATTATTATATATTAAAAAATAAAAGGACTTTTTGTGTAACTAATCTGTTTTTATTTATATATTGTTTTACAAGTCCACGAATAAGAAACTTTTTAACCTATTTTTTATGTTTTTTTAAAAAGCGTACTCAAGTCATTTTATAAAAATAAAACTAATGCTGATAATGAGATGAAATGTGGCACATAAACATGTCTTATACATAAATACATGCGTGCTAAATCTCAAATTGATCACAACATTTTTCTACGGTTAATGATTTTTTGAAAATTTGTTGGAGTAATTATTGCAGGTTAATGACGCCATAAAAGAAATTATTTTCGGAAAAACAAAAATACAGCTATAGACTGATTTTTATACAAATTGTCAACTCTCTAGCATAAATACACTAGGAGCTACAATGATAACAGACACTCACACTCAGACAGACTTTGTAAAATTCACTTAGGATGCCCTAAAAAATTTAAAACGGATCATTCCGGTGACACCTTTTTCGGTTTCGGGTTTTTTTTGCTACAAAATAATTTTCCTGTGTACCTATAGTATAAATGAGGAAAATTAAAATGCTTTAAAATGGAAAATGCCTGAAAACATTATTTGGGATAAGGATGAATTTTTGGCTATTATATTAAAAAAAATATTATAACATAGTTAAAATATATTATTTGGGACGCGACTTTAAAAAGGTTATCTGATAGGATTCACTGAAATTTAAAAGTTTCTTTAAGTCACGTCAACTTAAAGTTAACTAACTTAGCTAAACGGGGTCAAACTCCTAGACAATAGAAGATCATAGAGAAATTAGTAGATCTGGCGTGGAATAGATAAATACGTGAAGGAAGTAAAGATGACTGATGCCGCGTGGTAATTGAGACATGCTAGACTCCACAACATTCCAACCCAATTTTAATGAATTTCCAGAGAAACAAATGAGCTTATAGGGATGGATATGAAGGGGCTCCCCTCTATATTTTTGAGGTTCATTTATTTAATTATACATATACATACATACACACACACACACACACACACATATATATATATATATTTATATATATATAATATATGTATATATATATATATATATATATATATATATATATATATATATATATATATATATATATATATATATATTATATATATATATTATAATATTATATATTATGTAAAGTTCCTTGACGCTTTTGCTCTTTTTTGTCTCACGATACATCACTAGCTTCTAGCCCAATCGGCAATGAAATAAGTCAAAAGATGATCGTATTAGTACGGAACTAATTGTATCATAATAATATTTATGACGTCTAAGCCCAAATAATACTTCTAGTACCTATGCAAGGCCAACAAAATGAAAAAGCCAAAAATTACAGTATTACCCATATTCTGCTTTTTATGTACGAAAAATGTGTTCTTTTCTTGTACAGTCACACTTTTTGACCAATATTTGGAACTTTGCTTCTATTTTGGCACGTAAGCACTTAAAAATACTTAAAAGAAGCGAAATTTTTTCCTGTTTATTATGATGAACAATTAAATTTTGTAAATTTGTGTATCTTACGAAAGTGATGTACATTTCTCATGGAAGTAACGATTTTGTGGCCAATAATTAATGAATTTCGTTTTTTGGGATGTTTTAAAAGATTTTGTTAAATTTGGGAAAAAAGAAGGTTTTCGAATGTGCTGAAACAAGATATGATGATAGACATAAAAAGAAGAGAATATTATTAAACAAAAAATCGCAATATAAACTAGAATGGGATTGCTAGGAATTAAATTTCCTTAAATTGGGGTTGAATATGTTATTAACTGGTTCATACACTATAAACTGAAGGGAGAAACTGGATTATACACGAGCCTATTTTAGATTTTAATTAACGGTTCGAATTCGGTAACTGTGTTTGATCTCAGTATTTATAGATCAGGAGCATTATTAATCGGTTTTGTCAAATATTTCAATCATACTTTGTGAAAGCAAATACATATCAGGGTTTTGTGCGGATACTTTATGTTTTCCCGACTCGGATATGATCAGTGAAACGCTTTGAATATTAAACAGAAAAAAGTTGCACACATCTGAGAAATATAATATGTGTGATTGCTTCCTTTCACTGGATGGTCACTATTTTGTGCCAAGTTTTATCTTCTTCATTGGTTTCCTACGAACTCGATGGTTTTGATTGTCTCATCGTTTAGAGGAAGTGAAAGACACGACTCGTTGGAAAATGTTCTGAGTTTCCTGACACCAATATACTTTCTCATGATGCTGCATCCCATGCAATACATGCATCATGACGATGCATCTTGACATACTTGCATACTTGTTAGTACAACACTGAATTTTCGTTTTTATAGAAATAATGTCGTGTTTCATAGAAATTGGAACGCAATCTCTTACATTCATGCATATAATGAATGATATATATATATATTATATATATATATATATATATATATATATATTATATATATATATATATATATATATATATATATTAAATAAAATTGTCCGTTTTAGGGCCTTTCGGCCCATCAGGGTATTCACCCTGCGGGAACACCTCAGGTGGGTTGCATCTACTACTCTAAGAATTAAATTTAAGTTGGCGAAATCTTTTTAATAAAATAATATCAAAATCTTAGAGTAGCCCGGGCTGCGAACCCCGGACCTCCGGTGCGAAATCGAACGCCTATACATCACGGCCACGGAGGCAGATATATATATATATATATATATATTATATATATATATATATATATATATATATTATATATATATATATAAATATATGATGGGTTCTTCCTGTATTCCTATATCAATACCTTTAAATGGATAGATCCCACTTGATAATATAACTGAAAATAAACTGCTACATATATTTATAATAAGTAAAAATATCTCATTATGTAAGTATCTCATTCATAAAACACCACCCTTCCAATTCTTCTACCTCGATGTGTTCTAATTCTACCTCATATGCGTAATTTTTTGTTGAAGACACCGTTTGCTCCTCCGACGCACCTACTTGAATTTTATGAAAACCAAAAGTTTCCGTGTTGGATCAATGCGTAACAAAATATATGCACGTGTTTTAAATATTGAAACTTGGCATTTATAGTTGGAGAGATATAGGCCTGTATTCAAAGACGTTTTCCTAACATTTTCCTAACATTCTCCTTAAGGAGACCTAACATTTTCCTTAAGTTAACCTAAAACTAGTCAAAATGTACAGCATTTCCTATACTTAAGGAATCCTTTAGGTGTGAATTATATTTTAGTTCTAGTTTAGGAAAGTTTAAGGTCTCCTTAAGGAACCCTTAAGGAGAATGTTAGGAAAATGTCTTTGAATACGGGCCATAGTCTTTTATGATATTGTGTCTACAGGCGGGGATGTAGACACGTGAGCCTAGAACTATATTTCTTACTTAACGTGTTCACAATGTATATACTTTATACTTATTATGATTTATTTTTGTTTTTTTAGGTGAGTTCTAATCGGTTACTCCTTTTACGTAAGTTTTTTAAATAATATTTGAAATTTCGAATTTCGATGACGTCATTTGTAAAAAATGTCTTTTGTGAGTGCACTTACTTATTCATAACAGTTCCATAAACTTTTTTTAAATAATATGTTATGTGTTCTGTTTTTTTTAAATTTTTGAAGCATACTTTTGCTAGTTATTAGTATAGTTAATCTGCATCAAGAAGGTTGCTTTGCTCTTCATCAGAATTTTAAAAACGCCTTATTTATAATTTAGTTTATCTTTAGATTCGCTTCGCTCATCCTCGGTATAGTGATTAGTTTTTGATCACAGCGGTATCCTATCCATCCTCTGACCATGCTTGTTGCTGTTCAATAAAATTGATCCATCGAAAACCTTAGATATATTAAAGTCGAGGTAAAGGAATTTAAAACGAATTTTGTTACAAGGGGCCTTGGGCCTCTTGGCCTAAGGCCTTGGAGTGCCTCACTTTCAAAATATTCCTCTCCACCTTTCTTCCCGTCCATGACGTGAACTTCCTAAGCTCATTTTTCCTTTGGAAAATTACTAATGCACATGTCATGTCATGTCACATGTCGTTCGATAATATTGAACTAAGGCTGATAATGAAATGAAACTTAGCCAATTTCTTGATATTATTATAAGATTACATGCATTCCAAATTTTTAATTGATCCAATTTAATAATCCGTGTTTTATAAATTCTTAAAATTTTTGAAACACACTATCCATTTTTTGGACACACGTGTTTTGAAACACACCATCAGTTGGACCTAAAATTGTTTACCAAGTTTGAACTCTCTTGTATAACGTATAACTGTCTGTCTCTTATCATCGTAACTCCCAAGTTACGATGATAAGAGACAGACAGACAACTTGGTAAAAACTTCTCAGGAGGTCTTAAAAACCTTAATGGATATTTCCTTTACACCTATGGTGGTATAAATGAGGCAAAGTAAAAATAAATACACAAAATATGTAGACAAAAAAATACAATTTTATATTTAAGAGATAATTCAATAAATTTTAAAAAAAATCGCGGGCATCTAGATAAGAAAACGTGTTTTTACTCACGGAATCAAAGGAAAGTGAGAAAATATCAAATAATTGAACGATACAAATAAAAACTGCGGATAAAGAAGATATATAATAATATAAATATAGTGAAAAGAATAAGAGATAATAATAACTATAAAACGATGATAATGTATTTGAAGTAAGATAAGGATTAGTATTTGTGTTAAAACGAAATAAAGTTTTTTAGGATAAAAGTGAAAATATAGAGAATATAATATGATAAAAGTAAAGGTTATGTGTGAATGGAATGAAAATTATAGAAGGAAAAGATAAATATTAAATGAAAAGTAGAGCGAATTGTATTTGTTGGACATTGTAAATCTCATCGCTTTGTTTTTATCATCAAAGAGTTTTTAGATTTTGATAGATATATTTTTTTAAGAATGGATTTGTAAGGTAAATGTGAAAAGATGAAGATGATGATATGGAGTGAAATAAAAATCTTTGGAATGTTTTACTTGATTTGCAAATTATTTGGCCAGAGCGCAGCACTGTATGTTGATAACATTGATAAAAAAATCCCCTTTACCCAAGGATCTTGATTAAACGGTAAGCCGCGATAAGATACTTTTACGTCCATGATACACTATGGACGTATTATGAGATAGAGAATTAGGAGCAAACTTACCTTCCAATGGTTATAGCAAAAAAAGGCGTGAAACTCAGGATACGTATCATGGATAAGTCGAGTTTGCTCCTAAACTATCTTCTGTGCTTGTCTTTCGATATGTGTGATTATTTTAGATAAACTTTGGCGCTATAATTAAAATGAAACAGTTAAAAAAGACAAAAATAAGAAATTTAAAAAAAAAGTTAAAAAAAGAAAATGTATTAGTTTTTACAGTATGTTTATTGCCTTCTTGCGATAAGCGAAAATCAATAGAAATAGAATGTCATCGGGGATAAGTTTGCCTCTTAGTTTTGGACCTCTGCAGTTAATAAAATAATTTTAAGCATGCGCAGATCGTACTAGGCATGTGCGATTTGTTTATTGCATATGTTTTGTGATGTCATCTTCAGCGAGGTCACTTTGTTATATGGTAAACGCGTCATTCTCTTAATTTAAGATCCTTGCTTTCACTCGATGTTTACTATTGGGTCTTATAGAATTATGTTGATTTTTTTTTATTTTAGTCGATTTAATTATTTATGAGGCGTAATTAGTTACGAGGCAGTGGTCAGATAAATTAAAAACACAAGTTTAAGCTTTCGGCCGTAAATGAGGTCTTCATTATGTGTAGTGTGGTGTAGGGTGTTGTTGTTGCGCTTATAAGCGCATCGGGGAGTTGGCTTGTGAGGAGGAGAGGGATTGATTTTGTTTTGGTTTTTGTCACGTTCTGTTGATTGTTTTTTTTGTGTTTATTACGATGTGGTTCATTAAAGTTGTCTTATAGAAGTTCTTGTGTTTTTTAGTTTATTTGAAGACATTACATTTGGCGACGAGGTTTGTTTTATGTTTCGATTAGTTTATGACGTCTCACGCAATTATGTTCGCATCTAGTCAGGTGATTGGTCACCTGAGAGAATTACCTTAAAATCAGATTGGAAAATATTTAAGTCAAGATTATTGCAATATTTTCTTGCAAATGCCATTGAGGATGCTGATTGGAAGAGGGCAATTTTGCTTAATTCAATTTTGAAGTTCTTGTGTTATTTAGTTTATTTGAAGACATTACATGTAGTTTTTCACAAACTGAATCAGATATCGCTAACATTAGTGATAGTTATCTAACAATAACACCAACTTCTAAACAAAGATCTAATTTTTATTATCTAGTTCAGTTTGTCATGAAACTACTTCCGAAAAAGGCCTTGTTTACGGCCAAAAGCTCAAATTTTTTATTTGAAAATTTAAAAAAATATGAAAAAAAATAAAAGTGTTTTTATTTCATCTAGCCACTACTTCATAACTCTCAACTTGTTGAAATAGTTTGGTAAATAATTTTGTATTAATTTTTTATTTAATTTACTTTATTTATGAATCTTTTAATAATGAGAGATTATTATTTAATAGTAAATAACGTGAAAACTCACAGTCACAATTATTTAGCGTTTTAATCTGATTCTAAAAAACTTGGTTCAAGTTAGTAAAATGATGGTTTCCGTCACGCTGACCTTAGTTAATATTAGTAGTGTTTCTAGCCCAATCAAAGAATTTTAAAATTTGCCTTACGCTTTTAACAAACAACTTTTTAAACCGCTAGCTTTTTCTACTTTTAGGCAAAGTAGAATAACTTAAAAGAAGTTCATATAAATCTATTTAAATTAGCCAAATTAGAAAATAAGTTTAAATTTTACAAGGAAGTTCTTTATAATAAACCTTTATCTGTCCTATTTAATTTATAATTATATTCAAACTAGATTTCTTTAAATGGTTAAAGAAACCTTATCATTATTTATGCAAATACTTGCAATTATTCCCAATTTATATCAATTTTCAAATTGTAAAAGTACTTTGTGAAATTTCACTCTCTGTGCGGTTTGTTTCTCTTTCTGATGTTTAATAGGTTAATGCTAATGTGATTAGAAAGGAGCGCGGCGCAGCAGTGGCGTCGTGTGGGTCTGGGATGACAAAATTCATTTTCCGTTGCATTTGTCACTTTTGTGCGGCCTTTTTTTGAAAAGACATTTTGTTCGAAACGAAAGTAAAAAGGCATTTAGTGTATATTTTACGTGTCTCTTATTTTTATTTGTTTCGGAATACAAGATTTATTTAATAATAGATTTATTTGGAATTAGTCACGGATATAAAGATGTATTGAGGTCGTATAGAGAACGGTTTTATCCTAGTATAGCTTTATATCAAGGAAGACTTTACACACACACTCCACAAAATAAGTGCATGTGTTAGATATGAATGACAGATGACAGTTATAGTTTTTATTATTTGATCATAATTATGACTTTTCCTCATTTATACCGTAGGTAGGAAAAGTATTTTGTTGGCAAAAAACCAAAATCGGGTTGTCATCGGAATTATTCGTTTCAGAATAATTCGGTTCTTTAAGGCCTCCTAAGTGGTTTTCGCTAAGTTGTCTGTCTGTTATTACCGTAGCTCCCAGTGTACTTATGCTAGAAAGTTGAAATTTGGTACGAAAATCAGTCTATCGCTGTAGTTGTGCTGTTCGGAATATAATTTTTTATGACATTGATAATCCGCATTAAAACACGAAAAAATAATGCGTTCCGATTGAAATTTTGCACACATGTAGAGCCATGTTTCATCTCATTTGCAGAATTAGTTAAATTTTTATCCAATAGTTTGTGTACGTTTTTTAAAATAATTGTAAAAAAACGGAAAATATTCCGATGAAGTTGACATTTGGTACAAGTGTATCCCTTGACGTAATAATTAACTGTACTAAGTTTCGTTATAATGCAACAAGTATATCCATGATTTTTGGTGGATCATAAAAGTTAAGCAGCATCGTGGTCAGTGCTTGGATAAATGACCACTGAGAATGAATTGAATGTATTTACTATCTGAAGACGAGCGAAGCGAGTTCGTAGACATGTTGCAGTATACATTTAACGAGTTGTATATTTTAAGGACGAGCGAAGCGATTCGGAAGCTGGGAGGATGAGCGTAGCGAATCCGATGTAATGAGGAAAAGTTCCGAGGTACCCCGTACCCGATTATTTTGAAGTCAGTCTTGTTTGTGATACTTATTTAGAAAAATATAAAAAGTTATTGAAGAATCCATTCTTGTTTACAACAGCATGTGTGACTATTAATATTGCAACTGACTGTATATTTTTGCTTGAGAGTTAAAACTTGAAGCCATATCCAACCTTTACGTTTCATTTTTCGGGGTTAAGGATCTCTGGTTAAGGACACGAATTGTGGCCATGCTCGATTCCCGCCATGACGTCTAGCTTTAAATCCTGCTAATATATTCATTCATAACTCAGAATTTAAATTAACCACCATATAGGGCATATGAACTGTGTCTAAGTCGGACTTAAATGTATCAGTTTTGAAAATCTGATTTATTTACTTATTGTTTTCTTTAAAATTATTACTTAAATTTGATGTTTTTTGTTTTATGAATTTATAGTCTTTTGTTTCTTGCTAAAAAATATTATGACATATGCTTGCAACATTAAGTACCATCACCTTTTTGACTTTTGAAAGGTAGTTTAATTTGTGACCATATTTAGTATTGTCAACTAATTACCATATTTTAATTAGGGGGTTTACCATTTAAAATAATAAAAATGTAAATGTCCTCTGAGTTTGTTGTATCTTCATATAGGATTTTCAACTTAAAAACTAATTAAAGTGCCACTTCAAGTACGATTCAAGTTCTCTGTTTTAAGAACTTTTAAGCATTCTTAAATAATAACTCTTTTGTAGTTGTACGGTGATTTTTTACGACAAAAGACGTATGAACCATTCGGTCATAGAATTTATGTAGGACCATAGAAAATAGTAGCGTTAGAAAACCAACGCTCTGGTGTTTTACTTCGGAGGTGAACTATGCTGACAGGGGAATTAATATTATTATAACTATTTCTTATTTTTAAAATTCTAAAAAAATTGTTTTAACACTTATGAAATAATTCATTTTTTTTAGTCTTGCTTATTTTGTACCTATTTCGATGCATTTTTAAGATAGAGCTACCCCCTTTCTTTAAACTATCTCTCACTCACTAATTTAAGATCTAAAGACCAAACTTTAAAAGTTACACCTCTAAACGTAAAAAAAATATTAATATAACTTAGACACCCAGAACCCTCAAATCCGATCAATCTAATAGAGGTTTTCCTTGATTCATTTATCAGAAGTCAGTCTACAGACTGCCTAGGAAATCTTTTTTGACACTCTTGCAACCTTTCTTACAATATCAATCAATTTAAAATACTACATTTTTCGACAATCCTACAAAAAATGCCCTACCAAAAAACACATTTTCCCTTCATCCAAATAACTCTCTTGAATTCAAAATAAAATAATATCCGAAATAAAGAAAAAAAATCACAGACAACTTTGTGAAAACCACTCAAGAGGTCTCAAAACACCTAAAACGGATAATTTCGGTGACATCCCGGTGTCGGATTTTTTGCAAACAAAATACTTTTCCTATACCTACGATATATATATATATAAGGAAAAGTAAAACTCGGGTACGGGGTACCTCGGAACTTTTCCTAATCACATCGGAGTCGCAAAGCTCATACTCCTAGCTTCCGAATCGCTTCGCTCGTCCTTATAATATACAAGTGGTTAAATTTATACTACAACACGTCTTCAGACTCGCTTCGCTCGTCCTCAGATAGTAAATACATTCGTTTCATTCCCAGTGGTTATTTATCCTGGCACTGAACACGCTCGATGCTGCTTAACTATTATGATCCGCCAAAAATCAAGGGTATACTTGTTGTATTAAGACGAAACTTTATAAACATATTTATTACATCAAGGGATACACTTGTACTAAATTTTAACTCAATTGGATTACTTTCTAATTCTTTGCAATTTTTTAAAAAATAATATACAAATAATTCGATGAAAATTGAAAGGATGCTGATAATGAGATGAAACTTGGCACATATGTTAGTCTTATACATAGTCACATGCGTGCTAAATCTCAATCCGATCGCATCATTCTTCCGTGTTTAATGATATTTCAAAATTTTCGCTGAATCATTATTGCGGGTTTTTATGACGTCATAAAAAATATTTTCCGAATAGCACAACTACAGCGGTAGACTGATTTTTATACAAAATCACTTTGATTTGTACAAATTTTTTATCATAAATACACTGGGCGCTACGATGATAACAGACACACACACATACTGACAGATAACTTTGCGAAAACCACTCAGGAGGCCTTAAAAACTCATGAAACGGATAATTCTGGTTTCATCCCGGTTTCGGATTTATTTGCGAACACAATACTTTTCCTTTATACCTCCGGTATAAATGAGGAAAAATAATACAAAGAGACACAAATTTCCAAAAACTAATGAACATAATATGGCTCCGGTTTTCACATAATATATTATCTATACTTTTGTCAATTAAGAACTTCATAAAAAAAAGTTTCTACAACTTTAATTTTTGGATTAACTCAGATGCTAATAATTTCGTAACACTTATTCGACACTATTTCAGGTCTACGGAACCTTGCTATTTGTTTCAATACCTAATAGACGAGAGGCACGAATTTAGAGTCATTTAATCTAAATAGAAACAAGAAGCGTGAGGAGGAATATTTTAAAACTTTAATAAATCTTAATAAGAAATTTTTCTTTGGAAAATTCACAAATATGTTTTTCTCGACGATTTAAATTTATAAGGCAACTCTTGCATCAAACTTCGAGTGAGAAGTTTTCTATACTAAGTTGAAGTTACGTTGAGTCGTAAAGTTGTCACAAAGTCCCTCTACTCGTCTCAGATGCGGTAGATATTTATTATTTTATTCCCTACCTCTGTTTGAGCCCCAATATCTCCGAAGACGGGTTATTAATCAAACTTTGCTAGGTCTCTAGAGGTGTCTTTAACTTTTTTTCCTTGAGCGAATTTTTCCCTCTCTCTCCCTTGTTTATGGATTTTACAAAGTTGTTTATGGTTTTTCTCCTCCTGTTTATATCTTCAAGTATCTCCTTGGAGAATATCTTAAACTCCATGATTTACAGTTCTCAAAAAAGAAGAAGAAGATAAAATATA
Source organism: Microvelia longipes (assembly GCA_018340805.1). NCBI lineage: Eukaryota > Metazoa > Arthropoda > Insecta > Hemiptera > Veliidae > Microvelia > Microvelia longipes. The sequence goes on along the minus strand of JACMZG010000008.1, from coordinate 81,902,117 downwards.
AAACTAAAAAGATCCAAACCGTTGTTTACAGCCCTAGATGTTACAGCCGTAGCGTGTTCAGTAATTCAACACCGGTACCTCCAAAATATTTCTTTTATTACCCTTCCTTTAAAAAGTCTTAAAATCTAATTTTCTCCGGTTAACCTCTTGAATTTTACTTTTCTCTTATGACTATTTAACCAATGGCACTCCATGGATTTATTCTTTATTTCGTTCATTATTCTTCTTCTTTTTTATCTTACGAAAAAATTCTTTTTATATGCCTACTATTAATTCCTTGCATAAATAACTCACTTATAAATAAGGATTGTATATTTACTTTTCTTCGCCTACTTCCCTTTGTATAAGGGAAAAGTATTTTGTATTTTTTATGAATGAATTCAATTTTTTTGACATGTTAGGTTATAGTCCAGAATTGACGTTATTGCAGGAATTAATAGTAAATTTTAAATGTTAACTGCCTACAAGCTGATAGAGTTTATAAGTTGATTCTCTTGGAGGGTTTTTTATAAATGAAATCAATGTTTTTTGACATTTTATGTTATGTATAGTCCGGCAATGACGTCATTGCAGGTATAAATAGTAAATTTTTATAGTTAATATTGAATGAAAATACAATATTTTATTATAATAAATCAAAATCAAGGTAGTATATAAATTTTAAAAATAGTATGAAATTTTCTGTTAAACTAACTTTGATTTAAATTTAGTTTTTTAATTAAATTCTAATTGTCGGAGGGATGCCCTCGTGGCTAATAACAAAGCTCTATTAATAACTTAAACGCAAGTTTTGAGAAAACATAGAACACATACGTACGAGAAAACATAGACGTACAAACATAAACATTATTATTAAATCTTATTTATCAGTATCCATAGCAACCAGTGCTGTAATACTTCAACACTCCTTCTGAATAGGTAGCGTCCGTTACAAGCTGCCTATTCCCATAGCACTCGTCAGCTTAATATGGCGATCGGACAGTAAAGGTTTCGTAAACACGTCAGCTACATTTTCTTAGTTTCAACATATTCTAACTTGAACTTATCTCTCGTAAATCGTCTCGAATTTTGAATAACAATTGTTTCGTTCGTCACTGGTATTGTAATTTTCCGCTATGCTATTGCCGCTTGATTGTCCATTTTTATACTCACGTGTAACGTTCGTCCATACCGTTGATTTCTTCCTATCCATAGCAACCAGTGCTACAATACTTCAACACTAATTAGGTTTAAACCATGCTCAGAAAGTAATCAAAAAATACCACAACAAAATTATTGTGGTGAATAGTTCCATGTAAATGGTTTTATGTAATTCCGACTGTTTTTCAAAACTCGGTAGTATCAAATTATTTTCATTAAAAATTGTTTACGTTTTCGACGCGAAAATATGAAATCTATACTGGAACAATATGGGATAAAACATAATCTAACCACTATACAAAGTATTGTAATTTATTTAAAATGACAGATAATTGGTTAAAAAATTGATTGAGCTCTATTTACGTTGAGCATGTTCAAAGCGAGTCTAAACGGTTTAAAACGAGTTGTAATAACTTGATTAATGAAACGTTTATCCCTTTGACATTAGAAGCGTTAGTCAGGTGGTCCAACATAACAAGGTTGTGTTCAATTAATCAGAAACAGCCTGTCGTATGCAGAGCTTAACCGCCTTAACATTGTCCGGAAAAACGTTAGTAAAAGACATTAATTCCGTACTTATTGTCTATCGTCTTAGGAGCAGCGTCGTACGGATAATTAGCTTTCCTTGGAAAATAAATTGTTTTTTTACTTTTGTTTCATCGTTAAAGTTAGACGGGTTTCCCTTTCAATCAATTTATAATATTCTACATTACAGGCTGTCCTTCTCATCATGATCAAAGCACATAAATTGTTTCGTATTTTATTTTGTGATAATTGCACATTTTATGGTACAAATAAAACACTATATTTCTAAAACGCACATTTTTTGTAATAATTAAAACACTACAATTTCAAAATACACATTTTACATAACAAATATAAATATTTAAAAATGCACAAATATTAAAAAATTGTGTTTACCACAATCTTATGTTGTGGTGTAATATTGTGTTTACCACAATTTTACGTTGTGGTGTAATATTGTGTTTACCACAATTTTATGTTGTGGTGTAATATTGTTTACCACAATGTTTAACAATTTATGTTGTGGTGTAATATTGTGTTTACCACAATTTTATGTTGTGGTGTAATATTGTGTTTACCACAATTTTACGTTGTAGTGTAAAATTCTTATAAAGACAAAGTATAATAATAAAAAGTTTTACTTTTCCTTTCTTATTTCGAAAAGTATTGTGTTTGCGCGGAAACTTTGAAACCGGGATTTTAACTTAATTATTCATGTCAGGTGTTTTTAAGACCTTCAGAGCATGGGCGTAGCCAGGGGGGGGCAGGGGGGGCCCGGGCCCCCCCCTAGCCGAGCAGGGTTGTTGCAAAATTATATAAAAACTATGGTTCAGGCAAGGAAAAACATTTTTTGACACAATATAATTGTGCGAGAGAGCTTTGTTTTTTAGCGAATTTCCTTTGGGAATAAAATTCGCTAATGGGATAGGCATCAGTTTCTTGTAAAAAACTATCTTTCGAACGGATATTTTTAATCAAACTTGGTACAAAAATCAACCTTTGGGAGGACACAAACCCTATTGAAAACAAGGTTTTTGTAACATCATTAACCCAGTTTGCTGAGTCAGCAAAAGTTTCAAAAAATCGGCAAAATTCAGGGTTAATATTTTTCGCCGCAAAAAAGGTCAATGTATACGTTTTTTGAGACGCTGAATCAAATAAAACCGGTCCGAAGTCAATGCAACCACTCTAAATGACCAAAAAGTCGGAAAAACCATTGTAAATTACCGGAAACCAAAATTTAGGTCGATAAAAAATAAATAAATTTCGAGTAGGTAGGGTGTCGTTTTCTATGTATGTTTGCGCACTGAATCGAATGAAACCAGTCTGAAGTCAATACGACCACTCTAAATGACCAAAAAGTCGAAAAAGCACAACAAATTACTGAAAACCAAAATTACGGTTGATGAACGAAAACTTTTGGGTAGGGTGTCGTTTTCTATGTATTTTTGGGCGTCAAATCGATTAAATTTGGTCTGAATTCGATACGGCCACTCTAAGTGATCATAAAGTCAAAAAACGGTGGTTAATGCAGGAAAACCTAAATTTTGAACCCTAAATAACATATTTCAAGTGGGGAGTCGTTTTCCATGTTTTTTGGGCCTGTGTGTTGAATGGCAGTGGTCCGGAGTCGATACAATTACTCAAACTCTCTCCTGGGTTTAAATCCTGGTTGGGACGATATTTCTTATCGTTTTTTTTTGCATAAAATAAGTTTTAACTACAAAATAATTCTGGCGTGGTGGTCCGCATATCGGAAGATTTCCTTTGGTATGCGTGCTTCCTTGATTAACAACAATCCTGGTAGGAACGTTAATTTTTATTCTTTTTTTACATTAATATATATAACTACTAAATAATTCTGGCGCGGTGATCCGCTGTCGGGCAAATTTCATTTAGAATTCGTGTTTCCGTGCTTAACAACCCATTTCTTGCTTAAGGTTCCGGTTCATACTTCAGAACCTAAGCAGTTACTCAATTGTCAAGCTCTGCTCGTAACTCATTTTGTCTGTATTTTTCAAAGGAAATGCGCTAAAACTTTTGAAAGATAACTGACTAAGCTTAAAGAGAAGTAACTAAGATTTAAACTATTTCAAATAATAGTGCGTACTGCTAACTTTAGAGGCATAGTTTTGTATAAGTAACTGGATAATTATGCGCATTTTCTTTGAAAAATACATACAAAATGAGTTACGAGCAGTGCTTGACAATTGAGTAACAGCTTAGGTTTTAAAGCATGAACCGGAACGTTAACCAAGAAATGGGGTTTTAAGCACAGATATACGCATTCTAAATTAAATTTGCCCGACAGCGGACCACCGCGCCAAAATTATTTATTCAGTAGTTGTAAACTTATATAATGTAAAAAACTATACAAATGATCATTCTAACCAGATTTGTTGTTAAGCACTAAAACACGCATCCAAAAGAAATTCGCTTGAAATGCGGACCACCGCGCCAGAATTATTTAAAAAAACCATAAACCTTACATACACACAGACACTCACACACACACACACACACACACACACACACACACAGATATATATAATCTTGTTAACCGGGTGACATCGGTTAACAAGAAGTTGTAAGTGAGCTTCTGTCGCTTACAATTCTGATACCTACTTTAATATATATATAATATATATATATATATATATATATATATATATATTATATATATATATATATATATATATATATAATAATTATAATATATATATATATATATATATATATAATATATGATGGGCCCCCCCCTAAAGGCAACCCTGGCTACGCCCATGCTTCAGAGTGTGTCTGTTTGTGTGTTATCATCCCAGCTACCAGTGTATTGTTGCTAGAGAGTTGAAACTTGGTTCAAAAATCAATTTTTATGTCTAGTTGTGCTTTCTGGAAAATATTTGTTGACGTCATTAACCGTTTTGAATGACTCGGCAAAAATTTTAAAATTTCTTATATCTCGGAAGGATGATTTCATTGTTTTGAAATTTAGCAAGTATACAACAATAAATCCTATAGTAAAAAATGGCTGGTATGCCTTTATTATTATATTCTTAGGACAATCGTAACGATTTCGAAGCGATTAGGACGAGCGTAGCGAATCCGATTCGGTGAGAATAATTCTTGGATTTGTAGGGGTAAAACTAAAACTTTTATACTTCCAACAGTAAATAAGAAATAGTTAAAAATATTTTGTTCCCAAATAGACCAAGAGCCCAGGGGTGTTTTGTTAATAAAAAGTGTAATGGCTGGAACCGGTCTCAATTTTTCGTAAATACCTTCCTGAACAAGGATCTGCAATTCTGCAGACTCGTATCGGATGGGTGTCTTAGGCAGAACGCACTTTACAGGTCAAATTTACCACCCAAGTTAAAAGTTAATAAAAAGTGTAATGGTAGAAACGGGTTTAATTTTTCGTAAATACCTTCCTGAACAAGGATCTGCAATTCTGCCGACTCGTATCGGATGGGTGTCCCAGGCAGAACGCACTTTTGGGGTCAAAGGTTCTGCCCGGGACACCCATCCGATACGAGTCGGCAGAATTGCAGATCCTTGTTCAGGAAGATATTTACGAAAAATTGAGACCGGTTCCATCCATTACACTTTTTATTAACAAAACACCCCTGGGCTCTTGGTCTAAAATTATTATTTCCAAAATTTGTTACTTGCAAAACAGTAACTTTTCATTTTTTGAATTCTTTTAGTATATTCGTGACCTCAGAGATAAATCCCGCTATATTTTATCCACCAAATCCCTATTTTTACAAATTTAAACAATTAACATATTTCAAATCTATATTCTATACCATTTCAAATTGCATTCTTGTCTAGTTTTAATATTCCTTATTTATTATTCGTCCGAGTCGAATTAGTTTTCACGATATTGTGGTTCATACTTAACAATCAATCAAAAACCAATTTTAAAAATCTGAATCCGTCCGTTTTAAAAGTATATTAGTATTTCGTAATTCTATAAATTTCAAGTTATTTGTTCGTGATATCAATTTCATCCAGGCAAAACTTTTTTTAAAAGTTTAGATGGATTATAATAAATTTTAATCTTATTAAAGTCTATTTATAGATGTTTTTAAGCCGGTTAAAAATTGACGAAATGTAATTCTGGCGTATTTTTAATCATTGATTTATTGGCACATAATAAAAGGGAATTGAAATTATTTTTTATAAGATATTGTATTTTAAATCTACACTATCTGCAATATTGCACTAACCTACGTCTCTTTAATTGTCATTTTCGTTCCAACAGAGGAATAGCCCCATTTTTTGAAGGCTCTTGAAGCGCAGCCGTGGAAAAACCAGAAAGTTTAATCCCGAGGCCTAGCCGAGGAAATTAGTTACAGAGAAGTGTAATGACGGGTTTTTCTTCTGGAGATACGAAATTTTTTTCTCTAGAACTTTATTTTTTTCTTCCTTCTAGAGACAGATGATAAAGAATTAAATTTAATTCCACAAATTAAAAGTTAAAATTCAGGTTTATTTCTAACAGTAACTTAACTGTATTACTTTAGGTTCTTCCTAGGCCTAGGCTCTTGAAGCCTTAGTTCTTTCAAGGTTGATTTATTACGCACTATAGTATAGCTTAGTCAGTGCTATCTTCAAGCACTAATTCTACGGTTGATAGCAACTGATAGAGTTCCAAATATTTTTTTGGTCGTTCTGCTAAAAAATGCACATTTAAGAGGCCTTTACGGGAAAATCAAGTTTCGAGATACCACGAACCCACATATTAGTACCGAAGTCCGTTCTTTATTATTCTAACCAAGCCTCTAACCGGACCTAACATAATCATGCTTAGTAAAAAAAGTAGACAATACATTGACTAGAACTTTGTCTGAGATATTCTGAGCTGCTAAGTCACCTCGATAAAAAACAAGCCTTCCCTTCCTAATCGGTTTATTGCTGCCTGCTTGTATTACATGATTATTTACTTGTTATAAAACTTGTCTTTTTAAACTTGATAAGTGTTAAGCAGTTTTACATATATTATCTCTCCCTTAATATATCTACTTAGCAGCTCTCTGTATATTTTATCGATTTATCCGAAAACATAATATTTATTATGTAATTCATTAATAAGTGTAGCACTATGAGAAATAACTATTCCAACTTCTACTAATATTCTTATAGCTATATTTTGCCCTCAACTTCAGGGCATATTCAATTAATCTACAACAATTTTATAGGTTGGTAATTAGTAATAATGTATAATGTAAATAACTGCTCTGTGGAGTAATGCAAGAATAGATGAATAAATAATCTCTCCACTAAATAGCTATTTAGTGGAGACAGGTATTTTTTAGCTAAATACCTATTACTTTTCCTCATTTATACCGTAGGTTTATAGGAAAAGTGTTGGGTTATTATCAGAATTATCCGTTTTAGGCGTTTTTTAGGCCTCCTGAGTGGTTTTCGCAAAGTTTTTGTGTCTGTCTGTTACCATTGCTGTTCCTAGTGTATTTATGCTAGAGAGTTGAAATTTTGTACAAATATCAGTCTGCCGCTGTAGTTGTGCTATTCGGAATATTTTTTATGACGTCATTAATCCGCAGTAATTTAATGGCAGCAAAACTTTCGAAAAATCATCCGATTGAAATTTGGCACGCATGTAGCCATGTAAAAGACTAATATATGTGCTAATTTTTTTATCTTATTATCAGCATTAGTTAAATTTTTATCGAATAAACTGTCTACGTTTTTTAAATAATTGTAAAATTAAGTGTACTAAGTTTCGTTATAATGCAACTGTTTATCCATGATTTTTGGTGGATCATAAAAGTTAAGCAGCATCGAGCGTGGTCAGTGCTTGGATAAATGACCACTGGGAATGAATTGAATGTATTTACTATCTGAAGACGAGCGAAGGGAGTCCGAAGACGTGTTGGAGTATATATTTAACTATTTGTATATTATGAGGACTTGCGAAGCGATTCGAAAGCTGGGAGTATGAGCTTAGCGACTCCGATGTAATAAGGAAAAGTTTCGAATTACCCCGTATCCATTTTTTTCTATTTAGTGGACAGACTATTTATTTATTTATTATTAATAATTCCTTTTCTAATAATTTCTTTACCTAATATATTTATCTATTATTGTAAATTACATGAATATGCCCTGAGGTAGAGCGCGAAAGTAGTTATTCCTCTTAGTGCCCAACCTTACTATTCATATAGTTAATATGAGGAACAACAAAAGAAATTTTAATAAGTAATTCATTAATAACATTTAGAAAATGGTTTTAAAAAAATTGTATAAATGAAGATGTACTTATTACTGTTTTACTCACAGATTACTTGCTTACTTGTTACTACTTACTTACTACTTCTTTCTACTACTTTTTCTACTACTTCTTACTACTACTTGTACTTGATTACTAACAAGATTACTTGTATTACTTTATGAGTTCCTGTTATTTAATTCATTAAAGAAAGAACATTTTTGTGAAATATTTTGGAGACTTGTGAAAAATAGTTTTAGAAATAAGACTTTTATAGACGTTTTTTTGGTTGAGCCCATCTTATTTACATCTTTGTTTGATATCGAAAGAAAATATAAAACGAATCTTGAAAGACTTTGATAGCAAGCTAAAAATATTCGACCTACATTACTTCTAAACTTATTGAGGTTCATGTCCTTGTTTCACCAAACTAGGAATCAAGTTTCTAACGAAACTATCTCGGTATTGATTGTAAAACAAAAAAAAACCTCTGTCTAAAACAGTAGTCAGGCTGGATATTGGTTTGGAGTTAGTGGAGGGAAATATGACTGCAAGGCCATCTTGATTGTAGAACTGCATCGACTAAACATCATATTGCACGCTAGTATTGACGTGGTTCAAGGGAACAAAATTGAAGCTTCTCATAATTATAGTATTGAAATTAATTAGCATTTCCTAAATAATAAGCATGGGTATGTCGTTCACCAATAGATTAAAATAATAGCTTAGTTTTAAGCAATGACAATGCACCCGAAAGTGATTGTGAAAAGAAAACCCATTGGGTTTAAAGGAGCGGGATCAGAGTTAACCAATATAATTCAGAGACTATGTATATAAATACAATAATATATGTATAATTACAAGTGAAAAATGAAATTTTTTATAACAAGTAAGTAATCATGTAATACATGGAGGTAACAATAAACCGATTAGGAAGGGAATGCTTGTTCTTTATCGAGGTGACTTAGCAGCTCAGAATGTCTCAAAGTTCTAGTCAATGTATTGTCTACTTTTTGTATTAAGCATGATTATGTTAGGTCCGGTTAGAGGCTTGGTTAGAATAATAAAGAATTGACTTCAGTACTTATATGTGGATTCGTGGTGTCTCGAAATTTTAATTTCCTGTAAAGGTCTCTTAAGAGGTATTTTTTAGGTAGAACGGCCAACATTCATTTCCACGTAGATTTTCGACAGTTCGTCGGAGAGTAAACTAATATAATTCCTTTCCTCATATCTATGTGGAAAATGTTTTCGACAAGCCGTCAGAGGAAACTAATTGAATTCCTTCCTCATAGATTTTAACGATTCGTCAGAGAGTAAACCAATAGAATTCCTTTTCTTCATAGATTTTTGACGATTCGTTAGAGAGTAAACCAATAGAATTCCTTGCCGCATAGATCTTCGGCGAGCCGTTAGAGAAATTAATTGAATTCCTTTCCTCGTATAATATCGGTAAATAGTTTACAAATCAAAATATTCGTACACCTTATTAGTTGTTTTAGTATTTAAGCTTTTCGTCTCATAAATGAAATTAGCTATCTATTATATAAACATTTTGCTACATACAACTAATAAACAAGTTAGTTAGTATCTATTATATAAACATTTTGCTACATACAACTAATAAACAAGTTAATTAATGTTGAATTTAGCAGTTTTGCGCTATGCCTATCGTTGACTCGTCGCTGTGTTACCGCTTGTAATAACTTTCATCTAATATTCATTCCAAGCCTTTTCTGAAATCGAAACTTGAGAATGTGAGTGTGTTTGGAAAATCTCACATGCAAGATCTTGATAGCAATCCCAGTACTGCTAAATATTTTAAATTATTTGAATTTCACAGATAAGTGTGAAGGTTACTGTACGATAAAGTGGAATAAGATTAATAGAGCTATTTCATCGCATAGCTATAGCTGACACGCGATGGCTTAGCTAATTATTTTCCCTATCGACGCCAGTCAACCATCTACACATTTGTTAATAGTCTTTCTATTCCAGTGTACAATATCATATTTTCTTAACCAGTGGGCCATGGCCATATGGAGGCCCAAGATATTGTTCTTACCTGGGGACTAATATCCCAACATTACTTACAGTGAGCTTTAATAGAGTTACCGACTTACCGATATTGTAAACAATGGCCTTCCGTAAGGCCAACATTAGTGACATAAAAACAAAGGATACAAATTACTAAGAGAAATATATTTTTTTGAAAAGAGGTATACATACGATACATAAATATATAATAGTTTATATATATATATATATATATATATATATATACACACACACACCACACACACACACACACACACACATATACGAGATTTTTGTATCGTAGACGATTCTATGGGACACAATACCTTTCGAACTCTTCGAATCAAAATGAAACTTGGTACAAAAATCAACCTTGCTAATGTCCCAAACATTGTTTATGAAATAATGTTTATAAGAAATGTGATCAACCTACAATAATGACCCCACAAACATTTCAAAAAATTACAAATCTTCATATAGTGTCTAAATTGGTCTGGAATTATTACACATATACTACTATGTATGGTTCTCACAAGCATACAAAGGTCCATTTTATTGTACCACGTTTCATTGTGATATCAGTGCTAGTTCTGGTTTTATTGATTGACATATATATGTCAAACAAAGCAATATGTAATTAATTGACATAATGTAAACAAATCAAGTTTTTTCTCTAATAAATTTGAAAATTCGATTGTATGCTACTTGTACAAACCAGTTATATGACGAACTGATGAAGTACAACAACCATGTGGCAGCAAAGAGGCCACAGGAGAGCCGAGTCCGTGGAGCGGCGAAGAGGCTGAAGGTCTCTTTTTTTCTCTTAGTATTTATTTTTTTTGTTTTTGAATTATGAACTCATAATTTAACCTACATCACATACTTTATCCTCAACCGGTTAAAAGAGCTCTTTTTTAATTTTTGTGGAAACTCTTTTTAAGTCTACATTTCATTTATAATTAACAACTCTCTTGGGAACTGTTCCCTTAGGAATGTCCACCTCTTAATTTTTGGTACCGGTAAACAATGTTATGAAACGGAATAACGAAACGGAATACTACTCGAAACTTTCGAGTCTTTCAAGATCCTTGATGTTCTATATTGTTAAAACGCCGGTTACCAGAAAAACGTAATCGTTTTATGCTTTCCTGTGATAACCATGTCAAGACTTACACATATGGAGTAGCTTTTAATGAGAAATATCTAATTTAATCAGAAGCCGTTAATAATTTAACTCATGCATGTTTTACATGCCTAGATACACAGAGATAATATTTCTAGAGGGGCCCTATCGGTTGAATTTTGAAACATCAAAAAAGTAACCTGAACACCCTTGAGTATTCATTTGATAAAATAAACACTAAAAAATACAGTAACATGTATAATACAGGTTTATAACAGAAAACAAAACCCAAAAATGATATCAATGAAAACCCAAAAAATGCGGGGAAAGCTGACAACAATTGTTTGTTATAACCCTTACTTATTCTTAGAGGAGGTTTCTATGAGGTTACACAGAGCCCTTGAGAGCTCCAAAGAGATGTTTCAGGCCTCTCAATGTATTAAGATAGGCCTAGCCTCCTCTTGTATATATCTCTATGCTAGACACGTAAATATGTAGATTTTGATTCTCTTAGAATAAAAATACTTTTAGTGAATTAGTCCGGTGACTGCTGGTTAGTATTTCTATTTACTAACATTTTTTTAAAGAACATACCATTTCCGGACGATACGGATCATATAAATTAACCACCTTTACAGTTCCGAAATATACTTTTTTCGGAAAATCTACTTACAAAACTTTATTTCCACTTGAATCTAATAGTTTCTTTCTTTTTACTGTCTATTTTGAACTTCAAGTCATTATTCATTTCTACTTCCAGCTTATGAAGTGCATTTTCACTGTACAGTTACTTGCAATACTTCTTGCAAAAACAAAATATGTCATGTTATGGTTATAATGGAACACCAAATGAGACTACCGCTATTGTATATTACTTTTTTTGAATTTTATACGCTGTCTAATCGTAATAAATTGAAATTTTTAACGGATTATTTTTTCTGTTATTAGATATTTGTGATATAACCTCACAGCTGGCTTATTTTTATCTCATAAAAAAAATTAAATCTACTTCCCACTTTTTTCGTGGGTCATTTTCACGAAATTCTTTGGGCGCTCTTTTTAATTTTTTTTCTTTTAGGAAATTATTTATTTATTTAATATTTATTTATCCATACAACTAGCAATAAAGCAAATATTGCTCGTTGCATATTGCAACTAGCAATATTATTCCTAATTGTCAGTTTTTGGTCTTTACTAATATGTTTTTGACTTTAATACATAGCGTAATAATTCATATCCTTACTTCCTGCCACATTCATTGTCTTTCCATATCTTAATTCTGTCTTAATCTAAGGTGGGATCCTCTGCCACATTATTTGTCTCTCCATATCTTAATTCTGTCTTAATCTAAGGTGGGATCCTGTCTTAGAACAAGTCTTAATCTTTAGACTGTCTGACTCTTTTTGAGACTGTCAGAATAATGATAATGTTATTATTATTAATAAGATAAATAATGGAAATAATCAGTAATCAAATAATGTAATAATATTACTCTAATCTACAGTAATAATGATGAATAGTTATAATTATTAGACTGCCTTAAGCTTAAGCCTGTCTTAATCCTAAGTATTGTTCTTGTATATTTCTTATACGCTTATAACCTGTATCATTCATATTTTTTCTGTATATTTTTTTTATATATCTTGACTATATCTTAAGACTGTATATACTTTAAGCCTATCTTAATCCTAAGTATTGTTCTTAAATATTTCTTATACGCTTATAACCTGTATCATTCATATTTTTCCTGTATTTTTTTTATATATCTTGACTATATCTTAAGACTGTATTTACTTTAAGCCTATCTTAATCCTAAGAATTGTTCTTGTATTTTTCTTATACGCTTATAACCTGTATCATTCATATTTTTCCTGTTTTTTTTTTATATATCTTGACTATATCTTAAGACTGTATTTACTTTAAGCCTATCTTAATCCTAAGTATTGTTCTTAAATATTTCTTATACGCTTATAGCCTGTATCATTCATATTTTTTCCTGTATTTTTTTTATATATATCTTGACTATATCTTAAGACTGTATTTACTTTAAGCCTATCTTAATCCTAAGAATTGTTCTTGTATTTTTCTTATACGCTTATAACCTGTATCATTCATATTTTTCCTGTATATTTTTTTTATATATCTTGACTATATCTTAAGACTGTATTTACTTTAAGCCTATCTTAATCCTAAGTATTGTTCTTAAATATTTCTTATACGCTTATAGCCTGTATCATTCATATTTTTTCCTGTATTTTTTTATATATATCTTGACTATATCTTAAGACTGTATTTACTTTAAGCCTATCTTAATCCTAAGAATTGTTCTTGTATTTTTCTTATACGCTTATAACCTGTATCATTCATATTTTTCCTGTATATTTTTTTTATATATCTTGACTATACCTTAAGACTGTATTTACCTTAAGCCTATTTCAATCCTAAGTATTGTTCTTAAATATTTCTTATACGCTTATAACCTGTATCATTCATATTTTTCCTGTATATTTTTTTTATATATCTTGACTATACCTTAAGACTGTATTTACCTTAAGCCTATTTCAATCCTAAGTATTGTTCTTAAATATTTCTTATACGCTTATAACCTGTATCATTCATATTTTTCCTGTATATTTTTTTTATATATCTTGACTATACCTTAAGACTGTATTTACCTTAAGCCTATTTCAATCCTAAGTATTGTTCTTAAATATTTCTTATACGCTTATAACCTGTATCATTCATATTTTTCCTGTATTTTTTTTTATATATCTTGACTATACCTTAAGACTGTATATACTTTAAGCCTGTCTTAATCCTAAGTATTGTACTTAAATATTTCTCATACGCTTATAACCTGTATCATATATTTTTTAGGTATTAATTTATTGCTTCCCTACCTTCTAAAAATGGGAGAGCATTGGATTAGCGAAAAGCTTAACACCCCACTTTTCTTTATCAAATGTCGTTTTAAAAATGATAGTAGCTCAAACTGCTGATCCACCTTTAATGACACTTGGCACAAAATAAATTTTAATAAGAGGAAAACTGATTTGATTTTGGGGTTGATCCAACACGACGTTATGAAATGGCGCCATTTTAAAAATATTTGTTTGCTGTTTTCTGAGAACAATGAAGTCTCAACCACATCTGTTGCTAAATGTGACGTGTGAATAGATTTAAACTTTTCTCGTAAACACGCTGGCTTGAACGGCCATATAGTTTTAGAGGGTCTATAGAGAGAAGCCTCATTCCTTAATTAGCAGCTTAGTTTTTATGAAGAATATAATATGTTTTTAGTTCATTATATTTTTTTTAAGTTGTCATTTGCTAGAGTGGTTTTAGCTTAAAATTTTTATTTCCCTATAATTCAATAAGTAACGGGGCCTTTAATGGTCACAACATGTTATATATTTTGACAGTTATGGTCTTTCAAGATGTAGACAATTTTTGTAGACATTCCGTCTGTGTTTTACCCCTTGTCGTAAAGGAAAGAATATTTAGTGTAGCCGTCTTTAAGAAAATTTTTTATTGACCCTTACACCACATTTTAAAGGGGGTGGTACAACATAAAAATTTATTGTCCTATTTTTTTCCGCCCTCGGTTCTTTTATATCAAGCCATTATAAATAAAGTAAGACCTTAGGTTCCTTTAGGTATAATAACTTGAGAAACTTAAAATACCTGAATATACTTAGTTAACTGTCGGATTCTTAACTTACTCGAGAATTTAATGGGTAGATTAAGTTTTTATAAATGCAGGAGAAATGTGTTTTATTTACTACAAGATAAGCTCATGAAATTTCAGTGGCGGTCCCTGGCTTAGTTAGCCTGGTTACTAATTTTAGTGAAATTTCAAAGAATAATAAACTTATGAGGTTGGAGCCATGGTGAGAAGAAAGATAAATCTTTTGGGAGAGGGGATTCACTGATGAAGAATATATAAATATTTTTGAAATATATATATAATCGGGTTTTATTTCTGTTTGCTCAATGTACATAATATTTAGGTTCCATAATTTTGTTTTTTTTATCCCTGTATCAAGCCTATGTCTTGTCTTTCGACGTATATGTTGCAAAGTTTTGGTAAATGTTGAGTGAAATTGAATACTCTCTTCCCAGTGCCATCGTGTATTGTTAGTTACCTGGGAATTGGGGCTTAAGTAATCCTGTTATGACAATACACCGGAATCGAGTTAAAGCTCGGCTTTGACAGTTCTTACCCTACAGCATTTTATTTATATTAATTCATTTACCTCGTCATATAGTATAACTTTGGTCTGTGAAAGTATTTAAAGTTGATACTTATTGATTCTTATTGACATGATTACGTCACTAAGTTTTTTGGGGAACGTGATTATGGTATTTATGGAAACGTTAAACCTGCTTAAAAATTAAATTAAACGCGTACAAATTATATTAGTTAACATATTATATTAGTTATATTATATTTTTAATTTATGACTAATATTCAATTATTTTTTTTTGTTTCAGGCGTTGCTAAGAATATTTGTATTGGAAAAACTAAGGTAGCGCAATGCGTGAGTATAAGATAGTTGTGTTGGGGTCAGGAGGTGTAGGGAAATCAGCTCTCACTGTTCAGTTCGTTCAGGGAATATTTGTAGAAAAATACGATCCTACGATCGAGGATTCTTATAGGAAGCAAGTGGAAGTTGACGGACAGCAATGCATGCTGGAAATCTTAGATACAGCCGGCACTGAACAGTTCACTGCTATGAGGGATCTTTATATGAAGAACGGTCAGGGGTTCATCCTAGCTTACTCCATCACTGCCCAGTCGACGTTCAACGATCTACAAGATCTTCGGGAGCAGATTCTACGCGTCAAAGATACAGACGACGTTCCCATGGTACTCGTTGGTAACAAATGCGACTTAGAGGGCGAGAGAGTGGTCGGTAAGGAGCAAGGAGTTAATCTCGCTAGACAGTTCAACTGTGCATTCATGGAAACATCGGCTAAAGCTAAAATAAACGTACACGACATATTCTACGATCTTGTCAGACAAATTAATAAGAAATCACCGGAAAAGAAACAAAAACAGAAAAAGAAATCTGTCTGTACCCTTCTATAATATCCTCCATTATTAAATTTCTTTCCGTTTTATTTGGTTTCCTTTTGTCAATCACTTTAGGAAACTGTAATATTTTTTAAAGAAAAAAAACTTCCAAAATTTAGCCAAACTGAACCTCTCCTGTTATTTCTGAGCATGCGCGTTTCCTTACCGATCCTAATCATTTGATTTCATTATATATTTTTCTATCCCCTTTTAATTTATGTCAATTTTTGTTTTCAATGTACATTTTTATTCATTTAAAATTAAATTATCTTCAAAAAGCAGTATTAATAAATATACTGATTAACACTTATATATTCCACAGCTTATTATATATGTATATTTTAAAGAAATATCTATTATACACTACTTTATTTATATTTATTTATTAAAATCAGTTAATTTAATTCTTAAGTTTATTAAAGAACCATTAAATTTAATTTTTCACCTTTTTTACTTTTCAAGGAGGCATTCGCATTTATTAGGGTTGTCTGTGTCCCCAAATTTTCTTTCTCCCCTTAAAAAAATATTATTATAATAAATGTAATAAAATTCATTTTTTTTAGGCGGTAAGTTAATTAATAATTAAAAAAATATTTGTCGTTAATATGTGAAACATTTTTTTTAAAGAAATCCCATAAGAATAGTAAAAAGGCAGTCTCAAAATATAATTCAAAGGAAGAATGTGTTCCATAATAAATTTGTCTATAATATTTTTTTAAATAAAATAAATATATATTCGTTGTATAAAATAATAATTTGAAGAAATTATCTAATCAATTTGTTGTTTTGATCATTTTGTTTTTAAATTTGTTATTTTCGATATTTTGGACAGAAAGTTAATTCAACTAATAGTTTGTTTTTTAATTTTGCTTTTCTTTTAATATAAATTTGTATTCCGAAGAAAGTTAGTTTGATAAGTTGCAGTAAAATAAATTGAAAAGAAACTACATTTAGGGTGGTGTTGTGAAATACTGTTTCTTGGGATTCAGTGGGACTTGTTCCTTTGTTGTGTACATAGGTTTAAGTCTTATTCCAGCTTAAGTGATGTCCCTGAATATAACGTTTGACTAGTACTCTTTTTAAAAGTAGTACCTTTCAACTAGTACTTTTTTTAAATTAGTACCTTTGAACTAGTACTACTTGCAAAAGTAGTACCTTTGAAATAGTACTAACATGAAAGGGTAGTACCTTTGATCTAGTACTTCTTGTAAAGTTGTACCTTGTACTTGTAAAAGTAAGTTACTTGTTAGTTAAATTACTAAACCTATGGACTAGTAATCTTGTAAAAGTTGTACATTTGAACTAGTACTATCTTGGAAAACTAGTATTTACGTATTTTCCTAAAGTCAATAAATATTTGTGTAATTAATTAATTTTTTATTTTTAATTAATTAAATCATTATTTTTCAATGTGTACTCCAAATAACTTTCTTACACTCCTTAACTTAAATAAATATATACTTTAATATATAAAAGAAAATAATACTAAAAAATGATCTAAAAATCTACCAAGTAGATTTTTGAGTGTTGATTCATATATATCCACCTTCTTTGAGTGTTCGATTTATATATTTGTGGTTAGATTTCTTGGATAAAAATAAAGAAAGAATTATCCACCGTAGCAAGTTTTTGGACATAAAAATAGAAATAAGCAACCAACCAATTGTGTGTTTGAAGTATTAAGGTTATTTTTCTAAACAATTTTTTTTCCTTTGCCTATGACTGATAATTAATTGGAACAAATATTTATTTATTTTAGAATATATTTGAAACACTTAAAAATAATCATTAGATACACTTTTACATAACCATATTAATATTAATACTATTGCTTTTATTTTGAAACCAAATAAGTAATCTTTATTTTATATTTTCGTTTCATTAAAATTAATGAGTGACATAAGTACCCATTATATATATATATATATATATATATATATATATATATATATATATTTCTTTTGATATGATTTCTTCTTCTTGAATAATAATTTATTAAAAATAAATATAGCTTATATTTTGCATCACCCCTAATCTCAATTCCATTGGCTTACCCTAATAGGAAAATCTACTTTTAATAAATTTCTTATTATTCTTAATTATTCTTGCTTTTTTTGTTTGTATCTACTTATTTTTTTAATTGTTAGGAAAATATTTGAAATTTACTTAAGAAAAAAATCTTTTAATAATAGTAATATTTAATCAGTGAAAACATTTAAATAATTATTTTACTTTTTTATTATTTATGCTGTGTATATTTTTGTTTATTATTATTATTAAATAAAAAATATATTATAAATATTATAATAAAAGAATTACATTATTTTTTAAAAGCATTTACCGTTAATGAAAAAAATTGATTAATTTGAGATTGCAAATGAAACTGATGCATTTTTTACACTGTAGTGAGATAAAATTGTGTTGAAATTAAATTAAAGAAATAAAGAACTTTCTATCATAAAATTACGCTTATGAGGTTGTTCAATGATAATAGTTGAGAAGGGAATCGATTCCTAATGTTGGCTTCAGCAATGGTTGGAGGTGCATGATGACAGTAAGGTAATGGTTCGAGGAAAGAAAAGAAGAAAGGAAATTTTATTTAACAACTCCAACAATAAACTAAAACATTTATCCTCAATCCGACATGCAAAACAAAGAATTTTTCATTTAAGTTATATAAATTAGGGAATAATTGTTTGTCATATTAAGTTAGAGACTTATTAATTGAAAAAACCAACCGAGAGAAGCAATGCAGACTTTAGCTGTTCTAAATGTGTTTACTTTGAATTGAGTCTCATAAATATTTCTTTATTGTGAACAATTTCTTTCATATGATTCTTAAATAAAGTTTATAATATAACCAAAGTTGCTTTAAAAAATTTAAATGTTCTCTAAATTGATTTTGAGAACATAAGAGCAAAAATGCAATACATGAAACTCACAAGCTCTAGAATACAATACATGATAAGGCAAAATAGTACGACTAAAAAATTAAGTGTTGCTATTTAGTTTATAGTAACTTTAATTATCAAGTCAATACATCAAAGCATAATGTGGTAGTTTGATTATTATACTGAGTGCAACATTTCAGATAATATCAAATCTTAAAAGAAATTTGTCTCTCATCCAGTCAATTTTCTCCTATAATTTTGAATTAATTATTAACCCATAATTTTCAAATAATTATTAACTAATTGCAGTAATTCAAATTTACAACTAAAAAGTGGTAATTTTAAAATGTTTATTTAGAGCATACAGATAAACACTGTTAGGATAACTTCATTATTTTTTTAAAAAAAATTATACCAGTTTCTAATCTAGATCTATCAGTTACTAATCTAGATCTGATTACTTATACATAATTAGAGATTTATGTTAAAAATATATTGTGCAATATTTTTGACCTATCTCTAAATTGTTTTAGACAATGGATTAGTGATTAATATTGGTATTACATTTCTTAAAATTTGATGTACCTTTTAAAACGGTTTATACTACTGTAGGTACATTCTAATTTAACTTTTCAAAATGGTACTACCATTACTACTTTTGGGTAACAATTAACAAAAAGTGCATATAATTATGAGTTGATTTACTGGGGGGGGGGGGGGGGCAGCGTTAAGACAATTCCAAAAGTTTAAGACAATCTTTTAACTTATTTTTTGGGCTTAATGTTAATAATGGAGACATTTTAGTACATTCATTGTAGACAATAATCAATAAGATGGTTGAAAAAGATTTACTATTGCACATGGAAAATGTGCCACCCTGTATTACTGCAGTGTAATTAATCCATCAGTTTTATTTCCCTTCCTACTTTGTCTATTAAACTAGATTCCTTTTATCTACAAATTTAATTGAAAATGTAAATTAATCTTTTTTTACCATTTAAGTTATATTTTAATTTTTTTACAGAAATTTTTAAATATTTTAAGGCAACAACCAAGCTCAATAATGACTATACTCTGCACAATAAAATACCTATTATGTTAACCAATATTTTGGTCATATTGGTATACAAACTCAATCTTGTTAAAATTACGTGCGGTTTTATTATAAATCATGAGCTCTAGATTAATAAGAAATTTTAAAATGAGAAATATGAATGTTGGTGTATTATATTAATTTTTATTTTTCTGGAAAATTTTATAATTTCTAACTCTCTTATATATTATTAATAATTGTTAAATTGTGTAAGTATATATTATAGTCTTTAAATTGGATAAAAATTACTTAAAACGTACATTTCAATTTTAATTTTTTAATTTTTTGGTGAGAATTTTGATTTTTTTAAAATGATTAGCACCTAAAATATTTAAATATTACTGAATGGTAAAAATGAAATTTTATAAGGAAAGCTTTTTATGTAGATTTTTTTAAATTTGGGATCTCATTGAATGCATGGATTAATGTGGGAACACATCACAGTATTTTGAGTTGTGTCAGGACCCAATACTCTTATCTAATTTGGTGTACAAATTTATTTCTAAACAATCAACGTATTAAATTTAATCTATAAACAATTAACCGATCAAAAATAATTTGGTTGAGTTATTGTTTGCCTGCTAAAGAAAGTATTACACTTCAGCAGAATTTGAGTCTATAAAATCATAGCTCTCATTATATGGTCCATTCAAACCAAAAACAAAAACAAAAAACCCAATGGTTTTTGTTTGGTATTGTGCTCATTTAAAAGAAGATCCTTCCTAATTACAATGTTACTTTCAGAGGAAATTTAAAAATAAATATGTCATTTTAGATATTTTTAAACTAACCAGTTTAGATAAATTAGATATATTATCAGACCAAGGTTAATCTCGTATGGAGCGGAGCTTTATATTTTTTTTTACTTTTAGCAGTTTTAGAACATTTTTAATAGAACATCACACTATAGGGTTTGCGCACTTGAAGTCCTCTTACAATTCTATTTCCCTCCCTATACATCCATATCTGTTATAATAATTTAGCAAACAATTAAGCCCTCAGGGCCAGGTCATTTTATGTTTAGTAAGGTCATAGAATTAGATTTTCTTAAAGGGACAAATCAGTGAATTTGTCTTAGTTATTTTGGTAAATAGATTTTTTTAAAGGTATAATAAAGATAAATATGTTACAATTATTTAATTTTTCTGCAAAGAAAATCTATTTACTTTAGACCTTCTTTTATTTTTTTTGTTTGCTTATACTTAACTAGTAGCAAACAAACTTTTCACTGTATTTTCTTTTTTTCTAATCCCTATAGGAGATGAACTAATAAATTTATTTGGGACTTTGTTGTTAGTATCATTAAAGATATGATTATTGTTGTATCTTGTTAAAATAAGGTAAGTTAAATTTTAGTTAAAATTTGACCATAAGACCTCTTTAGGTTATAACTTGTGTGATCAATATTTCCTTTAAGAAATTAGCGAAGAAAATTTAAATAAATTTACAAAAATACTGTTTCTTCAAAATATCAACTATTGGATTTGTATAATTTTTTTATTTTGATTTGTTAACATCTGGGAAAGGATAAAAATGTGACACTATCATTAATATGATAATATGTGCAAATAAAATACTTTTATTTGTTGAGAGCAAGATCCCTAAAATGATGCCCATCACTATATTTTTTACTAAACTGCGTAGACTTCCACGATTATTGCAATGCAGATATAGTGTCTTCCGTTAGTGACCACGTCAAAGTAGATGAAGAATCCAATGTTTTGCTTCCTCTGTAGGAGGCATCTTCAGGGATGTAGGACAAAACTGAACCAGTTCAGTTTTGTTGAACATTGTGTTTTTATCCATAATGTCCTATATCCCTGTAGATCTCCCACAGTAGAAGCGAAACGTTGGATTCTTCATCCACTTTGATGCGGTCACCACCGGAAGACCTAAATCTTCATACTTTACTGGTTATTACAGTTCTATACCCTGAAAGTTTAAGAATTGATGTGTGTCCACTTAAAAAAATAGCATTTACTTGCTAATCATTTACTATTTTAATGAATATATTTAAATAGTAAATGATTTACCATTTAAATGCTCATAATATTATCATAATTAATCTAAAAATATGGGTTAATTTAAAAAATTATACATGTATGGAAACACTTATATAACCCTATTGGTTTAAGTGTAATATTTAATTTTAATATTTTTGTTCAATATTATTTTTCTTATGGCAAGTCGTACAGCGTAGCTCTTAGAACTCTCTTATCAAAGTTATTAAAATCAAAATATCACCAAAATATTAAACGAAGCATAGTTAAGTTTTCTCCATTAAAGTGCACCTCTATCAAATATCTCCTCTTCCTCTCCTATCAATCAAACCTTTGCCTGTTAATTGTTGCTACCTAGAATATTGTTAAACATTTTACAAAATAATTATTGAACAATTATAATATTAATAACTGAAATTTATTTATAACAAAATAATTAATGACTACAAAGTCTGAGTGAGCACTTAAGTCCCCCTGTGAATTAATTGTTTAGTGGGATTTATTAATTTTTCTTTATTTAAGAAATTGTCAACTGTAAACCATATTTTAATTAATTGGACCCAACCAAATCTATTTTGAGTAAAAGAAACTCTTAATTAAATGAGTTAAGAGCCCCCAGCCACTCTCTGCTATACAGTTTTTATTTAGACAAATTTGATGTTTCATACTTTCCTGGTTGTATTTTCCAACTATGCTACTATTATAACTCTTAATACAAAATCAACATAAACTATAGGTTCTGAATTAAATATAATTACCTATAGGTGTGTAGGATGACCATCTGCGGTTAAGTAAATTGAATTGAAGGGTAAAAAGTAATGTTATTGGTATAACATAATTTAGGAATCCTCCTATTAGGTACCACATATGTTCCAATTAACTTTATTCATGACTACTATTATATTCTTGGTTAAGAAGAGACATCATTAAAATAAAATAAAAATTAAATAAATAATCGTTCAATTTTTATTTAGATTTTACAGACAAATTAAAATATCTGTAATTCTTAAAAAAAAAAACATTTATATGATTTAATTTAAATGTATAATGTCTCCGCTCTTCCTCATTTCTGTTGAAGTTGACTTATTGAAGAACCAATGGTGTTTCTTACCTGTTTTAAACAGATCACTTTACCTTTTGACCAACGTGTCAACTTACTGGAACAGAGATGATAATTATAAGTGTTTAAAAGTTATAAATTAAAGTAAAAACTAAGCACTTACACTAAGGCTTTGCAGACTTCTTAAATTACAAACAAGAAGCAAATAATTATCACTTAGTGTAATTTATTTTTATTGCAAATAAGTTGTAATAATAATAATGCCTGTTTAGAGCCTTGCAGCTCATAAGTGATAACCCCTGCGGGAACCAACGCAGGTGGTAGTGGTAACTATTACAAAACTGAAATCTTAAGTTGTTGATAATTTATTTAAACAATATTCTTATATAAATTGGGAGTGTACCCTTGGATGTGAACCCCGGACCTCCATGGTGTCGATGGTCAGTTTCAATACTGACTGCACCATTAATCTCAAACTTGCAAGGCGGCTTATTTTAACATAAAAAATAATCATCTTTATTTTTCGTCTTATTCCTCTTATCTTGAAATAATAACAAATAAACGTTATCATAATTCAATCATAGTTGTAATTCTTTTTTGTTATAAATAAATTTCAAATAAATACATATATATTTTTTTGTAATCTAATAATACATTGACTCCTGCATTTAAGCATTAAATTAATCTTCCCTAAAAGTTAATCCACAGTTAAAATAAATAACAAATTTAGACTTGAAAAAAAAAGCTACAATTCTTTGTGTATAATATAGTAATTTGGTTTTTAAAAAAAAATCTTAAGAAAAAATGCAAATAAATTTTCAATAGCAATTTTACAAGAACATTAATAATATATAACACTGTGACCTGTTTTAAGGTTGTTAAAATGTATAAATACAATCATTGTCCAAAAAATATAAAACAATTTTAGTATTTTAAGTTGTTGGTTATATTTTATTCTTATTCTTGATCATAGAAGAAGAATTCATGATTATGATGATCTGTTATTTTAAATTAATGATATGATATGATAACAGGTTATGATTATTATTCATCATGGCAATTCGTTTTTTATACGTTAGGAACAAGCTGTTATTAAAATCGATAATTTATTTTTCAACATAGAAATACGTTTTTTATAGTTAAAAAAGTGATGGATAATTTATTTTTACTCTTCCTCATTTATACTGTAGGTGTATAGCGAAAGTATTGTATTTGCATAAAATCTTAAACCGGGATGCAACCGGAATAATCAGTTTAAGGTGATATGCCTCCGGAGTGATTATCACAAAGTTGTCTGTATGTATGTGTGTGTCTGTTATCATCGTAGCTCCTAGTGTATTTATGCTAGAGGATTGAAACTTGGTACAAAAATTAGTTTTCCGCTGTAGTTGTGCAATTTGGAAAATAATTTATTTATGACGTTATTAACCCGCAATAATGACTCAGCAGAAATTTCGAAAAATCGTAAAACGCGGAAACATTATGCGATCGGATGAGATTTAGCACGCATGTGGCTATGTATAAGACTCACATATGTGCTAAGTTTTATCTTATTATCAGCATTAGTTCAATTTTTATGGAACGACTTGTGTACCTTTTATAAAAAATTTTAAAACATCAAAAAATTATTCAAATTTTCTCATTTACTTAATAAATAAGTCCGCTAATTTCGTTTCAATACAACAAGTATATCAATGATTTTTATTTTTATTGGATCATGAAAATTAATCAGCATTGAGTGTGGTCAGTGCTGTATGGGTGACCGCTGAGAATGAAACGGACGTATTTACTACTTGAGGACGAGCGAAGCTAATCCGAAGACCTTTTGCAGTCTAAATTTTGCGATTTATATATTCTGAGGACGAGCGAAGCGAGTCCGAAGCAGTGTGGACGAGCGTAGCGAATCCGATGTAATGAGGAAAAGTTCCGAGGTACCCCGCACTTGATTTTTTATCATGGGATGCATTTTATTGCGTTTAAAAAATGATGTCATCATGACAAATTATTAATTTTGATCATAGGATGCGTTAATATGCATTTGAGAGGTGATGTCAAATCAATATCATGTAATCTTAAAAAAATGGAATGGGGTCGCTAAGTAGCTGAACCTTAATTTGGTAAAACGCAAGACGACCTTAGCTTTTACCTGAAGTTAGCTTAACAATCGAAACATTTTGACGATCAAGTTAAAGAGGACTTTATTGATATCTTCAATTGCAAATTCCATGACACCAGTTCCAAAATATAGCTAGACAAAACAAAGGAGAAGGTTTTATAGAAACAACGCAGGAGGACTTTAGTTTATGTAAGAACTTCATTGGTTCAGTAGAACGTAATGGAAACGAGTCGAATTGGGATGGATTCGGCATCAATATAAACGGAGAGTGGCTGAATAGAATTGGATACTCCAATTCCAGCATTACTTTGTAATACTCTAAACCTCTCTAATGTAATATTTAATAATTGCACTTTATAGTTACATGAAAAAACAATTATGTCGCTCCGATACCATATTGCTGATCATTAAATCAGATCCAACATCCGAGAAGTATAAAAGTACATTAAGTTAATATCTAAGAAGCATAAAAAGTAAAATTGAAACAAAATAGTAAATTAATAATAAGATAACCGTAAATAGGGAGTTATATGAGGCTGTAAATGTTCGCAGGAGTAAATAATGTGATTTCGAGAGATTGCTAGAGGTATTAAAGAGTGGAGAAGTTGTTACATGAGATACTCATGGAGTTAGGAGTATTGGATATTAACTCGATATAGAGTTAGATATAAAGGTACAAGATTTACTGTTATATCCTTTTTGGTGTATTTTAAAATGGCGTGGATATGGGCTGTTATGGTTTGTAACGTCTTAAAACTTCTCTATTGTAGCTACTACGTCTAGTACGTAATTATCGTAAAGGTATAAGAAAAGCTTGGCTACATAAAATATTTCAATAAAGCTCCTCCAATACAATAAAGTCGATTACTGGTCGGCTAGGGAGTGCAAACAAAACCTCCCCCTTGTATATAATATGTATAAAATTAAACAAGGTCACATTTTGTAGGGATGAACGTGAAGGGGAGCTACTGGGTTTTACAGCCCCAATAAACTAACTTGTTATTGGGAAAAACCTTTAGCTTGTAAATAATTTAAACAATCTTCCTCTTCTTCTGGAAAACTTGCGGTATCTTTTCTTGTTTTTCAAACCCCACTCGGGAATAGCTCGTCTCGCAACATAAATAAAAACACGGAGGGTTTCCTCAATAAAGCCCTCTCAACCTTTTGAAAATGATTACTAACCTTACTACATATAGGTAATCAATTAGGAACAAATTAGAGGAAGATGCACTGAGGAATATCTATAATTCATTGCTATAAGATGTATGTTTAACGTAATATCTTATGCCAATAAAGATAAAGATTTAAAGATAAAGACTTTTATTTGTTTAAGTTACAGGTAAACTTGTTAACAAATAGAGTTGCTACACATAAAAATGAATATTTCTTAAAACTATACAAAATTCAATTAAAAATAAACTTCTTCCTATTATTTTTTATTTTATGATGAAATGTATCATCTTTTAAATAAATGAATAAATTATAATAATTACTGAAAATACTTATTAATCACTATAAGATAAAAAAAAACCTAAATCAAACATCATTCTCAAGCATATAAATAACATTGTTTTTTACATTTTTCATGCGAATATTAAATATAATAACAACAAATTTTTTACGTTGGTTACTCATTAATAATGAAACTTCTTGTCACAAGCACATTTTTAAAGAAAAGGAAAATATTTTTGCCAGTAGTTTTTTCAAATATATTTAGGACAGAGGAAGTATTAGTGTTATCACTGAAAGAATTTAAATCAGTAAGGTTCACAGGTAAATACTGGTTTCTTAGAGGTTCGTAGGTTGGACACTCAAACAAGATATGAGACAAGTTTTCTACTTGATTGCACTTACAAAGCATACAATTAGCATCAGTCTTAACTTTATATAAAATTCCATTAAAAGATATTTTTAACAGGTTAAACCCTGAAGTGCGAACTTGGGCTAATAGTTTCTGTACATGATAAGGCAAGTCCATGTATAAATAATTGATATTTGGATTGTGTGAACTGTAAATTGTTTTATATAAACAGCTATACGACGAATCATTAATTCTAATTAAGTCTTCCTGTCTCAGTTTACTTTCATACTTGCTAATAATTTCATTAATAAGTTGCATGTCTATAGCTCTACCTAAGATGGTGTCAAAATTTAATCCCTCTATACTATTAATTATAGATTTTACTTGTGTAAACCAGTTGAACTTAATTTTATTATTAGGAGTTGAATCCAAAAATCTAAGTCTTTCAAAGCCTACTTTGACAAGTTTATCTGAATCTAGATACTGAATATGGCTTATATAGTTTAATGTTTGTCTTAAAACAGATACAGATACATGAGAGAGATTAAATTCAGCCCTAATAATATAATGTGGCACGTTATTAAGCAAAGAGAAGTATTTTTTAAAGAATAGTGTTTGAGCAGCTTCAAGCTCCGGCAGGTAACGCAAAGCCCATACAGGAGCGCCGTAAGTTAAAGTGGATATTACGCACGCGGAAAAAGTTTTCAAGACGGCATTGAATGAACTATTTTTAGCAGAAGCTAAGATTGATCTAAGTGAACCAGATGCTGAACGACAACGACTTATAGCCTGCTTTGAAGCTTGCTCAAAAACTCCTTTTCTTGAAAAACATACCCCCAAGTAATTGAATTTGTTTATTTCTTCAATTATTTGACCATCATAGCGTATGCTTTTTCTACTTTTGGACAAACTACCTTTACTGAAGTAAACAACTTTGGTTTTGTCTAAGTTAACTTCCAGACCGTAGAGCTTACAATACTCAAGTAATATTTTAAGTTTATTATTCATATCAACCTCAGAAAAAGCAAATAATATTAAATCGTCGCAGTACAGAAGAACTATAATCTCTCTAAGTCCATCAATATTAACACCTTGAGCTCCTCTAGCTCTAAAGAAGTCTTCTAAGTCACTAATCAGGAGATTAAATAAAAGAGGTGATAAAATTTCACCCTGTAATAGACCTCTTAAGATATCTATAGGGTTAGAGGTCTTATTGTTGAATCTAATTTTAGTATAGGCTTGTTTGTATAAGTTCATAATTACTCTGATGACTTTATCACTAACTTTAAGATCTTTAAGTTTGTAAAAAGAATGTAGTGCAGGATCTTATCAAAAGCCTTTTTAAAATCGATAAAGCACGCAACCAATTTTCTTTTGGGAAGTCTTAAATGATTTTGTATAAGTGTATTAAGAATAAAAATATTGTCAAGGCAACTTTTGCCACGTCTGAACCCGGCCTGTATATCTGGAATGACCTTACGTTTTTCAGCCCACTGACTCAATCTCTTATTTATAATAGAAGTAAATATTTTAGCTGTACAGTTGATTAATGAAATGCCACGGTAATTATTTAAATCTTCTTTGTCACCCTTCTTAAAAAGAAGGGTGGTTAGAATTTCAGACCAATTGGTCGGTATTTCGCCCGTATCTAAAATTTTATTAAAAAGTATGTTCAAATGCAAAATCCAGTTAGGTGGTAAATTTTTAAGGACTTTATAATCTATACCGTCGGTTCCAGGGGCAGAATTGTTTTTAGAGTTAGCTATAGCCATTCTTATCTCGTCATTAGATATAGGGGAGTCTAGTTCGGGATCAGAGTGATTGATATAAATCTCACTAACGATAGCGGCATCATCGTGCAATAAATTCTTATAGTAAGTCTCCCAAGTTGCAATATCGATGTTGACAGAACTTTCAATAGGGTTTTTCTTAAAACGTTTAATACATTTCCAAAATTCTTTAGAGTTTTTCACGTTGTTTAATGTTTCTATTTTAGAAAGATTATAGTTTTTCTTTTTTTGTTTTATAATTTTTTTGTGTTGCTTTGTAATATTATAATAATTACTTTTATAAGGTTCTGTAAATTTCTTCTTTTTACATTTTCTAAGTTGCTTGCGCAAACTTTCGAGATTTATAACATTCAGAATCGAACCACGGCTTTTTAAAATTGATTGAGCGCGGTACAGATCCAATTAAAAATGTTTTTAATAAGCCTAGTTGGTTCGATATTGATATTACACAGTCTTTAAATTCTGAGTATAAATTATCAACTGGCAGTTGATTATAATCTCT
The DNA here is from genome assembly GCA_018340805.1 of Microvelia longipes. Lineage (NCBI taxonomy): Eukaryota > Metazoa > Arthropoda > Insecta > Hemiptera > Veliidae > Microvelia > Microvelia longipes. Next base: position 81,872,727 of record JACMZG010000008.1, on the reverse strand, counting down.
AGTCTTGTTAGAGACAGACATTAAATAATTAAATAGTTCGGCCAAATTATCATTCCAGATAATTTTTGAAGTATAGTTAATCTCACTATTTAATAATGTATTACTGAGATAGGGCATTTCTAGTTTGACTTGCAAAGGTAAGTGATTAATTAAAGACAGGGATGATAACACTTCAAGGTCAATAACTCTTTCTATTTGAGGCAATCTGCACCATACTAAGTCTACAGTACTGGTACCTGAGAATATGATATTGGTGAAGCTACCTGGGCGGTCTGATTTAGATCTGCCATTAAGTAATATAAAACTAAATGATTCAAATAGCTCTACTAAGAGTTTACCGCGTTTGTCTATCCTTGAATCCATGGCAAGCCTGTATCGATATAAATTATGCCAATACCATTAATTTCAAGCTGGAAGTAGGCTTCGGCAAAATTTCTTTGAACGGAACCTTATGAAGTTTATCCCAAAGCTCAGGGAAACAGCCAATAAAACGTCAGAAGCGAGCTTAGCCGATCTTTATCTTCTTATGTGAGCCCATAGAGGGTACCAAAACAAATTGATAACTTTTCTTATCAATAAAAGTTTGTTATCACATAGAGCAACACATAGTGAAGCGGTTCCGAGGGTATAACACCCAGACTTTGGATAACCGCCATATTCTGAGGTCCAGAGCACGAAGTAACACTTCCTTCGAGAATATGATATCATCAAATTTCCTAATAGTTATGAGTGATTTGGTTTGTTTACGATATTTTTGCTGTCACTATTGTAGATTCACACACGCACACATATATTTGATCAGTGAGTTCCTCTCTTCTATGACCCAACCTCATTAGCTCATTTTTTATTTGAAATTCGCTAAAAAGCTGACCGCATAGCGACTCGTGATTTTTATGTCTGAATACGTAAGATTGTAAAGCTTTGATCCTTATTTGGCACCTATGTTAATTAATATTTAGTAAAGAATCTAATAATACCTTTTTGAGTGTAAAACATTTTATGAACAAATAGGTAAATCCTTCCCTTAAAGTCCTCCTGTATTCGTTAAGCATTCTTAATATTTTTGTTATTTTATGTGCTTTTAACAGTTGCAAATAATCTTGTAATTGTACCCTTTAAAATATATACTAAGGAATTAAAAAAGGTAAAGAAATTGTTTTTAAAATTAATTTGTTAAAAATATGCGGCCGTAAATAGCTTTACACCTTTTACAGTCGTTTACTGGTTACTAATAAGGTTTGGCGCCCGAACCGCTACTCTGGCAGGGTCACGTCCATTATTCAAAGGTTCGTTTTAAGTTACGCATTTTTTAGGTTTAATTTTTTTTGTAGAAATATTGTCAAAAAGTACAAAATAGTTATAGGAAAAATACCTTGTTCAGCCCATAGATAAAAGGTATACATAGATGGTTTACTCCCTACTATTTTAGTAGTTGCTGTCACTTAATAAGATTATGTTCATATTTTTAGTTAGGGGTCTTGTCACTAATATATATGAATGTAGGGACCAAGTATTGAAGAGCGCTTCAACTTAAGAGACAAGTTTGACATCTGAAAGTAAGTGAAATTCAAAATAGAAACCTGAACATTAGAAGTTCGAATCTACTAGCGGACGCTATAGCTAATAAGGTTATTCACAGAAATAACATTTTTCTAATTTATACGGGATTCTTATAATAGCTATCGTCTTCCTATCATTTTAGCGCTGACTTGCTGATGGTAACACTTGGCTCCACTCACAGCTCGGTGTTTGATAAATAAAAGTATCTGATAGTTTCACGCTTCTACTATTAAATTGTTCTACTTGTTCCTTCTGCAACCAGTCAGCGTTTTTTATTATTTTGTTAAGTTATCTATCTATGTGAATATTGTTTATTTATGTATGCTTCTACCAATGCTTAAAGGAAATAAATAGATTTAAAACTGCCTTAATATCTATTATCATAAAGGTGGTTGCGACGGAATATTAGTCCAAATTATTTAGTGAAAAATAGTGAAAGTCACGGAGTAGTAAATCGTGGTATTAGGTGTGCTGAGTCTGGAGACCAGCTTGCCTTGACTTAGGGTGCCGGTTTCTTTTACTCAATGAATCCTTAGGCGAGTACCTACCCATGAAGACAGGACCACTCTGTGATCTGAATATTTTAGTTTTACCTTGTTTTCCCCTTCCAAGGTCTTGATGTATGCAAGGAATTGTCCCCTCCAGGGTGGGCAACGTCTTTACGTATGCAAGACCTGAAATTTCCCAACACTAACTTCCCTTCTTAAATAACTAAATCCATCGGGTCCTTACTGGCCCTTTTCTCTACAAATAAAATATACCTTGACCGTAAAAAGGACAATTGATTTCGTTACCTTTCTTTCTTTTTAACCCAACCACGAAAACCTCTAAAATTTTAATATCTCCAGAAATGTTACCATTCTTATTTTTTACTTGTATTTTCATCTTAAAAAGGAAAAGTGGAAATAAAACAGTGAGAAACATCGACTTAAAGAAGACTATTTATAAAGATGGAAGGCACTTTGTGTGTAAAATATTTGCTATTTTATGCATTTTTATACCTCTCGGCTTTGCCTCGAGAGCAAATAAAACGGTTTATGACTAGACTTTTCATAGCTTCTTTTTTTCATGTTTTATTATTCATCAAGCTGGTTGTTTGCATTATTAGATTTGAAGCTTTCAGCTGAACGAAGTAACCCAAGCAGTCCAATCCCTTTTTGCTTCTTGTCTATCAGCTGAACGAAGTAACCCAAGCAGTTCGATCCTTGTGTGCTTCTCGCCTGTCAGCTGAATGAAAAAACCCAAGCAGTACTTGTCTGCTTTTTACTTTACATAATTTATTCTGTAGGTTAATAGTTTGTTCTTTGTAGAACTTTTTATAGAACTAAAGTCCCCTTGATCAAGCCTGAGACTGTAGGTTAAAGTAATATATAAACCAAGTAGGGAAACTCCTATGATAACCTTCGTAAAAATATTTAGACATGCGTGATTTAATATGAGTGTATTTCTCCTTTATAATATAACCTAGTATACAAAGCTTAATTTTAATACGGATGGTATATCCAAAGTTTTTGTCGGATCACTTGCGTCAAGCACGTTTTATACGTGATGAGTACGTGGAGGGGGACTGTAGGGACTTTAATGAAATGTTTACTGCCTGAAGACGAGCGAAGCGAGTCTAAAGTAAAGAGGATGGGCGTAGAGAATCGGATTAGATAAAGATAAAAATGGAGGTAACTAGGTATATTATTTAGTTTAGTTTTTTATTTATGTAATTTCAGATTTAAACTTTTTTTTAAATTGTTTATTAAAATAATTATTTGACAGAGACCTTTTTAATTTGTTACCAATATCCCTTGTATAAAACAAAGGATGGACAAAATAAACTAAAATCCTTTTCTGGCTTAAAGAAGTAGTTGATGGTGCAATAAATAAATGACAATTATTTTTTGGGCAAAAATTCTGACATTTTTGCATTTAAATTGTATGATCTCAAATAGATGAAGCATAATACTCCGTCTTTTATAACTAGACGCCTCATGTATATTTAAAAATACAAAGCAGTGATACTTGGGAAATAAATAACATTATAATTCAAGCCCAATAAAAACAAAATATATGCATTTACTTTTAATCAAAATATAGTTATAAGTCGTCTATTATGCATGTATAGATAGATATAAATGAGGCACCCGAATATTACAATATATTAACGATAGGTACCAGTGTACATTTAATCATACACATATTTTTTAAGAAAAATTTTAGAATTTATCATTCACATAACTATCTTCTTAAAAAAAATTTTCTATCTTAAAAGATCCAAATAAACAAAGTATTTATGTATATAATTATTAAATATTAATTAGTTTAAATTACAAGTTAATAAATTACTATTTTGTAGATATAGAATGAGAAGTTAAACCCGCAATACAAGTTTAAATATTTAAACTAAACCTGGGTCATGACTACATATTTTCTTACGTATTCTTCTCCGTGCACAGTTCCGGGCTAGACTCTTGTATTAGTTGAGTTTTACTTTTTATCGTGTTTTCGTACTTTAATATGTTCGTGATAATTTAATAATTTTGTATAAATTCTGTGAAATAATTATTAAAATAATTAGTTAAAGAAAAAGAGAAACTATAGTAAAGGTAAACCACTTGTTTTTATGAAATTTTGAAGAACATACAGACGACAGTGAATTGCCTTAAATATAACTTAAAATTACAATTGCTTTTTTATTATATTCAAAAAATTTAGGTTAAAGTTGTAAAATTACTAATTTCAATTATTATTTGAAGGGGAAAAACAAATATCCCTCGCAAAAATTTACTAAGCTAAGTAGTGCACACGAAAAAAAGTTTAATTAGCCGCTGGTTTTAAATTTTTTAAACAAACCTAGTATTTAAAGATTCGCACTTAAACCTCTATTGGATGTGACAAAACGTATTTCTAACACAAATTATTAGCATTTTATACTAAAATGTACAAAGAACAAAAATTTTGAGCACCGCAAATAGTTTGTTTACATTTACTTGGGAAAAACAAAATGGCCTCACCCATAGGAAACTTTAAGCCAACTCCCTGGTGAATTACATGCGAGGTCTCAGAAATCGCAATTTCTTTCCCTACTTGGTTAACATATTACTTTACTGTAGATATATAGGAATTGTGTTCGAAAGAAATCCAGAATCGGTATTTCACCGTTCAGGAATTATCCGTTTCAGGTGTTTTTAAGACTTCCAAAGAAGTTTACAAAAAGTTCTCTTTTTTATGTGTATGTGAGTGTGTGTGTGTTTGTGTTATTTTAGCTCCCATTGTATTTATGCTAGAGAATTGAAACTAGGTAAAAAATCGGGTACGAGGTTCCTCGGAACATTTCCTTATCATATCGGATTCGCTAGGCTTATCCTCCCTACTTCGGACTCGCTTCGCTCGCCCTCAGAATATACAAGTCGTTAAATTTATATTGAAATAACTCTTCGGACACGCTTCGCTCGTCCTCAGATAGGAAGTACAATCTTTCATTCCCAGTGGTCACCCATCCAGACACTGACCTCGCTCAATGCTCCATAACTTTTATGATCCCACAAAAATCATGAATATGCTTGTCATATTAAAACGAATCTTATGTTATTACGAATCTCATATTAATCAGAACTATATGCAAACAAACACAAAGAGACAGATAACCTTAAAAAACTACTCAGGAGGTCTTATGAAGACCTGAAACGGATGATTCATCCAGATGAGGATTGTTTGCTAATAAATCACTTGTCCTATGTACCTACAGTGTAAATGAGGAAAACAATAACAAACTTTTTATCCAGTTGTGTTAACCGGGTATTAATTGTTATTTAACCCGCAATAATGACTCCGTAAAAATTTCGTTAATTCATCAGAGGCTGAAAAATGTTTAATCGGTTTGAGATATAGCACGCGTGTAGTAATATATAAGACTAACATATGTGCCAAGTTTCATCACATTACCTGCATTTGTTTAATTATTTTCTTATGACTTGTATGTGTTATTCGAAAAAATCAAAAATTAATCTAATTCAGTTAAAATTTGGTACATGTATTCCTTTACGTGATTAATATTTATACCAAATTTCATTTCAATACAGAGAATATATCATCTACTGGTTTTGTTGGATCGTAAAAGTTAATCAGCATAGAGCGAGGTCAGTGCCTGGGTGGGGGACCGCTGGGTAATAAAACTAACTAACTTGTAAAACTAAACAATGTAAACAACAATGTTTATGTACATAGTAATTTAGTAACACATAGTAATTGATTACGATCGAAGCGAGTTCAAATACTTGTTTCAGTATACATTTGGCAACTTGTACATTTTGAGGACAAGCCAAGCGAGTCTGAAGTAAAGAGGCTGAGCGTAGCGAATTCGATACGGTGAGGAAAATATCCTAGCTACCCCGCACCCGACTTTTTGGATAATGATAAGATAGGGAATTATTGCCACGAGACAGCTCTTTTTTTCTGACGGTGTAATTCGATTCCGCCTTCTATCCTCTATATCCATTTATGCCCGCTCCTTATAAATGTTAGTATTGTAGAGTAGAGGATACTCTACAGACTTTAAGGTAGAGGCTTTGTTTATTTTATTATTAACTCTAAATCCTTATTGAAAATCCCAACAAAAAAAAGTTTTCCGTCCTGGGACTTTGATTATTTGAGTTTAGTGGTTTCAGGTTCTTTGTTGTTTTGATATTTGTTCTCTGGTATTTTGTCGAAAGGTATTATATATATACCTATATATAATACGTATATATAAGGTATATACAAGGTTCAAGGTGATAAAGTTTGGTGAAGTATATGTTGTATCTCTAGCAGGAGATTCCGAGGGATTTGTTTCAACAATATCTCCCTTGAGATTGGAGTGGGACAAACAAACATAAACCAGGATTTACCTACTCCTGATTCTGTCTGTATTTACTTGTAAATCTTACTAATACACACTGATGCTTAGTTCTTGCAAACTAAGCATACTGATGCTTAGTTCTTGAAAACTTGACACCTTTGATTCTTCGATAACTTACTTGAAATAATCGAAATTATTCATATTAAAACATATTCATAGTTTCAACTCAAAATTGATACTAATTTATTTAATCAAAATTCAATAATAATCTTGACATAATGTTATTATGTCACACTCGTCCCCCTCTTCCCTCAAAAGCCTTTTCTCTTTCATAGTAAGGAGCTAATCTGTCTACATGGATCACCAACTTCTTTCTTTTTGTTCTATTTCTATGAGGTAAATTAAATCGTTTACTTTTTTCTTGTCCGTGTACGGTCCTTCCCATGATGACTGTAACTTCGGTGCTAGTCCCTTCTTTCTACGAGGATTGTATAACCATACTTTTGCTCCTTCAATAAATTCTCGTGGAAGACTTGCTGCATCATGTGTCTTTTTCATTCTCATAGCCGACTTACCAATGTGTTTCCTAGCAAAGTCATGAGCAACTCTTATGGCTTCAGATAGCTCTTTTGCAGCCTCTGCGAAACTCTTTCTCTCTGTCTGTGGATGTTGGCCGAATGCTAAATCTTGTGGTAACCTCAGCTCACGTCCTAGAGTCAGGTAAGCTGGTGTGTATCCTGTACTCTCCTGAACTGCAGACCGGTATGCCAACAGAAATAGGGGTATCTTTTGATCCCAATCTTTTTGGTTTTCTGATACAAACTTAGCTAAGAAATCCCAGAATTGTTCTATTCAGCCTCTCAACCAAGCCACCTGATTGAGGATGTAGTGGAGTAGCCCTTGTCTTCCTAATTTGCATGATCTCTAAAACTTCTTTAAATACTTGAGACTCAAAATTTCTCCCCTGATCTGAGTGTAATTGTGAGGGTACCCCGAAACGACTGAAGACATGAGTGACAAGAGCTAATGCAACAGTTTTAGCTTCTTGATTTGGCAAAGGAATTATTTCAGGCCATTTAGTAAAATAATCAACACAGACCAACAGATATTTGTTTCCCTGTTTCGACACTGGCAAAGGCCCCAAAATATCAACTCCGATTCTTTCAAACGGTCTTCCAGTAGTGCAAATCTTGAGTTTGCCTTTAGTTTTTCTATTAGGACCTTTTCTAGCTATACACAAGTGGCATGTTCGGCAATAATTTACAACATCTTTATGCATGCCTACCCAGTAGTACCTTTCTCGTAAACGGCCGAGAGTTTTTGCCACTCCAAAGTGCCCATTACTAGGCCCATCATGACATGTTTCAATAGCTTTTTCTATGAGGAACGAGGTATAACAATTTGCAACCGTCCGTGATGTCCCGTCGAGGCTTCCAAATATCGGTACAGAACTCCTTCTTGCACGCGTAAAGATTCCCACTGTCTCATTAGTGAAACCAGCTCATTTCCCCCAGCTTCAAAGTGTTCTTTGGATGGCCGCTTCTTTTCTTCTACTAGGAGTTTCATTCCCTTTAAAATTTCGTCATTCTCCTGGTACGTTTTTACCCAATCTGTAGACCACTCATGAGATGTTTTGAATGAAGTTAGACGTACTGATTTACTTGTGTCCTCACTAACACGAGCGCACCACTTACATTTTTGTTTCAGACATGGTTTCCGAGATAAGGCATCAGCATTTAAGTGCTCCCTACCAGGTCTATGTAACACTGTCATGTCATACTGTTGTAATTTTTCGAGCCATCGAGCCATCTGACCTTCAGGTTCCTTAAAACTTAGTAAATAACGGAGTGATGCATGGTCACTACGCAAGAGAAAATTATGGCCATAAAGATACGGGTGAAAATGATGTACAGAATCTACAATAGCCAATAGTTCTTTTCGAGTGGTACAGTAGTTTTTCTCTGCTTTCCTGAGGCACCGGCTAAAATATGCGATAACTCGTTCTTCAGTTTCATCTGTTTGGCTTAAAACTGCTCCTATGGCGTCATTGCTAGCATCTACATCTAAAATAAACTTACCCTCTTGAGACGGGAAATTTAAAATTGGAGCGACACATAAAAGCTGTTTTATCCTTTGAAATATGTCTTCAAAATTTCCAGACCATTGAAACGGCACACCATCTGAAATTAAGTTATAAAGAGGTCTTGTTAACTCCGCAAAACCTTTTACAAACCTTCTGTAGTAACACAGAGACCTAAAAATTGACGCAATTGCTTCTTGTCTGATGGTGTCGGCCAATTTTTGACAGCCTCGACCTTAGCCGGATCTGTTTGTACCCCTGCAGCACTTACAACATGCCCCAAAAATTTTACTTCATTTTTGAAAAACGAACATTTTTTTGGAGCTAGCTTTAGGTTTGCTGCTGTTAATTTTTGGAAGACTTTTCGTAACTTATCTATCATTTCAGAAGGCGTTTTAGCAAATATTATAACGTCATCAATATATACTAGACATATATCTAAAGGAAGGACTTTTCCATCAATCTTTGGAACGTCGCAGGCGCATTACACAAACCAAAGGGCATGACTTTAAATTGCCAGGAGCCCCTCCCAGGCACTGAAAAAGCAGTCTTTTCTTTATCTGATGGGTCCATCTCAACCTGCCAGTAACCACTTTGGAGATCGAGAGTGGAAAACCACGAAGACCCTTGTAAACGATCTAAGGTATCGTCTATCCTTGGAAGAGGAAATGAATCTTTTTTAGTTACATTATTTAATTTTCGAAAATCAACACAAAATCTTAGTGAACCATCTTTCTTTCTAACCAGTACTATTGGAGAGGACCATGGTCCACTTGCTGGCTCAATAACATTTTGTGCAATCATGTCATCTAATGCTTTGTTTACTTCCCCTTTAAGTGCAATTGGAAGCCGTCGTGGTGGTTGCTTTAAAGGCTTATTAGCTCCAACATCAATTTGATGTTTGGTTATATTGGTTTTACCCATATCTAATTTATCTCTTGCAAATAAACCTTTATACTCTTGAAGTAATTTAAAAAATTCTAGCTGTTCTACCTTAGTCAAATTTTGAACTGAAGCATTATAAATATTGTTAAGATGTTCTGGTAACCGAGGAGAGGATGAGGATGTGGAATACGACAGGTTGTCACGTTCTTGACTTATTACTTCAGATATCCTACTGCACTTAGCAATAATAAAACCTTTTAACTTAATGTCAGTGTTCCCTATGTTTAGCACCCGCACAAGTACATTGCCATCAACAGCATTCACAAGTGTCCGAGCCACCAGTAACCCTGGAACATTATGTACTGCATCAGAAGGTTCAATCAATGTTTGCCTATCAAGCAAAGATGACGAAGGTTTACCTGGTACCACCACTTCAGTAGTAGCTGGAAACACAATATTATTTTGAAGTGTAACAATACCATCATCACTCAAATCAGCAAGGATGTCTACTGGCTTTACAGCGCTCCTTTCAGTAAATCCAGAATCAAAATTCAGGAAGTATCTGTTGTCCCTTAAAAAATCAATACCAAGAATACATTCATCTTTAATATCAGTGACGTACATTCTGTGAGTATACTTCTTGTCTTCCACTGATATGACAACATCACAACAAAAAAATGTTGGAACCGTATGGCCTCTCACATCTCTTAAAATTACTGAAGGGTTGTAATCAATATTTGAAATGAGTTTATTACCTTTTATTTTGTCGTACAACTGTTTGCTGATTAGGCTGAGACTGGACCCAGTATCGATGATCATTCTACATTCTCTACCAGCAACTGTGCCAGTAACTGAAACTTCATGAATATTATTTGCATCAGTTGTCAAGAACAAACTTGTATCTGTTACTAGTGGAATTTTACTTGATTGTGCCAAACTGACCACCTTTCCTTGTTTGGCTTACTCGTTTCCCTGCTTCCTTCTTCTTTTCTGGACAGTTTGTGCTTATATGATTCTTACCCTGACAAAAAAACATGTAATTGATCCATATTGGCGATTGGGCCTATTAGAAGCTTTGTTAAGATTTTCAAAACCTGTTTTTAGTTCTTTTAAAATAGTTGGCATAGAGATATTTGTCTCATTACTATTTAAGGTATCACTCTTAATGTTGGTACTCAAGAGAGTAGCTTCTATTTCAAGGCATTGAATTAGAGCTGAACTGACCGAGCATGGTTTACTGAGTCGAGCTAACTTTTTAACTTCCTCATTCTGTAAGGCATCAAGAAAGTAATCTACAGCTAATGCTTCTCTAGCAACTGATGGACAATCAGGGGGCCAAGCGAGTTAATCGTTCGATCATAGCTAGACTTTGCAAAGTTTCATTACTAAGTTGTCTTCTGGATCTTAATTGGGTACAATGAAGTTGCCTTGAAGTCGTGACAAACCTTCTCTCTAAAGCACTAGTAAGTTGTCTGTACTTTGATGCGTCCACTGAACCTAAATTTGCTAATACGTCTAATGCTGGACCCTTAAGACAAGTTATTAACTGTTGTCCCATTTCTATTTCATCCCAACCGTTTAACACAGCTACAGTTTCATATTGAATTTTATACGCGTCCCAGGGTGTAGACCCATCATACTCTGGGGCCTTGCTTCGAGTCCTATTAGACTTTATAGATTCGACAACGTGTGTGGTACTGCAATTTATATTTTTAAAAGTCGATTCTAAACATTTTATCCTACTGTCTAAATCGAATATTTTATCATTTACTGATTGCTCTAATCTTTTCAAAGAAGCGTCAAATAATGTCAATAATCTTTCTGACATTTGTTCTAAAATCCTTAAAACCTGTTGGTCGTCAGTATGCGACGGTCCTACAGGCGACGCATCACCCTCTGTGGCAAGCGAGGACGTCTCAACCCCAGTCGGATTAGCAGAGTCCTTATTGATGCCATTGTCCTTTGACATTATAAGATTATTATGATTTAAAATCTTACCAGACCGTAATCTCATAAAACAACACTGAAACACTATTTAACAAACACTATGTTTTACACCTGACACCACTAAAACATATTCATAGTTTCAACTCAAAATTGATACTAATTTATTTAATCAAAATTCAATAATAATCTTGACATAATGTTATTATGTCACAATATTTTTAGTCAGGTTTCTGAGCTTTCGTAAATAAATTTGAATTTTAGTGAAAAATAGATTCTCATCTCTTAACAATTTGAGCAAATTTTAGGTCAAGCCCGGGCTGGGAACCTATATATTCCTACTTCTTGAATCGAAACCTCGTTTTGAAAAACTGATTTTTATTTTTATTTGGTTTAAATCTATTATTTTAGATTTGCTAGGAATTTTGAATTACAGTTTATACAGGCAATTCTAAATTCTCGATCATTTTAACATTTTTTTTCAAGGAATTCCAAAATTAAAATTGAGCCTATGAGTTTAGGCTAAGGGAGATTTACTTGTAAATCTTACTAATACACACTGATGCTTAGTTCTTGCAAACTAAGCATACTGATGCTTAGTTCTTGAAAACTTGACACCTTTGATTCTTCGATAACTTAGGGTAGTTATCGAAAAAGTTAGATAAGGAGGGTAGAGATGATTTTTTAAAAGGTTTGTTCAGCACGTTACTCCAGTGTACACTACAGTAACTTAGGGTTAGATTTATGTTCGGTCTCGTACTTGATTCTACTCCAAACTGCCCTAAACTGCACCACTCTTTGTTTTGTAACGGATCATGGACAAGAAGAATATAAGGAGAATCTTGCTCTAGACTGCACTTTTACTCCTCCTAAAACACCTAGTAATGTAGAGCAAAATAAAGTGGCGGGAAATTACTCTTATCATGTGTGATAACAATAATTTATGAGTTATCGATGTATTTTAACAAAATTAAATAATTTTATAACTCTATTTATGCTATTTTAAATTAATAAAACGAATATAAGTGGTATTTTTTGCTTATAATAAACAATCAGTGATACATATCATTTTGATACTACCGAGTTTTGCAAAACATGAATAGTTGACACAATATAATGTCTGTTTGTCAATATATGTCTCTCGCACAATTATATTGTGTATCAGTGATACCATAACCTTTAGTAATAATGTATCAGTGATACATTTTCAAGTGATTTGTTCCTCATCATACTTATCGATCAAATAATAGAATTATTATGTGGATATTGAGCAAATAGTTATTGCTTTATTAATGTGTGCCATCTTCAATAAAAGAAAGAGAAATAGATCTCTTGTTTGAGGCGATGTGATGCCTCAAATTGGATTCTCTAGCCTTAACGTACTTAATTTGAACAAGAACGGCGTAAGACTAGCAATTGTCCCAGTTATGTTTTACATAACATAGTTCGGATTAATAAAAATGATAAATATTGACTCAAATTTCGAGTAAATTTGATTGAAAACTAACATATACAAAACTTGATTTTTTACTGAAATTTTAACGTGTCTGCCTTAAATAAGTTAGATCCCGTAAAATAACCGTATTTTCTAATAAAGCAACTTAATTAAACAATAAAATTGAACAAAAAATGTAAATTTATTGAATACTATTATTTATTTTGTTAGCTTGAAAGGTTATTTACTTACACTTTTTACACTAGTTCTGTCCGCGCACGCATCTAATTCTGAGTTTACTCTACTTTACCCTAGATTCCAAAATGAAAAAATTGAGTGTAAAGAAGAATAGGGGAGAGTAGAGTAGTTTACTCCATTTCATGTTCCGAACAATCCTAAGTACTAACTGATCAAATGTATATATCTGTACGAGATTTGTTTGGTTTATGAACTCATTATCAGGGTTTTACACGTATCGGGGTTATACACAAGGCTCTGCAAAACTATATTTACCCTCCAATGGGTTTAGAGCATTTTTTTTTAATTCAGATTCGATTTCTTGACAGCATACTAATCCAGCACTCACACTTGTTGATTCTATAAAACACCGCCTTAATCTGTGCTGATGGATTTATTAATTTGTCGAAGATGTTTAATTATTAATAATTCTTTTAAATCTGCTATTTCTTTATCATATAACTAAAAACAACATGTATGTCTTATACTATTTATTTATTTTGTATCGTATCTTATAATTTGATCATATGAGAAAAAATCTATAGGCGAATTCTATTCTATCTAAAAATTCTATCTCGATTATATCGTGGCTATTTAAAAGGAATCGTTTCTGACAAAGTCCGTATCTGAAAGGTTAAGGGCATTCAAATGATTATTGAGGTTACAAAAATATCTTTCCGAAATATTGGAATTTCTATTCAAACAGTTCTTTCAAACATTTTCCCATGAAAGTCTAAAGAAATTTACAGTTTTATTCTTAATAATTTGAAAGATAATATTAAAAGAGAGATAATGTGTTTTAATTTGATCATAGAATAATGGGAAAAGGGCGGCACGTAGTGGGAATACTATGGATCATCTCGGGTCGGTTCCGGGGTCAGCACAGATTAAATTGCAGCTAATTGTATGATGTTTAAAGATCTGTGTGTAGTCCCGCTAGGTGTCGAAAGGATTTAACTGTGTGGCTAATCTTGTCTATTTAATGGGATTCTACTTCAGGGGTCTAAGGATTTACAGGACTGTAGAGTCAGAGTAAACAAACCACCTGTCTGGTATTTTACATTGGGGCTAAACAATATGCTTGCAGAGCAAAAATTATTAGAATCATTTATTTTTAAAAAATTAAAAAAAAATGTCAAATAAAACGTCGTAGCACTTAAGGAGACAAATAAAATTAGTTCTGGTTATTTTTTCCATACATCACTCCATTTAAAGATACAGACCATCGGAAAATCATCTACCCTCTCTCTCTAAAAAAAAATTTTTTACTCACTTGCTCTCTTATTATATTTTTTACAACTTAAAGCCTCTATATCTTGAATAGTAAAGCATGGTGGTAAAAAATGACCCGGGCTAAAAATTTTTGTTATGTTAATTACTAAAACTTTAATTTCTAACTTTTTAGATTTTTTAAAAACTGAAATGGTTTTAATAATTTTAAAATTAAGCTGAGTCAGCATACTGTACAGCCCCAGAGAAAAACACTAGACTGCTGATTTTCATACTCCTATGGTCTTGCATTTCCTATGACCGGATGGTTCGGATCATAAAACCTATGATGTAGAAAATTACCTCTGGGCTCCCTATGCTATTCTACTACCCTTTGGAATACAACACTCTAGTGGTTGGCAAAAACATTAGTTTGTCAAATTAAAATTGAAAAATAAAATTTAAAAAATCGGGTACGGGGTGCTTGGGAACTTCTCCTCATCACATTGGATTCGCTACGCTCATCCTCCCTACTTTAAACTAGCTTTGCTCGTCCTCAGAATATACCACTTGCCAAATGTACACTGCAAAACCTCATCGGCTCGCTTCGTCCGTTCTCAAATAGTAAATACATTCGCTTCATTCTCAGCGGTATTCTATCCAGGCAATGACTAGCTCAATGCTGCCTAACTTTTATGATCCAACAAAAATAGGTGTGCTTGTCATATTTGAACAAAACTTATTTCTTTTAAACGATTTTTTTTATAAACGTTACAAGTCCTTTTATAAGATTTGAACTAATGCTGATAATGAAATAAAACTCGGTACATATGTTAGTCTTATACATGGCTACACGCGTGCCAAATCTCAATTCGATCGCAAAATTTTCCTGAATCATTATTGCTGGCTCATGACGTCATAAAAAATATTTTCCGGAGAGCATAACTATACAGCGGTATACTGATTTTTGAACAAAGTTTTAATTATTTAGCATAAATACACTGGGCGCTACGATGATAACACACACACACAAACAGACAGAGAACTTTGTAAAAACCACTCAGGAGGCCTTAAAAACACCCGAAACAAATGATTCCGGTGACATCCTGGTTTCGGGATATATTTTTATCTTATTCATTTGATAAGGAAAGTAGTATTATATCAAACCCTTTAATTATTGATAGTAAAAAAGTATTTCTTATACGTAATGTTGTCGTCTATAAGACATAAAGGTTAAAATGTTGCGTGTCAGTTTAACAACCTTTGATTATTTACTGTAATAGTTTTCTTTTTGTTTCCAAGACTTTCCCCACACTTTTCTCTTAGTGTCCAAAACTTTCCTCTCTTTCCCATCAACATTATCACCGGTATTTATTTCGTGTAATTTTTTCTTTCTAATAACTTATTAAACTTGTTATATAAGTTTCTATAACATTGTTTTGATTTTGTTTCGGAGTTGCGTGTTTTCCTATGTTTACTAGTAAACATAACGATATAATTTTATAATTAAAGTTTATGTGACAGGTTCAGTTAGTTGAATTTCATGGAACCTGGAATGAACAGTTGTTTTTTATATTAATGTTATTTTATCTTTTAGCATGTAAACCGTGATTAAACTTATGCAGTATTATAACAGTGTCTGCAAATTAAATTTGTATTATCATGTATATAAAAATGTCATTTCACTAAAATAAAACTATAAAGACGAGATAACGGCACCTTTTAGAAAAGAAGCGCTTGCATGTCATTTATTGCTCACCATTTTATAATGAAATATTAAATTAAAGTATAATAATATGATTATATGCTTCATTAAACTATAACCATGCTTGGGCTCTTTATATAAACTATAACCGGCTTGGACCTCTTTATTTAAACTATAACCATGCTTAGACCCTTTATTTAAACTACAACCATGCTTGGACCCTTTATTTAAACTATAACCGTGCTTGGACCATTTATTTAAACTATAACCGTGCTTGGACCATTTATTTAAACTATAACCGTGATTAGATCCTTTATTTAAACTATAACCATGCTTGGGGCCTTTAAATAAACTATAACCGTCTTGGACCCCTTTATTTAAACTATAACTGTAGTTGGGCCTTTTATTTAACCACATAACCATTGTAAATATTATATCGGTTGGGGCATTTCAAATGCACAAATATTAAATCCCTAAAAATATATGGAAAAAAATTTCCTGGTCTTTGTCTAGACCAGAAATTATTGATAAACGCTATAAAGTATTTTTTTACACTTTGACTCATGTTATGTGCTACTGTGTCCAATCCCATGGCGGTCCCAAAATAAAACTTTGAAGAATTGAAATTTTAATAACAGTTTAAACTCTTTTTAAAAATTGTACCACATTTTTTTTTAATATTTGCTTATTATTAAAAATCATTATTAATTAATTAAAATGACGTATCCATTTGAAATCACCAAGTTTAAGCTTTTATATGCTACTATAGAATAGAAATTTTATTCAAGGCAAAATCATAGATTTAGCATTTTTGTAGTCAAAGAAAGGTTGATAAGTAACACATTTCGGATAATTAGCACTTTACTTGGGTAGTATGCACCGAATGTACTCAAAATATAGATATTTTATTTTATCATTTCCTCATTTATTCCGTAGATATATAGGGAAAGTACTGTGTTAAAAAAATCCGAAACCTGGATGCCATCGGAATTATCCGTTTCAGGTGTTCAGTGTCAAGACCTCCTAAATGGTTTTCACAAAGTTGTCTGTCTGTGTGTGAGTGTGTGTCTGTTATCATTGTTGCTCCCACTTTGTACAAAAAAATTCTATAGATGTAGTTGTGCTATCCTGAAAATATTTCTTGTATGATGTCATGAACCCACAACAATGACTACATTTTTTAAAAAATTTTAAAAACAGAAAAATTATTTAATTGACCTTGAAAGTTGTTACAAGTGTGTACCTTAGCGTACTTAATAAGTGCACTAAGTTTCGGCAAGTTCAATACGGCAAGTTCATCTATGATTTTTGTTCGATCAAAAAAGTTAAGCAGTATCCAGCGTGGTCAGTGTCTGGATGGGTGACCGCAGGGAATAAAACCTATGCATTTACGATTTGAGGACGAGCGAAGCGAGTCGAGATAAATTTAACCACTTGTATATTCTGAGGACGACCGAAGCGAGTCCAAAGTTGGGAGGATGAACTTAGCGAATCCGATGTGTTGAGGAAAAGTTCCGAGTTGCCCCGTACCTGATCTTTTCTATTGTGACTACCTGTCAGCCAAATTTTTAAAATACGATATATCGCTGGCAACAACACATGTTAATTTAATTTGGAATGATATTATAAATTGTCATACTTTGTATATTAATTTAATTTAACCGCACAAGTTCTAGCATGAGCTTTTATTCTCTTTGTTCAACACAATTTTTACGTTCAGCTGCTGTTATTCATAATTTTATTCTATTCCATTATTTTTTTTCAAACTTAATTTAAAAGTGTTAACCAAAAGTAGGGCAACTTTTGCTTTACAAAACTGAAAACAAAAGACTTCCGCTTACCAATCGATCTTAATTATAATTACAATAACTGTCATTGTCAATAAATATGACAATATGTGTTAAAACTTTAGAATAAGAACGTGATAGCATGAATTTGTTTAAGTAATTAACTTTATGTTTTATCGCTCAT
Organism: Microvelia longipes; assembly: GCA_018340805.1. Classification (NCBI taxonomy): domain Eukaryota; kingdom Metazoa; phylum Arthropoda; class Insecta; order Hemiptera; family Veliidae; genus Microvelia; species Microvelia longipes. Next base: position 81,854,876 of record JACMZG010000008.1, on the reverse strand, counting down.
AACTTGATTAAAGTTATAATGCTGAAACAATGTTGAGGCCTTTTAAACGTTTTGACATTTGTTTGAAACTTCGAAATCATAACCCAATGGCGTGCAAACATTGTTATGATTTATTACTTCCCTATCTCCCGAAAGGGGGAGGAAACGTTGCATTAATCAATAAATGTAACACCTAATTTTTTTGATGAAATGATGACGTTTCAGCACCTGCGGATAACAAAAATCGAAAGAGAATTAAGATAATCTCATATTGAGGACCTTCCCCGGTTGGGTTTGACCTCCAGATTGGTAGGCGAGTGCTCTACCAATGAGCTAACGGACTATGTTTACATAATGTTTAATATATATGTAATTTTAATTAATTAGTTTAGGTTATTTTGAGCAATAATTAAACAATTTAAACGAAATAATTTGCTTATGTTTTATTATGATTAATAAGAATTTTGGATTATTTGTCGTAAAGAATGGAAAAATATACGATTACTTGGTTCACACACAAGGTTTGGCAGGTGGTTCGACTCCGTGTTCAACCCCCTTTGGTAATTTCCGAGTAAAGTCAAAAAAAGGTTAAAAATACCGTTTGAACACTTGGGGTTAAACCCCCTGCCAAACTCTGCGTCTAAACCAAGTTATTATAACCAAAGATGTATAAATAGAAGTAAATAGTTATAGAAATAAGTAGCTCTATTTACACAACATTTATAGAACTATGTATATTCAGGTTTATTTTTATATAATATAATCATAATACTATTGTCCGTTTAGAGCCTTGGGGCTCATCACGGATAACCCCTGCGTGAACCACCTTACGTGGTAGTGACACCGTTCTCTCCAAGTGTATTCTAAAGTGTGTGACATGACAATTTATTAGAATAATATTCTTAACCTAGATTAACTGAAAGCGTAATCTGGGATGCAAACCCAGACTCCGTGGTGTTAACGTTTAATGCTGTATATATATATATAATATATATATATATATATATATATATATATATATATATATATATATATTATATATTTATTTATTTATTTATTTATTTATTTATAAATACACTGACGTTTTAACAACTTCGACCACTTATGTTTTCCTCGACGAAGTAAGTGATCTGTTTTTTATGGTAAAAGAAATGTTTAGCTAAGAGGGTTTACGAAACTAATTTGTAATTTTTTCTTTTTTTTTCATATATCTTTGGACCTAAAAATAAAGACGTATGTTAGATGTCAAAATGGAATAAGTTTTATACCTGGATGTTTTGACTCGGGGGCATCAAAATATCAAGGCATCAAGACGTAAAGCCACACGTGTCATTTTATTATATCTCCACGGAGGCCGCACAGAAGTATGGAAAATGTTTTTCAAAATAAAACCCACCCTAACCGGGGGCGGATCCAATACTGGAACGAAATTAATTTTTAAGAAAAATATTTATGGAAAAACGTATGCCAGACTTTTATACGCTTTGGTAAATTTTGGGGTTTAAATATAATGAAGTTTTAACATAGTGAAAACCTTTGTTGGGTCTATAATATGGATCACTTCTATTTATATACGAAACATAATTACTGTATTAAAAATAATATTTTATCTGTGAATGATAAGAAATATTGACATTACATGTCTGCCAACATGCACCGAAAATGCGTCTTTACATTGTTATTGATGAGTTTATCTTTCGGCACGAAAATAAATTAAAATTAATTCTTTTTATTTTCAGCACTAGTGCCAAAAGTAAGAGGAATTTTTCTCCGTGACTTCTTATCATTGAGTTTGTTTATTCTTATCAGTGCGTGTTGTCAGTATAGTTGTTGTGGAGTACATTTTTATTTTATTGTATTTATGTTTATTTATATTTAGCTCATAGTCCAGAATTATAAAGTAGCAAATTATTCCGAAAGATGAAAAGCGAAATAACTTTATCCACCCTGTGACCTGTTTTTTTTTCAAATACATCGGAATAGAAAAGCAGTGTGTAATTGCGAATGGTTGCATCAGGTCTTGCAAAATCGTTCAAATTATTTATGGAACTTCTTTATTATCTTAGGATCCTCATACTACGATCCTATAATAACGTGAAATAGTATGTCTTATGAGAAGCTTTTCCGCATTTTTCATAGATTGATTCATTTATATCTGAACAAATATTTTAAGTAATTACTTGAGTTGAGTGAAAGGTGGTAATAAATTATGGTAATGATGCGTTAATGAACGCGTACGAACTACTCTTTGAAAGCTCCTACCGAGGAAATACTTGCCACGTGATTTGGTTCACTGATCGACTTCCAACGCGACGGTGTAACTCCCTGTAATCGTATCTTTAACAATTCTAGATTCTACATTTTCTTTGTTAATTAACACCATTAATAAGCTTGAAGATATTTATAGATTGTAAGAGTAATAAATTACGAAAAATTAAAGAGTGTGCGTGAATTATATTTTGATGTCGATATGTTTTGCGGAGGCTTTACCTGTAACATATTTTACATCTTCGAAAGAATTTTTGGAATTTTCATCGCATCCCGTGATTGTTAACTGTATTTCGATGTCGAAAGGATTCACAAATAAAGACTTTTTTAATAATTAAATTTATCTATACACACTATACATATCCATACCTTTTTTATGTAACATATTTTACCCTAGAAAAAACGCTACGTTTATTTTTATTAATATTCATATTTTTGGTTCTAATATATAATTTTAATAGGGTTTATTGCCGTTGATGTGTTTTTTATTTAATTTACATTAGAACATAGGCGGCCGTGACATTGATTTATATTCACATATTTGTTGGAATCGATCACACATTACACCAATTAAAACTCTTGGATCGCGGCCATAAATTATTTAGCCTTTAGATAAATAGACTTCTATTTATTTTCTCATTTTTCCCGTGTCAATATTCGTCTCGCATTTATGTCTACAGCAGTAACAAAGGTGCTTCTAATTGTTGAACCCTATCTATATACTAATTAGTCCGGGAGCTCAGAGGTGCTTTTCTACGTCATAAAATTTATTAACTATTTGGTCATCGGATTTACAGGACCACAGAGTAGAGTAAGAAAACCAGCGATCTGTTCTACTTCTCTATGGTCCTGTAAATCCTGTAACCAAATAGTCGTATATCTTACGACGTAGGATACCCCTGGGTTCTCAGACTAAATATAATAAATCTTTCATATTATAATTTCTTGGGAAGGAAACTAATCCACATTTTCCTCTACTTCCTACAACCCTGGTATATTGTACCTCTACTTGTGTCAAAAATTGTGTAAAATTTCAAGTCTCAAACTATTGAAGTGTCAGGGAAACAGAAACGAACAGACATTACAGTATAAAAATTATTATGTTCCTTAAACAACATAGATTTGCTGGTAAATTGTATACGGTTCCATGTACCGTACATGGAACCGGTACGGTTCCATGTACTGGTTCCATTACTGTCGTTATTTAGTGTGCTTGACGATTTAAATTTTCTTATTAACGATCTTCAAAACATAAAGACATTGTAATAAAACAACGTCTCGTTATAAAGAATTCAACATTAAAAAGAAAGATATTTATATTTCCTTTATTTGAGTTATAATTATTCACTCTTATAAAACTGTACCATGTCTGAGCTTTTCTCTCCGAAATCACATAAATCCAACAAAAAAAAAATCAAAAAGCTGATAGGGTAGGAAGAAGTATTAGTAGAAAAATGAAATGCTGTAATTAAGAGCTTGTTGAAAAATATTAATTCCGAAAAATTAGCTTAATCGCTGATAAATCTGCCACGATACTGTCATAAGTTACTGGATTATTGGTTAACTTACATAATTTTGATTAAATGGTTATGTATTTTGATGGAAAGAGTCATAGCTGGATATGGAATTGGATGTCGGAATTTTGGCTGATTTCCAGCCGCTGCGAGACAATTTCTTTACCTTTCGGTTTTGTTTTTCTTAGTCACAACCTTACGAGTTTTCTATTAAATCCCTTCTTTTATACGTTAGTAGTATTTATAGAGCATATTATACAGGGTGGTAAGTGACTTCCTCTTCAAGAGATATCATCTTCGTATTATAGGAGCTTTCATTCATGGTTAGACATTGTTGGTGCGACCATCGCGTTATGGATTCTTGGTTTTAGTGCTTTTCATTGGACACTTTGCTTGAATTGGTTTCTTAAATTGTTTTTGTTTTAAACCTATTAACTATTGTTATAAGTGCCTAGTTTGCATATTGAATTTGTGACTGCCAGGATTGTTTGACGGTAATGTCTCAAATTTATATTATTTATTAAGAATTTGCTGCTTTTTTAAAACCTTGAGAATTTTTGTACATTTTATTTTTGGCTGTTATGTGAGGGGCTCATGACACATGAAAGCTTACGGACCTCTGCATTATTCATAGTCCCCCCTCTCCATAGATCACTCCCCTTTGCTAGAATGCAGAGTTAGTATTGCTATTTGTATTACATTACTAAAAAAGGCTATGTACAACATTACGAAGTATCCAGTACAGGGTACTTGGCAAATAAACCTGAACATTCCCGCTCTTTGAACTTCCCCACTAATTCCTTCAATTTAAGAACATTATCAGCGCTTAACTTGTTATCTTGACTTGATTAGAAAATTTCGAGATACTACCAATAGCTAGCACCTTACCCTGCCACCCAGACAGTTCAGGTTCGATCCCAGTCAGGGCCTCTGTGATTTAAATACGAGGGATCAATTTTTTCACGTGCGATATTATTACTCGTAAAAGCTCTCTATCCCTAAATGATACAAAGTTTAGGTGTATAGTTACTTATACATACATACACACACACACACACACACACACACACACACATATATATATATATATATATATATATATATATATATATATATATATATATATATATATATATATATATATATTATACACATACATATACATATATACATTAATAGTATATGTACATTTATATATACATTTGTGTATATATAAATATACACAAAGGAAAATGCTAAATGTATAACATAACAATCTTTTATAATGATAATAACTTACAGAAAGTGAAACGAAGAGATTTAAGAGGATTTTGAGAATTTTAGTCTCCTTCGGTCAGAAAGGCTTGGAAGTTCCGAGTGATACTGACATATATATATATAGATATATATATATATATATATATATATATATAATATATATAATATATATATAACCACTATACATAAAGACAATATATATACAACAACACTTAGAAACAGAAAGAGGACGAACACGAAGATCAGCTACCAAAGAGTCATTCTTAAAACCGGTAAGGCGATGGCATGGAGAACTGTTAATAAAGTAGATATGAAGCTGCAGACGATAAAAGAGTTTGTGCTCTGACCCATGACCTTTTGCGACCGGGTCTTGACTTAACGCCGGGCCTTCTATTCTTGGTGGAGGTTTTAATAAGATTACGTAGAGCCTATGTATAATATATATATAATATATATATATATATTATATATAAGTATATATATATATATATATATTGTTATATATATATATATAGTATATAATATATAATAATATATATATAATATATATATATATATATATATATTCTGCACACAGGGTGTTGGCAAAAAGGGTTAACCTTGGGATAACCTTTCTATTTCTCTCACCTGAACCTAATTGTTATCACTATTAGTACCATTTTAAGGAGAAATTACTTATCGAATTATCTAATATTTATATGGCTGTCTTAATAGTTAGCTATTCAAGGCTCTTTTATCTCTCTTTCCGGTTAACAACAGTAGAGTTATCTTTTACATTTTGATTACTGATGATTTAATTATAGTTTTATACATTAACTCGGTTGATAATGGAGTCAAGCAAATGGGTTCAATTTCAGAGTAGTTTGCGTGTAGACGTGTAAACCATAGTGTCTCATTAACCAATTATTTCCATATTACTTCATGAAGTGCTTTAAGTGCTGATTTAATCAAAGTGATTGCAATTTGATTTTAAGAATTACATTTTATTGAAAAATATAGCAATATTTCATTCACTTAAGTGCAGTTTCATCGAATAGTTAAATTTTTCTAATAAAATTTAATTTAATAAATTGCTATTTTATTGAAAAACAATAGCTAATATAATATTTTATTTCATTGTGCCATTTTAGAAATTGCTATTTTATTTAAAATTTAATTATATAATGCGTAGTGATTATCTTGTTTCGCATTCGAAAATTTTCATTAACCTTAAAATATGTTAAATTGATAAGTTGGTGCTATTTTTAAAATCTCAATTTATAATTTTAAATTTCTTTACCTAGGTTTAAAAAAAATAATGTGATTAATATTTGGGAAGTATGAATTAAATTTAAGGTTAGATATTTGTTTAAATGAATACCAAAGAAATTTTATTGATATTAATACATTATATTATATTATTATATTGGTTGAATTTTAAAACATTGAAAAAGTAATCTGACCATCTTCGATTTGAAGTATAATCAAATAAACAGAACAAAAATACAGTCACTTATGTATTAGAACGTTTAAAACACAAAATATGTCCTGGAAGTCGAAAGCAATTGGTTAATTATAACCTTAATTCATTCTTGGTGGAGGTTTTAATAAGGTTACGTAGAGCCCTTAAGAGCCCCAAAATGATGTTTTATGCCTCTTAATGTAATGAGATAGGCTATGCCCCCTCTAGTAATATATCTCTGTGTAAATATTGAAATGAGGCATACATGCTTGTGCAACGGATATAATGTCTATATTTCATTTTAAAATGTTTCAATGCCTTCTAGAGAGATATACGGTTTTTTGAAACCATCTATGAATTCTAATTCTGTCTAATTTGAAGAAGTGTAGGTTAAATAAAGATTTCCTGTAATAATAAACCTCCACAATGTCAACAATATTCCTCTTCCAAAATAGACATTCCTTCTTAATTTTTGTTTTAAGTCTTTTGTGGTTTGATCGTACCAAAACTTAAAAATAATTACAGGTTCCTAAAGTTGTTTGAATGGAATGCCATTGACACATCTTATTACGGATGCACCTGGTGTCGTATGCGTTCTTTTTGGAAATATTGTTTTTGCTCTTGCTTCATTATGTATTATTTTAGAATCAAATACTTACAGCATTATCTAGTCATACTTACGAACTTACTTTTATTAACGTACTCAAATTTAATTTTTCGTTTTGGGTTCAATTTTGTTTATGATGTTTAGTAATGTCCTAAATTTATTTTCAATTCCCATAAAAACTAATGGAGTTAACATTGTATGTTCTATATATTTTTTTACACCAATGAACGTTTTTGTTTGTGCAAGGAGCATAATAAATTGATAGTTATGGACAAGTAATGAATAGATGGTCATAAAAGGTATTGAATAAATAGTCATAGAAAAGTTATGAACCATGGTTTGTAATAACAGATTGGCATGAGATGGACTGCGTGGAAGTTAAAGAATAGTTATGGAAGGTAACAAATAACTAGTCATGTAAAAGTAATGAACCATAGTCATGGAATTTAATGAATAGAAAGGCAGGAAAGGCAAGGAATAGCTAGTCATGTAAAAGTAATGAACACATAGTCATGGAATTTAATGAATAGATAGACATGAAAGGCAACAAATAGCTAGTCATGTAAAAGTATAAACACATAGTCATGGAATTTAATGAATAGACAGGCATGAAAGGCAAGGAATAGCTAGTCATGTAAAAGTATAACACATAGTCAGGAATTTAATGAATAGATAGGCATGAAAGCAACAAATAGCTAGTCATGTAAAAGTATAAACACATAGTCATGGAATTTAATGAATAGATAGGCATGAAAGGCAAGGAATAGCTAGTCATGTAAATATAAACACATAGTCATGGAATTTAATAATAGATAGGAATGAAAGGCAACAAATAGCTAGTCATGTAAAGTATGAACACATAGTCATGGAATTTAATGAATAGATAGGCATGAAAGGCAAGGAATAGCTAGTCATGTAAAAGTAATGAACACATAGTCATGGAATTTAATGAATAGATAGCATGAAAGGCAAGGATAGCTAGTCATGTAAAGTAATGAACACATAGTGGAATTTAATGAATAGATATGAAAGGCAACGAATTGCTAGTCATGTAAAAGTAATGAAACACATAGTCATGGAATTATTTAATGATAGATAGGCATGAAAGGCAACGAATAGCTACATGTAAAAAGTAATGAACACATAGTCATGGAATTAATGAATAGATATGAAAGGCAACGAATAGCTAGTCATGTAAAAGTAATGAACACTAGTCATGGAATTATTAATGAATAGATAGGCATAAAGGCAAGGAATAGCTAGTCATGTAAAAGTAATGAAACACATAGTCATGGAATTTAATGAATAGATATGAAAGGCAACGAATTAGCTAGTCATGTAAAAGTAAATGAACACATAGTCATGGAATTTAATGAATAGATAGAAAGGCAAGGAATAGCTAGTCATGTAAAAGTAATGAAACAGTCATAGTCATAGGAATTTAATGAATAGATATGAAAGGCAACGAATTGCTAGTCATGTAAAAGTAATGAACACATAGTCATGGATTATTTAATGAATAGATAGGCATGAAAGGCAAGGAATAGCTAGTCATGTAAAAGTAATAACACATAGTCAGGAATTATTTAATGAATAGATAGCATGAAAGGCAAGGCTAGCTAGTCATGTAAAAGTAATGAACACATAGTCATGGAATTTAATGAATAGATATGAAAGGCAACGAATATGCTAGTCATGTAAAAGTAATGAACACATAGTCATGGAATTATTTAATGAATAGATAGGCATGAAAGGCAACGAATAGCTAGTCATGTAAAAGTAATGAACACATAGTCATGGAATTTAATGAATAGATATGAAAGGCAACGAATTGCTAGTCATGTAAAAGTAATGAACACATAGTCATGAATTTAATGAATAGATATGAAAGGCAACGAATAGCTAGTCATGTAAAGTAATGAACACATAGTCATGGAATTAATGAATAGATAATGAAAGGCAAGGAATAGCTAGTCATGTAAAAGTAATGAACACATAGTCATGGAATTATTTAATGAATAGATAGGCATGAAAGGCAAGGAAAGCTAGTCATGTAAAAGTAATGAACACATAGTCATGGAATTTTAATGAATAGATATGAAAGGCAACGAATTGCTAGTCATGTAAAAGTAATGAACACATAGTCATGGAATTATTTAATGAATAGATAGGCATGAAAGGCAACGAATAGCTAGTCATGTAAAAGTAATGAACACATAGTCATGGAATTTAATGATAGATATGAAAGGCAACGAATTGCTAGTCATGTAAAAGTAATGAACACATAGTCATGGAATTATTTAATGAATAGATAGGCATGAAAGGCAAGAATAGCTAGTCATGTAAAAGTAATGAACACATAGTCATGGAATTTAATGAATAGATATGAAAGGCAACGAATAGTCATGTAAAAGTAATGAACACATAGTCATGAATTATTTAATGATAATAGGCATGAAAGCAAGGAATAGCTAGTCATGTAAAAGTAATGAACACATAGTCATGGAATTAATGAATAGATATGAAAAGGCGAATTGCTAGTCATGTAAAAAAGTAATGAACACATAGTCATGGAATTATTTAAATGAATAGATAGGCATGAAAGGCAACGAATAGCTAGTCATGTAAAAGTAATGAAACACATATCATGGAATTATTTAATGAATAGATAGGCATGAAAGGCAACGAATAGCTAGTCATGTAAAAGTAATGAACACATAGTCATGGAATTTAATGAATAGATATGAAAGGCAACGAATTGCTAGTCATGTAAAAGTAATGAACACATAGTCATGGAATATTTAATGAATAGATAGGCATGAAAGGCAACGAATAGCTAGTCATGTTAAAGTAATGAACACATAGTCATGGAATTTAAATGAATAGATATGAAAGGCAAGGAATAGCTATCATGTAAAAGTAATGAAACACATAGTCATGGAATTATTTAATGAATAGATAGGCATGAAAGGCAAGGAATAGCTAGTCATGTAAAAGTAATGAACACATAGTCATGGAATTTTAATGAATAGATAGGATGAAAGGCAACGAATAGCTAGTCATGTAAAAGTAATGAACACATAGTCATGGAATTTAATGAATAGATATGAAAGGCAACGAATAGCTAGTCATGTAAAAGTAATGAACACATAGTCATGGAATATTTAATGAATAGATAGGCATGAAAGGCAACAAATAGCTAGTCATGTAAAAGTATAAACACATAGTCATGGAATTTAATGATAGATATGAAAGGCCAACGAATTGCTAGTCATGTAAAAGTAATGAACACATAGTCATGGAAATTTAATGAATAGATAGGCATGAAAGGCAAGGAATAGCTAGTCATGTAAAAGTAATGAACACATAGTCATGGAATTATTTAATGAATAGATATGAAAGGCAATGAATAGCATAGTCATTAAAGTAATGAACACATAGTCATGGAATTTAATGATAAGATAGGCATGAAAGGCAAGGAATAGCTAGTCATGTAAAAGTAATGAACACATAGTCATGGAATTTAATGAATAGATATGAAAGGCAAGGAATGCTAGTCATGTAAAAGTAATGAACACATAGTCATGGAATTATTTAATGAATAGATAGGCATGAAAGCAACGAATAGCTAGTCATGTAAAAGTAATGAACACATAGTCATGGAATTTAATGAAATAGATATGAAAGGCAACGAATTGCTAGTCATGTAAAAGTAATGAACACATAGTCATGGAATTATTTAATGAATAGATAGGCATGAAAGGCAAGGAATAGCTAGTCATGTAAAAGTAATGAACACATAGTCATGGAATTTTATGAATAGATATGAAAGGCAAACGAATTAGTCATGTAAAAGTAATGAACACATAGTCATGGAATTAATGAATAGATAGGCATGAAAGGCAAGGAATAGCTAGTCATGTAAAAGTAATGAACACATAGTCATGGGAATAGGCATAGTCATGTAAAAGTAATGGGAATTTAATGAATAATATAAATAATTGCTAGTCATGTAAAAGTAATGAACACATAGTCATGGCATAGGCATAAGGCAACGAATAGCTAGTCATGTAAAAGTAATGAACACATAGTCATGGAATTTAATGAATAGATATGAAAGGCAAGGAATTGCTAGTCATGTAAAAGTAATGAACACATAGTCATGGAATTATTTAATGAATAGATAGGCATGAAAGGCAAGGAATAGCTAGTCATGTAAAAGTAATGAACACATAGTCATGGAATTTAATGAAATAGATATGAAAGGCAACGAATTGCTAGTCATGTAAAAGTAATGAAAACATAGTCATGGAATTATTTAATGAATAGATAGGCATGAAAGGCAAGGAATAGCTAGTCATGTAAAAGTAATGAACACATAGTCATGGAATTAATGAATAGATATGAAAGGCAACGAATTGCTAGTCATGTAAAAGTAATGAACACATAGTCATGGAAATTTATGAATAGATAGGCATGAAAGGCAACGAATAGCTAGTCATGTAAAGTATGAACACATAGTCATGGGATAATGAGATAGGCATGAAAGGCAACGAATAGCTAGTCATGTAAAAGTAATGAACACATAGTCATGGAATTTAATGAATATATGAAAGGCAACGAATTGCTAGTCATGTAAAAGTAAAACATAGTCATGGAATTTATTTAATGAATAGATAGGTGAAAGGCAAGGAATAGCTAGTCATGTAAAAGTATGAACACATACATGGAATTTAATGAATAGATATGAAAGGCAACGAATTGCTAGTCATGTAAAAGTAATGAACACAATAGTCATGGAATTTTAATGAATAGATAGGCATGAAAGGCAAGGAATAGCTAGTCATGTAAAAAGAATGAAACACATAGTCATGGATTTAATGAATAGATATGAAAGGCAACGAATAGCTAGTCATGTAAAAGTATAAACACATAGTCATGGAATTTAATGAATAGATAGGCATGAAAGGCAACAAATAGCTAGTCATGTAAAAGTATAAACACATAGTCATGGAATTTAATGAATAGATAGGCATGAAAGGCAACGAATAGCTAGTCATGTAAAAGTAATGAACACATAGTCATGGAATTAATGAATAGATATGAAAGGCAACGAATTGCTAGTCATGTAAAATAATGAACACATAGTCATGGATTATTTAATGAATAGATAGGCATGAAAGGCAAGGAATAGCTAGTCATGTAAAAGTAATGAACACATAGTCATGGAATTTAATGAAGATATGAAAGGCAACGAATGCTAGTCATGTAAAAGTAATGAAACACATAGTCATGAATTATTTAATGAATAGATAGGCATGAAAGGCAAGAATAGCTAGTCATGTAAAGTAATGAACACATAGTCATGGAATTTAATGAATAGATATGAAAGGCAACGAAGCTAGTCATGTAAAAGTAATGAACACATAGTCATGGATTTTTAATGAATAGATAGCATGAAATAGCTAGTCATGTAAAAGTAATGAACACATAGTCATGGAATTATTTAATGAATAGATAGGCATGAAAGGCAAGGAATAGCTAGTCATGTAAAAGTAATGAACACATAGTCATGGAATTTAATGAATAGATATGAAAGGCAACGAATTGCTAGTCATGTAAAAGTAATGAACACATAGTCATGGAATTATTTAATGAATAGATAGGCATGAAAGGCAACGAATAGCTAGTCATGTAAAAGTAATGAACACATAGTCATGGAATTATTTAATGAATAGATAGGCATGAAAGGCAACGAATAGCTAGTCATGTAAAAGTAATGAAACACATAGTCATGGAATTTAATGAATAGATATGAAAGGCAACGAATTGCTAGTCATGTAAAAGTAATGAACACATAGTCATGGAATTATTAATGAAAGATAGGCATAAGGCAAGGAATAGCTAGTCATGTAAAAGTAATGAACACATGTCATGGATTTAATGAATGAATGAAAAGGCAACGAATTGCTAGTCATGTAAGTAAAACACATAGTCATGGAATTTTAATGAATAGATGCATGAAAGGCAACGACTAGCTATCATGTAAAAGTAATGAACACAATGGAATTTACAGGCATAGCTAGTCATTGGTAATGAACACATAGTATGAATAGATATGAAAGGCAACGAATTGCTAGTCATGTAAAAGTAATGAACACATAGTCATGGAATTTAATGAATAGATAGGCATGAAAGGCAAGAATAGCTAGTCATTAAAAGTAATGAACACATAGTCATGGAATTTAATGAATAGATATGAAAGGCAACGAATGCTAGTCATGTAAAGTAATGAACACATAGTCATGGAATTATTTAATGAGATAATAGCAACGAATCGCTAGTCATGTAAAAGTATGAACATGGAATTTAATGAATAGATATGAAAGGCAAGGAATAGCTAGTCTGTAAAAGTAATGAACACATAGTCATGGAATTTAATGAATAGATAGGCATGAAGGCAAGGAATAGCTAGTCATGTAAAAGTAATGAACACAAGTCATGGAATTTAAATGAATAGATATGAAAGGCAACGAAATGCTAGTCATGTAAAAGTAATGAACACATAGTCATGGAATTTAATGAATAGAAGCCATGAAAGGCAAGGAAAGCTAGTCATTAAAAGTAATGAACACATAGTCATGAATTATTTAATGAATAGATAGGCATGAAAGGCAGCTAGTCAGTAAAAGTAATGAACAATAGTCATGAATTTAATGAATAGATTGAAAACGAATGCTAGTTAAAAGTAATGAAACACATAGTCATGGAATTATTTAATGAATAGATAGGCATGAAAGGCAACGAAATAGCTAGTCATGTAAAAAGTAATGAACACATAGTCATGGAATTTAATGAATAGATATGAAAGGCAACGAATTGCTAGTCATGTAAAGTAATGAACATAGTCATTGGAATATTAATGAATAGATAGGCCATGAAAGGCAACGAATAGCTAGTCATGTAAAAGTAATGAACACATAGTCATGGAATTTATTTAATGAATAGATACCATGAAAAGGCAAGGAATAGCTAGTCATGTAAAAGTAATGAACACATAGTCATGGAATTTAATGATAGATATGAAAGGCAACGAATTGCTAGTCATGTAAAAGTAATGATCACATAGTCATGGAATTATTTAATGAATAGATAGCCATGAAAGGCAAGGATAGCTAGTCATGTAAAGTAAATGAACACATAGTCATGAATTTAATGAATAGATAGGCATGAAAGGCAAAGAATAGCTAGTCATGTAAAAGTAATGAACACATAGTCCATGGAATTTAATGAATAGATAGCATGAAAGGCAAAGGAATAGCTAGTCATGTAAAAGTAATGAACACATAGTCATGGAAATTTAATGAATAGATAGGCATGAAAGGCAAGGAATAGCTAGTCATGTAAAAGTAATGAACACATAGTCCATGAATATTAATGAATAGATAGGCATGAAAGGCAAGGAATAGCTAGTCAGTAAAAGTAATGAACACATAGTCATGGAAATTTAATGAATAGATAGGCATGAAAGGCAAAACGAATAGCTAGTCATGTAAAAGTAATGAACACATAGTCATGGAAATTTAATGAATAGATAGGCAATAAGGCAAGGAAAAGCTAGTCATGTAAAAGTAATGAACACATAGTCATGGAATTTAATGAATAATATATGAAAAAGCAACGAATTGCTAGTCATGTAAAAGTAATGATCACATAGTCCAAGGGAATTAATTAATGAATAGATAGGCCATGAAAGGCAGGAATAGCTAGTCATGTAAAAGTAATGAACACATAGTCATGGAATTTAATGAATAGATAGGCATGAAAGGCAAGGAATAGCCTTAGTCATGTAAAAGTAAGAACACATAGTCATGGAATTTAATGAATAGATAGGCATGAAAGGCAAGGAATAGCTAGTCATGTCATAATGAAACACATAGTCATGGAATTTAATGAATAGATAGCCATGAAAGGCAAGGAATAGCTAGTCATGTAAAGTAATGAACAATAGCATTGGAAAATTTAATGAATAGATATGAAAGGCAACGAATAGCTAGTCATGTTAAAGTAATGAACACATAGTCATGGAATTATTTAATGAATAGAAGGCATGAAAGGCAAGGAAAGCTAGTCATGTAAAGTAATGAACACATAGTCATGGAATAATGAATAGATAGTATGAAAGGCAAGGAAAGCTAGTCATGTAAAAGTAATGAACACATAGCATGGATTTAATGAATAGGAATAGCATGAAAGGCAAGGAATAGCTAGTCATGTAAAAGTAATGAAACACATAGTCATGAATTAATGAATGATAGCATGAAAGGCAAGGAATAGCTAGTCATGTAAAAGTAATGAACACATATCGGATATTAATGAATAGATAGGCATGACCAAGGCAAGAAAAGCTAGTCATGTAAAGTAATGACACATAGTCAGGAATTAATTTAATGAATAAGATAGGCATGAAAGGCAACGCATAGCTTAGTCATGCATATGAACACATATCATGGAATTAAATGAATAGATAGGGCTGAAAGACAAGAAAGCTATCATTGTAAAAGAGTATATGAATCACATATCATCTGATTAATGAATAGAAGCCATGAAAGGCATGAGAATAGTCTAGTCAATGTAACAGTATGAACACAGTTCTATAGGTAATTTAATGAATTGATAAGCCATAAAGGCATTATGGAATTAGAACATCATCATAAGTTAAAAGAGTAAGAACACATATGTCAGGTAATTTAATGATAGATAGAAAGTGGAGCAACACGAATTGCTTTAGTTTTTTAAAAAAACTAATATAAAAAAATTAAATAATAATATTTAAATTATTAAATTTATTATTTATAAAACTTTTTTTTAATGATAATTCACCAAATATATATAAATTTTTTCTATTATTACAAAAAAATTAATAATATATATTTTTTAAATATTTATATTTAGTTTTTATAATTTATTAATTTAAATTATCTTTTTAATATTTTTTTTATATTTTTTTTAATTTTAATAAAATAAAAAAATTAAAAAAAAAAAAAATTAATTTTCATAAAAAAAAAAGAAAATAAAAAAAACAAAAACAAATACTCTTATTTAACCAAAAAAAAAACAACAACAACAAAATAAATTCAAAATCATAAACAATAATAAACTTTTAATTATTTTACAGTCAATTTTTTTTTTTTTATTCCACAAAAAAAAAAAAAAAAAAAAATAAACAAAAAACATTTTTTTATTTTTCTTTTTTTTCTAAAAATTTTTAATTTCATTTTTTATTTTCAATACAAAAAAAATAAAACAAAACATAATAACAAAAAAATAAAACCAACTTTCCAAAAAAAAACATTTATTTTTTTAATTTTTTTTTTTTTTTATTTTAAAAATACTCATAATAATCTAATATCAAATAAAAATTTTTATTTTTTAAATTTTTTTTTTATTTTCAAAAAACCAAACAAAAAAAAAAATTTTATATTATTTAAATAAATTTTTTTTTTGGAAATTTATAATAGTTGAAGTTTAATAAAATTTTTTATCTTTAATATTTAAAAAATAGTAGAAGAAAAGTTTTTTGAATTTTATAATAGTTAAGTTTAAAAATTTTTTTTTACTATGATTTTAATTTCTTCCATTTATTCAAAATAAAATTTTTTTTATTTTTTATATTTTTTATTTTTTTTGGTTTTTTTTTTTTTTTTTTTTTTTTTCATCAAAAAAAAAAAATCTTCTTTTTCTTTTTTTTTTTTATTTTTTTTTTCTAAAAAAAAAAATCAAAATAAATAAAAAACCAAAAAAAAAAAAACCAAAAAACAAAAAAACCAAAAATACAACAAAATAAACACAAACTTTTTTTTATAAAATTTAGTTAATAATTAATTATAAAATTATTTAATTTAATATTTTTATTTACAATATTAATAATTTTTAAATAATAAAAAAATTTTATTTTATTTTTTATTTTTTATTTTTTAATTTTTTTTTTTTTTTTTTTTTTTTTTATATTTTTTTTTTTTTTTTTTTTTTTATTTTTTATTTTTTATTTTTTTTATTTTTTTTTTTTTTTTTTTTTTTTCTCTATTTTTTTTTTTTTTTTTTTTTTTTTTTATTTTGTTTTGTTTTTTTTTTTTTTTTTTTTTTTTGTTTTTTCTATTTTTTTTTTTTTGTTTATTTTTTTTTTTTTTTTTTTTTTTATTCTTTTCCTTTTTTTTTTTTTTCTTATTTTTTTTTTTTTTTTTTTTTTTTAATTTTTTATATTTTTTTTCAAAAAAACAAACACAAGAATATAACAATTTAATAGTTAAATTTATATAATTATCGTAATGTTTTCATTTTCAATTTTTTTTAATTTTTAATTTTATCATTTTGAAATTTTTTAATCTAAAATCATATTTTTTCAATTTTTTTTAATTTATCATTTTTTTATTTTTTTATATTTTTTTTTTTAAATTGTTCTTGTTTTTAATATTTTTTTAAAAGTTATAAAAATTTATAATTTCTAATTTTTTTTTATATTTTTAAATTTTTTATTTTTTTTTTTATTTTTGTTTTTTATTTTTTTAATTTATATATTTAAAATATATTATAAAAATAAAAATAAAATTTAAAAAATTAAATAAAAAAATAATAATAATAATTCAAAAATTTATTAAAAATAAATATATATTTTTTTTATTTTAAAAATAATTATTTAATAATAATTTAAAAATAATATGAATAATAATTAAAAAAATAAATTAAAAAATTAATTATTATAAATTAAAATATAAAATAATATATTAAATTAAATTAAATTATAATAAAAATAAAAAAAAAAAAATTATAAATTAAATTTATAATAAAATTATAAGAAAAATAATATAATTATACTAATCATATTTTTTAAAAAAAAAATTCTAAAAACATAATTATATAAAAAATTAATATAATATATAATAAAAAAATAAAAATAAATAAATAAATATAATTATATATTATCACATAGTATATACTAATCTCTTAAAATATTTAAAACTAATTTATTAAAAATAAAAAATATTAATTAAATAAATAAATTAAAATTTAAAAAAAATCTTAAATTAAATTAAAAAAAAATAAATATTAAATTAAAAATAAAAAAAATAAAATTTTAATATAAAAAAAAAAGATAAAATATATTAAATAAAATATATTAAATAAATTAAAAAATAAATTAAATTTTTTATAAA
>JACMZG010000008.1:81758718-81835597 GCA_018340805.1 Microvelia longipes | reverse complement strand
TAGTCATGTAAAAGTAATGAAACACATAGTCATGGAATTATAAAATAATAGATAGCATGAAAGGCAAGAATAGCTAGTCATGTAAAAGTAATGAACACATAGTCATGGAATTTAAGAATAGATAGGCATGAAAGGCAACGAATGCTAGTCATGTAAAAGTAATGAACACATATCATGGAATTTTAATGAATAGATAGGCAGAAAGGCAAAATAGCTAGTCATGTAAAAGTAATGAACACATAGTCATGAATTTAATGAATAATATGAATGAAAGGCAACGAATTGCTATCATGTAAAAAATAAATGAACACATATCATGGAATTTTAATGAATAGAATAGGCATGAAAGGCAACGGAATAGCTAGTCATGTAAAAGTAATGAACACATAGTTCATGGAATTATTTAATGAATAGATAGCATGAAAGGCAAGAAAGCCTAGTCATGTAAAAGTAATGAACACATAGTCACTGGAATTTAATGAATAGATATGAAAGGCAACGAATTGCTAGTCATGTAAAAAGTAATGAACACATAGTCATGGAATTATATGAATAGATAAATCAATGAAAGCAACGAAAGCTAGTCATTTAAAAAGTAATGAAACACATAGTCATGGAATTATTTAATGAAATATAGCCATAAAGGCAAGGAAAGCTAAGTCAGTAAAGTAATGAACACATAGTCATGGAATATTAATGAATAGATACATGAAAGCCAAGAATAGCTAGTCATAAAAGTAATGAACACATAGTCATGGAATTATTGAATAGATATGGCAAAGAGCACAAAGCTAGTCAGTAAAAGTAATGAACACATAGTCATGGAATTTAATGAATAGATATGAAAGGCAACGAAAAAAAAGTATGAACACATAGTCATGGAATAAAGTAAAGGCACACCATAGTCCATGGCAATATTTAATGAAATAGATAGGCATGAAAGGCAACGAATAGCTATGTCATGTAAAAGTAATGAACACATAGTCCATTGGAATTATTTAATGAATAGATAGCATGACAAGGCAAGGAATAGCTAGTCATGTAAAAGTAATGAACACATAGTCATGGAATTTAATGAATAGATAGGCATAAAGGCAACGAATTGCTGTCATGGTAAAAGTAATGAACACATAGTCATGGAATTAAATGAATAGATAGAAAAGCAACGAATACTAGTCATGTAAAGAATGAACACATAGTCATGAATTATTTAAATGAATAGATAGGCATGAAAGGCAAGGAATAGCTATCATGTAAAAGTAATGAACACATAGTCATGGAATTTAATGAATAGAATTGAAAGGCAACGAATTGCTAGTCCATGTAAAAGTATGAACACATAGTCATGGAATTATTAATGAATAGATAGGCATGAAAGGCAAGGAATAGCTATCATGTAAAAGTAATAACACATAGTTCAGGAATTTAATGAATAGAATGAAAGGCAACGAATTGCTAGTCAGTAAAAGTAATGAACACATAGTCATGAATTATTTAATGAATAGATAGGCATGAAAGCAACGAATAGCTAGTCATGTAAAAGTAAGAACACATAGTCTGGAATTATTTAATGAATAGGATAGGCATGGAAAGGCAAGAATATGCTAGTCATGTAAAAGTAATGAACACATAGTCATGGAATTATTTAAATGAATAGATGGCATGAAAGGCAAGAATAGCTAGTCATGTAAAAGTAATGAACACATAGTCAGGAATTTAATGAATAGATAGCCATGAAAGGCAAGGAATAGCTAGTCATGTAAAAGAATGAAACACATAGTCATGGGAATTTAATGAATAGATATGAAAGGCAACGAATAGCTAGTCATGTAAAAGTATGAACACATAGTCATGAATTAATGAATAGATATAAAGGCAACGAATTGCTAGTCATGTAACAAGTAATAACACATAGTCATGGAATTATAATGAATAGATAGGCATGAAAGGCAAGGAATAGCTAGTCATGAAAAGTAATGAACACATAGTCATGGAATTTTAATGAATAGATATGAAGCAACGAATAGCTAGTCATGTAAAAGTAATGAACACATAGTCATGGAATTAATGAATAGATAGGCATGAAAGGCAAGGAATAGCTAGTCATGTAAAAGTAATGAACACATAGTCATGGAATTATTTAATGATAGATAGCATGAAAGCAACGAATAGCTAGTCATGTAAAAGTAATGAACACATAGTCATGGAATATAATAGATATGAAAGGCAACGAATAGCTAGTCATGTAAAAGTAATGAACACATAAGGAGAATTATTTAATGAAAAGATAGGCATGAAAGGCAAGAACTAGTCAATGTAAAATAATGAACACATAGTCATGGAATTAATGAATAGATATGAAAGGCAACGAATTGCTAGGGTAAGTAATGAACACATAGTCATGAATTATAATAATAGATAGGCATGAAAGGCAAGGAATAGCTAGTCATGTAAAAGTAATGAACACATAGTCATGGAATTTAATGAATAGATATGAAAGGCAACGAATGCTAGTCATGTAAAAGTAATGAACACAATAGTCATGGAATTATTTAATGAATAGATAGCATGAAAGCAACGAATAGCTAGTCATGTAAAGTAATGAACACAAGTCATGGAATTTAATTGAATAGATAATGAAAGGCAACGAATGCTAGTCCATGTAAAAGTAATGAACACATAGTCATGGAATTTAATGAATAGATAGGATAAAGGCAACGAATAGCTAGTCATGTAAAAGTAATGAACACATAGTCATGGAATATTTAATGAATAGATAGGCATAAAGGCAACGAATAGCTAGTCATGTAAAGTAATGACACATAGTCATGGAATTTAATGAATAGATATGAAAGGCAACGAATTGCTAGTCATGTAAAAGTAATGAACACATAGTCATGGAATTATTAATGAATAGATAGGCATGAAAGGCAAGGAATAGCTAGTCATGTAAAAAGTAATGAACACATAGTCATGGAATTTAATGAATAGATAGAAAAGGCAACGAATAGCTAGTCATGTAAAAGTAATGAACACATAGTCATGGAATTATTTAATGAATAGATATGAAAGGCAACGAATAGCTAGTCATGTAAAGTAATGAACACATAGCATGGAATTATTATGAATAGATAGGCATGAAAGGCAACGGAATAGCTATCATGTAAAAGTAATGAACACATAGTCATGGAATTTAATGAATAGATATGAAAGGCAACGAATTGCTAGTCAATGTAAAAGTATGAACACATATCATGGAATTAATTTAATGAATGATATGAAAGGCAACGAATAGCTAGTCATGTAAAGTATAAACACATAGTCATGGAATTTAATGAATAGATAGGCATGAAAGGCAACAAATAGCTAGTCATGTAAAAGTATAAACACATAGTCATGGAATTTAATGAATAGATATGAAAGGCAACGAATTGCTAGTCAGTAAAAGTAATGAACACAAAGACAAGGAATTATTTAATGAATAGATAAGCATGAAAGGCAAGAAATAGCTAGTCATGTAAAAGTAATGAACACATAGTCATGGAATTTAAATGAATAGATATGAAAGGCAACGAATTGCTAGCATGTAAAAGTAATGACACATAGTCATGGAATTATTTAATGAATAGATAGGCATGAAAGGCAAGGAATAGCTAGTCATGTAAAAGTAATGAACACATAGTCATGGAATTTAATGATAGATATGAAAGGCAACGAATTGCTAGTCATGTAAAAGTAATGAACACATAGTCATGAATTATAATGAATAGATAGGCATGAAAGGCAAGAAATAGCTAGTCATGTAAAAGTAATGAACACATCGTCATGAATTATTTAATGAATAGATAGGCATGAAGGCAAGGAATAGCTAGTCATGTAAAAGTATGAACACATAGTCATGGAATTTAATGAATAGATATGAAAGCAACGAATTGCTAGTCATGTAAAAGTAATGAACACATAGTCATGGAATTATTTAATGAATAGATAGGCATGAAAGGCAACGAATAGCTAGTCATGTAAAAGTAATGAACACATAGTCATGGAATTTAATGAATAGATATGAAAGGCAACGAATTGCTAGTCATGTAAAATAATGAACACATAGTCATGGAATTTTTAATGAATAGATATGAAAGGGCAAGAATTGCTAGTCATGTAAAAGTAATGAACCATAGTCATGGAATTATTTTGAATGATATAGATAGGCATGAAAGGCAACGGAATAGCTAGTCATGTAAAAGTAATGAACACATAGTATCATGTCATATAATGAGTCATAATATTTAATGAATAGATATGAAAGGCAAGGAATAGCTAGTCATGTAAAATAATGACACATAGTCATGGAATTATGAATAGATAGGCATGAAAGGCAAGAATAGCTAGTCATGTAAAAGTAATGAACACATAGTCATGGAATTTAATGAATGATAGGCATGAAAGGCAAGGAATAGCTAGTCATGTAAAAGTAATGAACACATAGTCATGGAATTTAATGAATAGATTATGAAAGGCAAGAATAGCTAGTCATGTAAAAGTAATGAACACATAGTCATGGAATTATTTAATGAAAGATAGGCATGATAGCTAGTATGTAAAAGGCACATAGTCATGAATTAATGAATAGATAGGCATAAAGGCAACAATAGCTAGTCTGTAAAAGTAATGAACACATAGTCATGGAATTTAATGAATAGATATGGCATGAAAGGCAAGAATAGCTAGTCATGTAAAAGTAATGAACACATAGTCATGGAATTTAAATGAAATAGATATGAAAGGCAACGAATTGCTAGTCATGTAAAAGTAATGATCACATAGTCATGGAATATTAATGAATAGATAGGCATGAAAGGCAAGAATAGCTAGTCATGTAAAAGTAATGAACACATAGTCATGGAATTTAATGAATAAGATAGGCATGAAAGGCAAGGAATAGCTAGTCATGTAAAAGTAATGACACATAGTCATGGAATTTAATGAATAGATAGCCATGAAAGGCAAGGAATAGCTAGTCATGTAAAAGTAATGAACACATAGTCATGGAATTTAATGAATAGATAGCCATGAAAGGCAAGGAATAGCTAGTCATGTAAAAGTAATGAACACATAGTCATGGAATTTAATGAATAGATATAGTCATGTAAAGTAATGCACAATAGTCATGGAATTAGAATAGATAGTGAAAGGCAGAAAGCTAGTCATGTAAAAGTAATGAACACATAGTCATGGAATTTAATGAATAGATAGGCCAAAAGGCAAGGAATAGCTAGTCATGTAAAAGTAATGAACACATAGTCATGGAATTTAATGAATAGATAGCCATGAAAGCAAGGAATAGCTAGTCATGTAAAAGAATCACATAGTCATGGAATTTAATGAATAGATAGCCATGAAAGGCAAGGAATAGCTAGTCATGTAAAAGTAATGAACACATAGTCATGGAATAATTAATGAAAGTAGCCATGAAAGGCAAGGAATAGCTAGTCATGTAAAAGTAATGAACACATAGTCATGGAATTTTTAATGAATAGAAGGCATGAAAGGCAAGAATAGCTAGTCATGTAAAAGTAATGAACACATAGTCATGGAATTTAATGAATAGATAGCATGAAAGGCAAGAATAGCTAGTCATGTAAAAGTAATGAACACATAGTCATGGAATTTAATGAATAGATAGCCATGAAAGGCAAGGAAATAGCTAGTCATGTAAAAGTAATGAACCATGTAAAAGTCACATAGTCATGGAATTTAATGAATAGATATGAAAGGCAAGAATAGCTAGTCATGTAAAGTAATGAACACATAGTCATGGAAATTTAATGAATAGATAGGCATGAAAGGCAACGGAATAGCTAGTCATGTAAAAGTAATGAACACATAGTCATGGAATTTAATGAATAGATAGGCATGAAAGGCAAGGAATAGCTAGTCATGTAAAAGTAATGAACACATAGTCATGGAATTAATGAATAATAGCCATGAAAGGCAAGAATAGCTAGTCATGTAAAAGTAATGAACAATAGTCATGGAATTTAATGAATAGATATGAAAGGCAAGAATAGCTAGTCATGTAAAAGTAATGAACACATAGTCATGGAATTATTTAATGAATAGTATGAAAGGCAAGAATAGCTAGTCATGTAAAAGTAATGAACACATAGTCATGGAATTTAATGGTAAGATCAAGAATAGCTAGTCATGTAAAAGTAATGAACACATAGTCATGGAATTTAATGAATAGATAGCATGAAAGGCAAGGAATAGCTAGTCATGTAAAGTAATGAACACATAGTCAGGAATTTAATGAATAGATAGAAAAGGCAACGAAAAGTCATGAAAGTCATGCAAGGCTAAAAAAGTAATGAACACATAGTCATGGAATTATTAATGAATAGATAGGCATAAAGGCAAGGAATAGCTAGTCATGTAAATAATGAACACATAGTCATGGAATTTAATGAATAGATATGAAAGGCAACGAATTGCTAGTCATGTAAAAGTAATGAACACATAGTCATGGAATTATTTAATGAATAGATATTGGCATGAAAGGCAAGGAATAGCTAGTCATGTAAAAGTAAGAACACATAGTCATGGAAATTTAATGAATAGATATGAAAGGCAACGAATTGCTAGTCATGTAAAAGTAATGAACACATAGTCATGGAATTATTAATGAATAGATAGGCATGAAAGGCAACGAATAGCTAGTCATGTAAAAGTAATGAACACATAGTCATGGAATTAATGAATAGATATGAAAGGCAACGAATTGCAGTCATGTAAAGATAATGAACACATAATCATTGGAATTATTTAATGATAATAGCATGAAAGGCAAGGAATACTAGTCATGTAAAAGTAATGACACATAGTCATGAATTTAATGAATAGATATGAAAGGCAACGAATTGCTTAGTCATGTAAAAGTAATGAACAATAGTCATGGAATTATTTAAATGAATAGATAGGCATGAAAGGCAACGAATAGCTAGTCATGTAAAAGTAATGAACACATAGTCATGGAATTTAATGAATAGATATGAAAGGCAACGAATTGCTAGTCATGTAAAAGTAATGAACACATAGTCATGAATTTAATGAATAGATAGGCATGAAAGGCAAGGAATAGCTAGTCATGTAAAAGTAATGAACACATAGTCATGGAATTTAATGAATAGATATGAAAGGCAACGAATTGCTAGTCATGTAAAAGTAATGAACACATAGTCATGGAATTATTTAATGAATAGATAGGCATGAAAGGCAACGAATAGCTAGTCATGTAAAAGTAATGAACACATAGTCATGGAATTATTTAATGAATAGATAGGCATGAAAGGCAAGGAATAGCTAGTCATGTAAAAGTATAAACACATAGTCATGGAATTTAATGAATAGATAGGCATGAAAGGCAAGGAATAGCTAGTCATGTAAAAGTAATGAACACATAGTCATGGAATTTAATGAATAGATAGCCATGAAAGGCAAGGAATAGCTAGTCATGTAAAAGTAATGAACACATAGTCATGGAATTTAATGAATAGATATGAAGGCAACGAATTGCTAGTCATGTAAAAGTAATGAACACATAGTCATGAATTATTTAATGAATAGATAGGCATGAAGGCAAGGAAATAGCTAGTCATGTAAAGTAATGAACACATAGTCATGAATTTGAATAGATATAAGGCAATAGTCATGTAATAGTCATGAATTGATAGGCATGAAAGCAACGAATAGCAGTCATGTAAAAGTAATGAACACATAGTCATGAATTATTTAATGAATAGATAGCATGAAGGCAACGAATAGCTAGTCATGTAAAAGTAATGAACACATAAGTCATGGAATTAATGAATTAGCCATGAAAGGCAAGGAATAGCTAGTCATGTAAAAGTAATGAACAATAGTCATGGAATTTAATGAATAGATATGAAAGGCAACGATTGCTAGTCATGTAAAAGTAATGAACACATAGTCATGGAATTATTTAATGAATAGATAGGCATGAAAGGCAAGGAATAGCTAGTCATGTAAAAGTAATGAACACATAGTCATGGAATTTAATGAATAGATATGAAAGGCAACGAATGCTAGTCATAAAAGTAATGAACACATAGTCATGAAATTAATGAATAGATAGGCATGAAAGGCAAGGAATAGCTAGTCATGTAAAAGTAATGAACACATAGTCATGGAATTTAATGAATAGATATGAAAGGCAAGGAATTGCTAGTCATGTAAAAGTAATGAACCATAGTCATGGAATTATTTAATGAATAGATAGGCATGAAAGGCAAACGAATAGCTAGTCATGAAAAGTAATGAACACATAGTCATGGAATTATTTAATGAATAGATAGGCATGAAAGGCAACGAATAGCTAGTCATGTAAAAGTAATGAACACATAGTCATGGAATTTAATGAATAGATTATCTTTATGTTTTTCTCCAAGTCTCCTACTTTAGTGGTTGGTCATAAATAATTCATACAGTTTCTTTATATCCCTCGTCCACAATAGGTTATTTCTAGTTTCGTCCGTCAAGGTTAAGATTTACGATAAAACAAAGAAATACTTGTAGACACTGTTTTTTTCTAGCCACACAAACAATACTTTTCTTAGCGAGTCCACCTTAGTTTTTTTGCAATGTTAAAAATAGACTTGTTGTGTAGGGAAGACGTACAGTCTTAACCATTGTCAAAGCTAATAATAGTTTTAAGTCTACAGTATTATTTACTTAAACCAACTTCAGATAATTTGTCGTTTTATGAAAGTTAAAATAAGTGTTTATGAACATCATTAGTATTGTCTTCTTAGCGAAATTATTGTGTTCTTTTTTTATTAAATAATATACTTTGTATTCTTTGCTTTAAGAAATAATGAGTTTTGTAAGTAATAATACTTCAGCACTTACAGTTAATTTTAAAAAGTAATTTTACTTTAAATTTACCAAAATTTAGTGTTGTTATTTTTTAATTAGTGTAAGTTTTTTTTAGGTATAATTTCCCATTGTTTTTGTTGTTCTGTTAGTTAGTCTAAAATTAAGCAAGGACTTTTACTTCCACGTTTCGCGGCCTGCTCAGAAAAACCCCGTATCTTTGTTTTCACGATACGAACTTGAAATTTTCTGATCTTTTAATATTTGATGACGTCATTTAAACGGATTAGTGCTGTCATAAATGGTTTTTTTTTGAGGTAGTACGTAATTGAGCACTTTATTGGACCGTTTTTAGGATGAGAAGCCAATCATTATTGTACTAGGAGGTTATTTAGTACTTTTCACCTCCGAGGACAATAATGAATGTAAAAAAACTCCTAGGACTTAAAAGTAATTCATATGTTGCCGCCATTACTGTAATGTAGCGTGTTCAAAAAAACAATTTGTGTTAAACCCTTATGTGGTTTATTTAAAAACATTCATTTTGTTTCTGTTTTTGTTCGTAGACTAATTTTTTATTCGTTTTTAAAAGGTGTTTTAATTGACAATTTGTGTGTGTTTATTTGTAAAGCTTTTACATTTTTGAGTAAAAGTGTGAAGCTATGGATGAATTCAATGACGACGATAATATGGAGTTAATTGGACGTTTGTTTTTTTTTTTCAATTAAGTATATAGCGCAATTTATTTAATGAGTGCTACCTCAAAAAAAATAGTGTATGCCATTCGGCTGAGAATGTCTTTATGTCTTGGCAATTTTTCCCGACTCGCTTCGCTCGTCGGTAAATCTAATTGCCGTGACATAAAGACACACTTCTCAGCCTTATGGCATGAATAACTATTATGTGAAATAGAGCTGTGAAGATAAAAGTGCACTTTGTACCAAGTTAAATTTCTAAAATAAAAATGACTTCATGTTTTTAGCACAAGTTGGTCGTTACAGTAATCAAGTCTCGTGAGTAGATCAAAGCATCAAGTCCAAAGAGACTTACTCTGGAAAAAGTCTATTAGGGGACTTCACCTCCGCTATCTTATCCTCGTAAAACATCTTCTTACGATAAAACTTAACTACAAAGGTTGTGGGTCTTAAGTTTCCTTGTGTGTTGTTCCCAAAGAGACTAATACTTAGATGTAGTACATAGGAATAGCAGAGTGATAAGGAGTCTAGAAGTGAGACAGTTTCCACTAGGTACCATAACTGTATTTAACCTTACTATAGTCTCCCAAGAAAGAGACTAGATACTCCCCCACCCCTATACAACCCCTATTGTAGCCTGCACTCTACAAACGGCGGGCATTTTTCAGTGATGCCTGCCGTTTTAATTATTCAATAGATAATAATTAAAACTTATTATAAATTAATTTACTTAAATTAAGACAAAATAGTGGAAAATAATCTAATATTTACGTAGGATTGTAATTATTAGGGAAAATAAAAAAAATACGTCACCAACGTACAGTTACGGCGCCTAGCTACCCAAGGAATGATAAGAGCTGTTGTATCCTCCCTCTAAGTATTTTAGTCTCTTTGATTGTTCCTCAGGTTCATCGCATTGGCGATCTTATACATGTATGTATATGCGTACTTTTAATTGGCTTGGTATGCAACCAATTAAAGTACACAAAAGAAGAAGTAAGAATATATTATTCGTTGAGAAAGTATAACGATATTCAAAACAAAACTGATATTGGCACTTTGACTGTGTATGAATTTTATTTTTTATTTGTTTTCTTTTTCTTTATTGCTAATTTTTTAAATATTTATTTTATTGCAGTATTTTTCTCAGTGAAAAATTTATTTTAGTATAACTAAGTAAAAGGGGAGTCCCCTAGCCCTACCTAGAATCGCCTGTAAGTTAATCGTTAATCTAAATCAGGTGTTTTTATTTAAAATTTCCTGGAGAAGTTATAAGAATGTGTCTTTATAAAAGTAGACATATTATGACATATTTAAATTACTTGTTTCTATATTGCGTTGTTATTAATGAAGCCTATAGCATTTATAAGGTGATTCAATTATAAGGTTTTTATGAATAAATCAAAATTTTCTTGACACGTTTGGCTCTAGTCCGAAATTGACGTCATTGCAGGAATAAATAGTCAATTTTTAATGTTGACCGCCTATAACGATTCCTGCAATGACGTCACTCGTTATTCATAAAAAAAGAAAGGTTATAACCACCAATGCGTATGGTTTGTTTACATCGAATTAAATCACCTCATAAATTTTTAACATCTTGGTTATTAATGAAGGTTTTACAGTGAACTTGTCAAACGGACTTGACCGGTTTTATATTTTTATAATCTTTAAAAGCGTCTTAACCAATCACGACCAAATATAGAACCTGCATAATTAAGCTTGTCGTATCTATCTTAGAAGTTAGAAGTAAAATTATTTTGATTTTTAGATGAGATAACTCCATTTATGCAAGTTAATTTTAATTATAACTGCATTTAGTTAATAAAAAAAAATGCTGACTCATTATAAAAAGGCAATAATGGTTTTGATGGTGACTTTTAATTCATCTTGCGTATTTTTACAAAATAAATTAATTAATTTCTTTGTCTTCCGCCTTTCTTCTTCGTCTTCTTTGTCCGTTGTTTTTAAAACGAGTTTATACATTCGTGATTTCATTCTTTGGCAAAGATTGAAATGTCAAATAGTGTACTATCTTTTGTCTAATAGATTTTTGTTACATTGTGTTGGATTTCTTTTATCATTTTTTTGTCACTGTAACTATTCAAATCTCTATTAATCATTTCTTTTTTAAACTTAGCAATTAGTCTTTGATTAATTTTGGCAAAACTCGTATTATTCATTGTCAATTCTCCATGAATTTACAATGATGTCTATTATTAATAAAAAATGTTTCATTAATAGTCTTTTATTGCCTTTTGTCTCATAGTATCGAATTTTGGCGGGAAGACAAAGAGTACTGAAATTTTTTAAAACAATATTTTACTATTGTGTATTGACAATTTGCGTTAGTAGGCTTAATTTACTAAATTATGCATGATGACTGCGACATTTGTCAACGGATAGTTTAAAATTTTAAACTAATTACTAAATTTTTAGTAACAAATTATAGAAAACATGCATGTGATAGTAAATAACTTAATAATTGTATCTATAATAATAACTAATTACCTCCGAAATATTATACATATTTATTAAACAATCTTATGTGCTCATTTTCCTTTCGAAATTCAGAAGTATGTTTACCATTATAACTATCACTGTTATTGTAGTTCTATTCTTTTCAGAAATATCTTAGCATATTGGCTAGATTTATAAATGGTACGGGTTAGTACCAATCACTATGTTTTAAATGGTGGTGACTCAATGGTAAATCAAATCTTTTAAATGTGAGACTATATGGTATCCCAATATAGTCTTTTGTCATTAGACAAAAAATATATTCAATTTAACGTTGGCACTAAATTGGTGCTTTTTCCGTTCTCAGTATTGGTTTTTACAGGTTTTTAATATTACCGATTTGTTAATTAGTTTGCCATAATATATGGCAAGGAATAGTTTCGAGGAAAATCCCTCTTACTCTAATTTGTAACTTACTTTGCTCTATATCTTCCTTTAAATAACACTATTTCACAATATTATTATTTTTCCTAATTTATACCGTAGGTATATAGGAAAAGTATTCTGTTTGCCAAAAATCCGATACCGGAATAAAACCGGATTTATCCGTTTCAGGCGTTTTCAAGGCCTCCTGAGTGGTTTTTGGCAAAGTTTTCTGTCTGTATGTGTGTGTGTGTCTGTTATCATCGTAGCGCCCAGTGTATTTATTCTAGAGAGTTGAAATTTTGTACAAAAATCAGTCTACCGCTGTATTTGAACTATTCGGAAAATAATTTTTGATGACGTCATTAACCCGCAATAATGACTCAGCAAAACTTTCGAAAAATCATAAAACGCGAAAAAATAATGCGATCAAATTGAGATTTGGCACGCATGTGACTATGTATAAGACTAACATATGTGTTTAGTTTCATTTTATTATCTGCATTAGTGCAATTTTTATTGAATGACTTGTGTACGATTTTTTTAAAAATTGTAAAAAATTAGGAAATGGTCTAATTGAGTTAAAACTTGGTACAATTGTATAATATTACATAATAAATAAGTACACTAAGTTTCGTTTCAATACGACAAGTATATCCATCACTTTTATTGGATCATAAAAATTAAGGAGCATTGAGCGTGGTCAGTGCTGTATGGGTGAGCGCTGAAATTGATACGGATGCATTTACTATCTGAAGACGAGCGAAGCGAGTCCAAAGACATGTTGCAGTATAAATTTGGCAATCTGCATTTCTAAGGAGAAGCGTATAGCGAAACCGATTTAATTAGGAAAGGTTCCGAGGTACCCCGTACCCGATTTTTTGTTTTATTTAGCACCCACTTCATCTTTTGTTTTATTTCACACCCCTTTCTTGCTCTTGTATTGGAATTGAAATGTTTAATATCTTGTTCTTTTTCTTTTGTTTTCCATTTTAATTAATTGTTTAAGTATCTCTTGTTAGTCAGTTACAGACCCTCTCTCTCTCCAGCAGTCCAGGTCTGACCTCTCAAACACCCTTAGACAAGGTAGAACCTTACTTTACGTGTTGCTCCCTTAAAAAACATTTACCAGACAACTTCTCCCTTTTCATTTATTTCTGACATTTACCCTATTTATTGTTTTTTTCTTTATTATCAAGTTGACTCTCGTCCAAATCATTATCTCATCTCTCTCACATCGTCATTACTATGATTATGTCTTTTCTAAACATTTATTTAATTAATTTCTTCTAATGAACACAGCACTTCATTTGTTAATCTATTGACATTTCTTAGATCTATTTAAAAGCATAAAATTAACGGGTTTAAAAAAAAAACAATATTAAATAATTGTATTAAGAAGAAGTTAAATGTATTATTATAATAAATTTAACTTTTATTATAAATATTATAGAAGTGTTTTTTATGTGTTGTATGTAATTGTAAATTGGGCAAAATGAGCCAGTTACAATTTGTAAATAAATAATTCACATTAAAATGGTTTGGTTAGCTTTTTAACATATTTTTAACATAACTGATCATCATATAGGCTTAAAATGATAACAAAATTAGGTTTACAAAATAAATAAAAATATATTACAAAAAAATATGGATATATTTAAATTTAATTAAATATAGGATATATTTTAATGAAATAAATATAGGATATATTTTAATGAAATAAATTAAAATAGAAATCTCAAAAGATAAAAAACACAAGAATAGATGTATATATCTTTTGTTTACAAAAGGAATATTTAGCACCAACATTTTGAAACAAAAGTAAATAAAGAAATACAAAAATAAAAAGTAAAGTAAACAATTATGCTAGAGAATAAAATTTCCCAACTGAGCTAATTTAGTTTACGTTATTTTAAAACTAAATAAACACTTAAAGTCGCACGTGTCTGTTTGATTGTCAAACCCACATTTACAATTGTTGGGTAAATCGGATTATTAGGGTGAAACCTCGGTTTCGGATTTTTAGGGTAAACACAATACTTTTCCTTACGCTTACGGTAGTACATGAGGAAAATTGTAATATCATGATCAAAAAATGATGAACAAAAAATTGCAATATCATGATCAAAATATGATGAACAAAATTGTAATATCATGATCAAAATATGATGAACAAAATTGCATATCATGATCAAAAATATGATAAACAAAATTGCAATATCATGTCAAAATATGAATGGAACAAAATTCAATATCCATGATCAAAATCATGATGAACAAAATTGTATATATCATGACAAAATAGATGAACAAAATTGCATTATCATGATTCAAAATATGATTGAACAAAATTGTAATATCATGATCAAAATATGATGAACAAAATTATGCAATTCATGATTTCAAAAAATTGAGGAACCAAATTGCAATATTCATGATCAAAAAATATGATGAACAAAATTGCATAAGACAACAAAAAGAAAATGAAAGATCGCTAAAGGACAAAAGGCTGAAAAAAAAAAAAAAAAAAAAAATATATATATATATATATATATATATATATATATATATATATATATTATATATATATATATATATATATATATATATATTTGTGTGTGTGATGTGTGTGTGTGTGTGTGTGTGTGTGTGAGTGTTGTGTGTGTGTGTGTGTGTGTGTGTGGTGTGTGGGTGGTGTGTGTGTATATTAAATATTACGGGAGTCTGTTATTAATATATATATATATATAATAATTATAATATTATTATTATATATATATATATAATTTATATATAAATATATCATAGTTGGAATTTATGATAAGATTTTTTGAGTAGTAGCACTCAATTTATACTTATTGTATAGATGTCCGATAAAATAATGTCACTTTTTGTCAGGCTATGTGGAACCCCTCAATGAGTTAACAAGGTTTCCCTAACTGATGCAGGGTTGAATCTGTTTGTTTAGGACGGATATTAAGGAGAGTGCTCTGCTCAAGGTATGACGCTGCTATTTTATGAATTTAATTAACACTCTGAGTTGTTTGTAATTTTGTTTGATGTTATTTTACAAGTGCAGAATATTATCGTGTAACTTGATTTCGTTAACTTATACCATATATAAATATGTATTATGTATGTAGTATGTATGTATGTATGTATGTATGTATATAATATATATATTATATATATATATATATATATATATATATATAATATATATATATATATTATATTATGTAACTCAATTTATAAATACAAAAATATACGAAAACACATAGAAACATAAACACGGGACGATGCACGATGATCAGCTACTGAAGAGCCCTTCTTAAAATTGGAAAGGGAATGGCTATAGTGACTAGTTGTATGTATATTATGTTCGAGATGTTTTGATGAAACTTGTTAATACCTTGAACCCAATTGTTCATAAACTATGTGTGACATCAATAACTTAGTATAAAAAAATTCAAAACACTTCAAATGCTTTTTGATTAAGCTGGAATTTAATAACCATGTACCATTATGTTTGGCTAACAAATATGCCGAGTTAAATTTTATTACAAGAAGTAACCTGACCACCTTCGATTATAAATATAATAATCAGTACAAAAGTACAATATAGTTAAACGTTAAAATTACAAATCAAAACACAATCAATGTGCTGGAAACCGTAATTAATTGTTTTATCATAACCTTAACTAAGGTTTCAATAAGTTACACAGAGCCCCTGAGAGCCCCCAAAAAGATGTTTCAGACCTATCAATGTATTGTGATAGACTATGCCCCCCTATAGTATATCTCTATGATTGGAAATGTAACCGGGCTGATAATAATTAATAGCACTGCTTTGAATGTATCGTCTTGCTTATACATGCTTATTGTCTTTAATTATTGTTAAGTAATTATTGCTTTAACAATTGCAAATAATGATATGAAGAAAATTGAATTTTAAGTTCAAAGATAACCGTCATTTTCTAATTTTTATATTAGAAAATATTTATATATTAAAGGAAATAAGTAGAAAGATTGGTCGAACTCCCCGTCGGAAAATCCAAACCAATTTTCTCTAAATCGGCTTTGAAGTACAGGTACGTTTAATAGAATTTAACCAATAATTCAATAAACTTGACCAATGCTACGGTAGAAAAAGAAATAAATAATCCAAATCAATAAAGAAATAATAAATAAACAATCAAGTAAACAGTAGGAAAACCAATCGTTCATAGCGTTTAAAGATTTTCTAGAAGAAAAACTTTATAGCTGGATCGAAATTCGGAGAAAGAAGTAAAATATAGAGCCCTTGAAGGGTTGTTTATATTTCTTTAACAGAAAACTGGTTCGGGAATGTTTATTCCGGTCGAGTACTTTTCTCTGAAAGGTTAAAAAAAGGAAAAGCAATCAACTGATTAGGTGGGAAACACAAGTAAATCGTGTCTAGGTTTGTGTTGGCCCAGTGTAACTACAAGCCTTATGTGTTTGTTTTAAGTAGTAAAAATAATGCCGTAGGAATCTGTACAGCCCGAGCAAATTCACCTTGCTAAATATAATGGCGTAATAGTCCGTAGGTCGAGTGAATTCTTTAGTAAAATTAGATGGGCGTGTTGAAATTTGTTTTGTCTGAGCAAATTTCAATGGTAAAAATACTGACGTAGAAATCCGAAGTCGAAAAAAATACTGACGTAGAAATGCCGTATCGAAAAATACTGGACGTAGAAAAGGAATCCGGTTATCGAAAAATACTGACGTAGAATCCGTTAAGTCGAAAAAATACTGACGTAGGAAATCCGTTAGTCGAAAAATACTGACGTAGAAATCCGTTAGTCGAAAAATACTGACGTAGAAATCCGTTAGTCGAAAAATACTGACGTAGGAAAATCCAGTAAGGCGAGTGAATTCTTCTGATAAAAATATGGCTTAAATTTGTGGTCGAGCAAAATTTCCAAATGGAAAAATACTACGGAGAAGAAATCCGTTAGTCGAATAAATACTTGACGTAGAAATCGTTAGTCGAAAATACTGATTGTAGGAAATCCTTAGTCGAAAAATACGTGGACGTAGAAATCTGTAAGTCGAGTGAATTTCTTTTAGTAAAAATGATGCGTAGAGTCTGATAATCGAACGAATTTCCTGTTTAAAATGATGGCGTTATTTTGATTCATTTTTCTTAACAAAAATATAGATAAGATCATAGAAATATTATTACTAGAGGGGCCTAAGGGTTAAATTTTGAAACATGGAAAAAGTAAATTGACTATCTTCGATTATAAATATAATCAAATAATCAGTACAAAATTGCAATAATTTATCAAATAAAACGATAAAAATACAATTAATGTGCTGGATACCGAAATAAATGTATTAATTATAACCTTAACTCACTCTTGAAGGAGGTTTCAATGAGGTTATACAGAGCCCCAAAAAGATGTTTCAGGCCTCTCAATGTAGTAAGATAGGCTATGCCCTCTCTAGTATATATCTCTATAGATAAGATAATGAAGATTCCAATATCTTTTTATTTAATGTTAATTTATTTAACAATTATACTTTAAGATAATCGATCTTACTTATATTATTTTGTTTATATAAATAAATTTACTCATTTGTAAAATATAGATTTCGATTTTCCATTTAAAGAAAATTTACATCATAGGGCATACAACCTGGGGTTTCACAATCATATTTTAAATTGTGTAATAGGACTGTTATAGTAGCTAAGATGTCATAGTAGCTAAGTTGCTATAGTAGCTAAGAAGTTATACTAACTAAGATGTTATAGTAGCTAAGATGTTATAGCAATGTTACTTTTACGTCTTAATATTTTTTTTCATACATCGAAGAAAACAAATGCCAAAACAACAAAAAACAGTTCTACTTAGCCTTACCTAACGCACTGAACTCTTGTGGCTAAAATATAAACTAAGAACCGTATATATGTGGGAATTTGATCTATCACTAAGTTGTACCGTTACTTCCTGAACATCCTTAAGGCGTAAACTCAATTCTTATATTGGGTAGATAATAACAGAATATCCCGACAATAACTTTTAAAGAGTAAAAGTTCAACAGTAGTTCTTTTGAAGTTCAAATTATACGTTTTTAGTATTCCTTCTCATCTTTAGCGCATTCATAATCAACCGCAACACACTCTATTCAGCGCATCTATCATTAACCGCAACACACTTGTATAAGCTCAGACTTGTTTTAATATTATGTTAATGTAGTCGTAAAAATCTTTTGCACGATGTTTGTTCGAAGGTTAATAATGACAATTTATTCTGTGAGAAACCTCAAATAGAATTAGGACAGAAAACGGTTTAACCTGGGGTTTTATAATCATAGTTTATATTGTGTAATAGGTCTGTAATTGTAGTAAAGAATAATAATAGTTATGTTACTTTTGCAAGTGTTACAGACTTGCAAAAGTGTGTAATACTTTGCAAGTGTGTACACTTTGCAAATGTGTACACATTACATGTGTGTACAGTTTGCAATACAGTTTGTTGGTATTGAATTATTGGGATTAACTGCATTTTTACCTGTTTCTTATTAAACACAATTGTGGCAGGGAATAAAAGTTTTACTTAAAACTTTTAAGTATATTTACGAGGTCTGGAATGCTTTTTGGAGCAGAATGAAACTTGGTACTAAAATCAATCACATAAAAGTATGTGTGACGCCTTTAATCAACAATAATGGCTCAGAAAAAAATTTCAAACAAAAAAAAAACAAAAACTGATTAGATAAAGCTGAGGCTTCATTCACATATAATAAATAAGGCGATGGCATGCATTAAGGCAGATTTAGCGCCATAATGACACAATATCTGCGAATAACAAATACACATAATATCACACATAACATCTACATGACATTAATATCTACTAATTCTAAATATTCAAAATAAAAATTATTTTTATTTTTTAAAAAATAAAAAATAATAATTAATAATAAAATAGAAAAGAATACAATAAAAATTTATAATAATTTTATAAAGTTTATAAGCATTGTATTAAGTATTACATTAAGTCACCGCCTGTTCAGCCCAGGCCTTGGGACCATTATGAACAGGCTAATCTTTTATGTTCATTATGTATATTATGTATATACTATGTAAATTAATTTATAAATAAAGATAATTAAAAAAAAAAATTGGCTGATATTGTGGCAGAATGCCACTTACAAAGACTATTAATACGACAGTATAATCCAGAAAAACAACAATGTGAGAGCGAAGCGGCCGCAGGGTGGCACAGGGACAGCTTTCCTGGAGAATCTTAGTTCCGTACTTGTCAGCCTCTTTTTACATAGAATGATTTTATACGGACGTTAAAGTTTTACTTTTACTTAAACAACAATTTGAATTTAATGGTTTGTTATAATTAGTAATTTTACATCTACATGATTATAGTTTAATATATTGTGGAGTTTCTAGGAATGAATTATGAGACCTTATGATTAGGTTAAACTCATAAAATAATAAAATTATCTTTTGAAAAGTTTGTAGCTATATTTTCTCTGATATGGCAAATCCCAATCATTCATAGCCATAACATCCAACAATTCACATTCCAATCTCGAGATGCTTTCTCAAGGATCGAGTACCATTCTTTGAATCTAAACATAAACGATACTAAAAGGTTTTCGAAGACTTGGATTTTTAAAGAGATAAATAAAATAAAAGTAAATATTTAAAATGAGAAGCCACTTTTGATCTTTTCTTTTTAATTTATGCTTTGTATGCAAATCCTGAGCATCGATTTAGCTTTGAACCAATTCGTTTGCAATTTAAGATCCTCAGGGGTTGCTCCTCTATTTTTTTTAAATCTTATCTTTAAAGCCCAATGAGCACAAAAGGTTATTTTTAAAAAATGTGTCGGGAGAGTTACAATTAAAAAAATGCAAGTATACGGAGTACCTTGATAAAATTGAGTACCTTGAGTACCTACAGATGTCATTCGATAAAATTTAAAGTTTTGCGGATAATAAGATGAAAATTAGCACAAATGTTGGACATATTTATAGCTTCATGCGTGCTAAATTACTAATCAATCAAAGCATTTGATGTATGGGGTAATTTATGTATGAGGTTTATGAATTTTTGAAATTTTTGCTGAGTCATCATTGGAGGATAATGACGTCATATACATCCTAGCTCACAGTATGTCTGTTATCATCTTACCTCACAGTGTGTCTGTTATCAGCCTATCTCACAGAGCGTCTGTTATCAACCTAGCTTATAGTGTGTCTGTTATCAGCCTAGATCACAGAGTGTCTGTTATCAACCTAGCTTATAGTGTGTCTGTTATCTCCCTAGATCACAGAGTGTCTATTATCATCTTATTTCACAGTGTGTCTGTTATCATCCTAAAAAAATTCTAGGAAATACTGAAATATGTATTAGGTGATTTATATATTCTGAGGACGAGCGAAGCTATTCCGAAGAGGTGAGGATAAGCGTAGCTTTTCTAATATTGTGAGAAAAAGTTCTGGGGTACCCCGTACCCGATTTTTTTAAAAAACTTAGTTAATTACAGTTATATAAGGGATTTTACTTCTATCAGTCTCCTTGCTAAAGAGGCATATTTATCTTTGATTTTTTGTTTTAATTTTTAAGTTCTTAGTGAAAAAGTACAATCAAAAAGTCAATTGTTAAATAAATGTGATAATTTTGCCTTAAGGGCACAAATCTGTCTATGTCCCGGTTTTTTGTTAGCATTTAGGAGCTATTATTAAAAAAATGTTGTTATTTTTACGGATGATTGTCAGTTATGCATGTAAGGTTTGAATGGTTCATAATTACGCTGCTGTTGTTAGATGTAGCGGAAATGACCCAGTCTGCTAAAAACTTACTCTAAATATGGCTTGATGGACTCAACACCACCATACTAGCTACTAGTCTTAAAGACGTAACTCATTTAGAATCTTCAAAAACTATTAAAGATCATTTTTAACATTAATGATCTTTAATTATGAAAGATCGGTGGGTTCAACGATAGATTCACTTATAGTTGCTGGAAGACCTTTTATGTACTATTATTTACATTATAAAATTAAACCTGCGTTTAATTTTATAATGGTATTTGACGAAATTCGGTCTATTTTCATTACATCTCATAGCCTGACCAAGGATCTATAAACAAATCCGTTTATAGATCCATTTATCCGGTTAGAGCTCTGTAGTCGCTTTACTATGGAGGTAGTTTCGTAATAGTTGGATTGAAACGAATTATAACTTTTGCTTGAACATCGATTCTTATTTAAATTTCCTGTAGATTTATCATTCCAATTAAGTTAGCCGGTATTTGATTCTGAATTCTCAATTCCAATTTAAAAGTGTCTATTGATACTTTCAATTACGTCCATTAGATTCTGAAAGCCAATTCCAATTTAAAAGGTTCTTATTGTATACTTTCAATTCGTTCGCCGTTATTAGATTCTGAAAGCCAATTCCAATTTAAAAGTGTTCTTATTGTATACTTTCAATTACGTT
This sequence comes from Microvelia longipes, assembly GCA_018340805.1. NCBI lineage: Eukaryota > Metazoa > Arthropoda > Insecta > Hemiptera > Veliidae > Microvelia > Microvelia longipes. The sequence continues at coordinate 81,813,637 of JACMZG010000008.1, read as the reverse complement.
CGCTGTTATTAGATTCTGAAAGCCAATTCCAATTTAAAAGTGTTCTTACTGTATACTTTCAATTACGTTCGCTGTTATTAGATTCTGAAAGCGAATTCCAATTTAAAAGTGTTCTTATTTGTATTACTTTCAATTACGTTCGCCGTTATTAGATTCTGAAAGCCAATTCCAATTTAAAAGTGTTCTTACTTGTATACTTTCAATTACGTTCGCTGTTATTAGATTCTGAAAGCGAATTCCAATTTAAAAGTGTTCTTATTGTATACTTTCAATTACGTTCGCCGTTATTAGATTCTGAAAGCCAATTCCAATTTAAAAGTGTTCTTATTGTAAAATTTCAATTAAGTTAGCAGTTATGAGATTCTGAAAGCCAATTCCAATTTAAAAGTGTTCTTATTGTATATTTTCAATTACGTTCGCCGTTATTAGATTCTGAAAGCCAATTCCAATTTAAAAGCGTTAATTTGAGCGGATTTCCCGATACTACTTTTCTATCTTCCGTCATTTTCACGATGGAGCACCACTTTTTAATTGATAACATTCGAAATCGATGATTATTGATTTATCGATTTCGAATGTTATCAAATAAGTACTTAATTAAAAGCCACCAATTTACGACCTACTAAAAGGTGAAAGGCAATTTGTTAAAAAAAAAAATTTAATTCATCGGTACATCCAATTTATGAGCATCTGACTTTCACAGTTCTTTTGTTTACACCTCATAAAGTGCTAAAAGATGCAAGGAAAATCAAGTCATAAACCAACTAGAGCCGCACTGCTCTATTCTGGACGAGTTGTAAAATTCTTAACTGCAATATTAACACGACATAAATCTTTATTAGGTTATCCCCGTGTCAATAACCACCTTTTACTACAAGCTATTTTAATGAACTTTCTTCTTGTGGCTTTGAGAATACATTCAGAAGAAAAAATCTGACCAAGTATTTCTAAATAGCCTTTAGTTTTAAAATTTAACTAAGGGCTTATAACTTCAGTAAGCGCAGTGGAATTTTCTTCAATAATATCAACACCAACAACGTCTTTCCACTAATTTTAAACTTTATTAAGCAGAGCCGGCTTTCGGCAATAATGACATCTACAGTGTCGTGGTGAGATGTTGAGTCTTTCAATTCATGAAATCCGTCAGATTCCATGAATTGAAAGACTCAGCATCCCACCACGGCACTGTAGATGGCATTATTGCCGAAAGCCGGCTCTGCAGAATAAAGTTTAAATTTAGTGGAAAAGACGTTGTTGGTGTTGATATTATTTCAACTAAGGGCTATTTCTAATTATTTTATTTAATAAAATTTGTTATGCTTTTATTACTTTCATTGTAGTGTCTCCTTTTTTATTTAACTCTTTCTCATAATATTTTGCCTTTTTCAGGAAATTTTAATTTTGTCATTATTATTTTTTTACTTTTTATGCTTTTTCAAAAGTTTAATTTTGTCATACGCATACTTAAAAAATTCTGGCACTGGAGTCCGCAAGCCGGGCGAATTTTCTTTGAAACGCTTGCTTTCTTGCTTATCAATTCAATTCATGCTTGAGTTTTCAGTATATGCTTTAAACCTGAGCAGTAGCGTCACAACTTGTTTTTTCATTTTCAAAATTTTCAAAGAAAATGCGCATATATATTCGATAGTTTATACAATGCATGAAACAGCATTATTTGTACACATTTGAAGCTTAGCATATGCTACTTTTTAGCACATTGTTTAATGTAAATATAAAACAAGTTGCATTAATTTAAACTGATATAATTTTATCTGTGTTAAGACTTCAATAAGTTGAGCTACCTAGATGTTAAGAGGACTTTAAAAAAGATAAAGTTTAATATCTATAGCATCTTAACTACTCCGTTATCTTGCCTACTTGTTTTAATATTTTTTTAATTAAGTTTGTTATTGTTATTAATAGTATTGCTCAAATTGTATTTATTTATTCAAATACAATACTTTACGTAAATTGTATTATAACAATATGCGTTATACTAGAAATTATCTCATAGATAGTGATAATGATTTTAAGTCATGAAAGTAATATTCGTGACCATTAGACTAAGAAGTAGAAGCATGCTAGATGCATCCTTGTTAAAATATTGATTAATATGAATATAATGATAGGTTTTTTGTCGGCATGTATTAATACCATCGTTGTCCGTTTGGTTTAAGTAGTTCTTCGCACGCCTTTCATAGATCCCTCTATTTTTAATGTTTTCCTGTAGCAATGCCTTATTACTTATACTTTTATATTTGATTAATTTAATAGTTTATTATTTTTTTTATTAAAGTACACTTATTATCAACTTTTACTGGATTTTGTTGAATGGTTAGATTTTCCTGAAGATTTTTCTTTATGGATTACTTTTCCAACTGATTTAACGTAATGTTTTTACTTTATCTCGTTTATACCGTAGATATGTAGGAAAAGATGAAGATATATCCGGGATGAAGCGAAATTATCCGTTTCAGGCGTTATTTAGGTCTCCTAAGTGGTTTTCGCAGAGTTGTCTGTCTGTATGTGTGTGTCTGTTATCATCGTAGTAGGGCCCAGTGTATTTATGCTAGAGAGTTGAAATTCTGTACAATAATCAGTCTACCGCTGTGTTTGTGCTATTCAGAAAACATTTTTTATGACGTCATTAACCCGCAATAATGACTCAGCAAACATTTAATTACACTTACCATCGGCTTTTATTGCATTTTGTTAAATGGTTCGATTTTCTGTAGATTTTTCTTTATGGATTACTTTCTTAACTGATTTAACGTGATGTTTTTTTTTTCAGCTATATTTTCTTTAACTTTAGAATGAAATTTGCTTGTCCTGCTTTTATAAAATTTATTAGGCTTTGAGAATTATTTTTTCAGCTGAGGTCCACAAAAAGAATGTTAAATTCTGTATTTTTGTTATTACTATTTTGATTGTTTTGGGAACTAGTACTTGTTGTTTGAGTAGCAGGTAACAAAACGCTGGAAGGCCAATTTGCCAAAAAGGTTTTTATCCTGACTAATCCTAATGCGTTATCTCGCTGATTGGCTTCGTATAGAAGTAGTTCTCGAGATACAATTCAACCTGAGAAACACCTGAGCCAAATAAACACCATCTCCCATCTACTTCTTTTACTTTTTCTAGGCTTTTATTTTTATTATTCAACGTTGTCATTGACTCCATGTTGCCTTATATTTTTATTTATTTCAATTTTTAATTTATTTTACGTATTTTTAAATTAAGTATAAAAAATTATTTTAAACAGCTTTAAAGTTATAAAATTAAAGATCCCAATTATATTTATACTGTAGATTTATTTATTACGTTGATTATAATAATTAAATTAAAAATTAAAAATTAAATTTAGTATATAAAATCATACTAAACTAAACAAAATAAAAACACATGCAAATATATTTAATTTAACCCATAGAATTATTTATCTATGTCCTGTAATGTTTTCTGTAATGTGTCATTACACCTTTAGGAAATTCTATGTTTGACATACTTTTCCAGTAGATTTTTGTTTTACTTTTGTTTGATTTTTACTTTTCCTTATTTATACTGTAGGTATATAGAGGAAAAGTATTGTGTTTGTAAAAAAAATCCAAAGCCGGGACGCAACTGGAAACATCCGTTTTAGGTGTTTTTAAGACCTCAGGTGTTTCAAGGCCTCCTGAGTGGTTTTTGCAAAGTTGTCTGTCTGTATGTGTGTGTGTCAGATATCATCGTAGCTCCTAGTGTATTTATGCTAGAGAGTTGAAACTTGTACGAAAATCAGTCTACCGCTGCATTTGTGCTATTCGAAAAATAATTTTTATATCGTCATTAACTCGCAATAATGACTCAGCAAAAATTTCGGAAAATAATAAAGCGATTGAATTAGGATTTAACACGTAGGTAGCTGTATACAAGACTACGTTATGTGCCAAGTTTCATCTCATTATCAGCATTAGTTCAATTTTTATCGAGAGACTTGTGTACGTTTTTTAAAAAATTGTAAAAAATCAGGAAAAGATTCAATTGAGTTGAAATTTAGTTCAAATGAATAACTTTACTTAATAAATAAGCACACAAACTTTCATCTAAATACGGCTAGTATATCCATAATTTTTGTAGTATCATAAAAACTAAGTAGTATTGAGCGTGGTCAGTACTGCATAAGTGACCGCCGAGAAAGAAACGAATGCATTTACTATCTGAGGACGAGCGAAGTGAATTAGAAGCAGGGAGGATGAGCGTAGTGAATCCGATGTGATAAGGAAAAGTTCCGAGGTACCCCGTACCCGGTTTTTTTTAAATTTCATCTGTTTTAGTCTTTTTATTTCCCGTAGAACAGATTTTTCTTTGTTATTCTTATATTATTTTATTTCTTGTTACTAACAAGTATTATTCGTTTTTCGCTTTTCATGCATGTATGGCATGCAAACATGTAAGGAAGGACGGGAAAACTAAGGTTAGAGACCATTCTCTTTTCAATATCTTTTGTACTATTTTTTTCATAACTAACAGTGTAAAAAACCATTTATTTACGAACTAATTTATTTCATTATGGTAAATTTAACAAATTTAAACTTAAAGAAGTTAAAACATTGCTTAAATTGTGTAATATTAATAGCGCCGTACGCTATCCAAATCATTTTATTGTAAATTATTTTTGTGTAGAAATTGCTTGAAAACTAATTCAATAATACAACTTAATGTTCAATAAAAATAAATCCAACGTGATAAGTTACAAATTCCATACATAAAAGTATACTTTCTTCATATTGGTTTTAGGAATATTATAACAACCTATTATACTAAACTTTATTTTGCTAATAGATTATCTAAATAGTAGGTCTATCAAAATGAGGGGTTCATATTGATTTTTAAAAGGTTTTAAAAAGATTTAAAATGTCATGGGAACGTAGAGTCAAATCGTTAATGGTTATAAGACACGAGCTACGAGTTGATTTCTACATATCCTTTGTCCAACCTTGATTTAAGTGATAATACTAATTATTTTGATTTAGATAGCTAAATAAAATAATGTTTTGCTTGCCAAGCATGATGGCGGTAAGAGAGCACCGCTCGTTTCTGGTAAATACTTCACACTATATTCTTATTTAAAAAATTAAATAACCTTATTTACAGATATTTCCTTTAAAAAAATCCGGAATAATATATAACAAGTAATAATGCTATTGCCTAGGTTTAAAGGCATGTATTGAAAACTTAAGCAACGAATGGATTGTTTACCGAGAAACCACGAATTGCAAATTCGCGTGGCTTTTGGTCCTCGCCAGTATTAAGTTTGTTCCTTCAAAATAATTCTGGTGAGGACCAAACGCCGGGCGAATTTGCAAATCGTGGTTTCTCGGTAAACAATCCATTCGTTGCTTAAGTTTCCGATACATGACTTTAAATCTGGGCAGTAGAATTATTACTTGTTATATATTTTTCCGAATTTTTTTTAAAGGAAATACCCTAAAAAAATTAAATTAACATAAACTGAGCATTATATGAGCACGAATAATGCTAAGCAGTGACGATTTTCAAATGATGATCATAGTTTTGTATAACCTGCGGAATGCATATGCGTATTTCCTTTGATAAATCCGGAAAAATCGTGTAACAAGTAGAAACGCTACTGCTCAGGTTATAAAGCAAGCCAGAAACCATATTTTGTAAGGAAAACCGCCTGGACCTCCATGCCAGATTTTTTTGATATTTGTTTACTGTAGTAGTATTTTAATTTTTTAAACAGGGTTTACCCACTTTTTTGTACAAAAGCCACAAAGGTAAACTAAAACAAATCAGATAAACCCATCCCTCTAAGCGATTTTTGAAAGTAATGGTGTAGCATTATTTCTTTAAAATTAACTTTGATAAATCTTAAATGTAAAAAGTATTCAAAGGAGCGCCCCGAGTGCTATACATCGCGATATTTCGTCACCTAGCCTGTTTGCATTAATTCTTTATAAAAGCCAAATTACGATTCATCTAATCTAAAAGCGCCTTCAGCTGTTTACTTTGCGCTTTTCTTTAGTTTGAATATTAATTTAAGTAGAGAATTGTTTACTTCAGCCTTTCTATTTGTTATAAATTCTAAGTTATGTAAAGTTACTATAATTATATAAATTCTTTATTAGCTTTAATTATAACAACCATAATAACAAAAACACTAACAATATTTTGTTAATTAATTAGTACTAATATTACTATACTAAAAAGTTGTTGCTGTAAGTATAATAGTCTTACTAGTATATTACTATATCAATTTATTGTTGCTGTTATTATACCAATAGTCTTAGTAGTATATTAGTATGCTAATTAGTTGTTGGTCTTAGTGTACTAATATTCTTACTAGTATATAGGTATACTAATTAGTTCTTGCTGTTAGTATTTTCACAATAATATTTTTATTACAATTCTTAGTAGTACACATATACTGGTTACCATTTTTATATATATATATATATATATATATATATATATATATATATATATATATATATATATATATATATATATATATATATATATAATATAATATATATATATATATATATATATTATATATATATATATATATATATATTATATATATATATATGTTTATTTATTTTTTGAAGAAAATAAATTTTCAAAGAAAATTCTTTAAAAGAAGACGAAATTTTAATTTTAAACATTGTTATCTTTTATCGAATATATATATATATATATATATATATATATATATATATATATATATATATATATATATATATATATATATATATATATACTAAAAAATAGATATATATAGATATATATATATAATATAATATATATATATATATATATATATATATATATATATATATATATAGAGTACATAACGACCTCTGTTTTGAAAGTAATTTAAATAGTTGTAATGTTTCTATTTGTAAAGAATCTATTTTTAGTTTAATTTTTACACCTGTCTTTTAAGTTCACAAACAAGTAAAAGTGTCAAAATATTGATTTTTCTTGTTTCTTTGCCTTTCTGTTTAAGTTTCATATTACATTGTCATTCAAAGCCTTGACATATATTTAAACATAAATGTGTGCTAAAGTAATTATAATGGAATCACCTTATTTGGACGTCGCTGAGGAATCCTGTCGGTGTTGATGTTAAAAATCTATGAGATTTTTTATTTATTTATGTCTTCTATGCTAGAGAATGAAAGAGTTATATTCTTTTATATTTCGAAATTATTTACTTATTTGTAATAATAAATTCCAAAATAAACTATTTTTATGATATAATTTTTTTTTAATAATTTAGAATTATTTGAACAATAATCTTATATTAACTGAAAGCGTAACCTGGGATGCGAACCCCAGACCTCCGTGGTGTCAAAGGTCAGTTTAATAACTGACGTCTTAACGACCTCGACCCAGGAGGTGGCTTTTCCAGTATTATAATTAATCTTTATTAAAACTTATTATAGTAGTTTACAATGGAGATGTATTACAATACTATGAATGAGAAATGATTTCTAATGTGATATTTACTAAAAGTTTTCACGGAAAATGAGGTGAAACTGGGGTTGAATATGCTGGGTTGATTTTAGTTTTCCTAGTTTGTCCCTATAACACGGTTTCCTTTTTAAGTAGATAGAGTGTGGGGATAGAGGAGTAGAGTGTGAGAGGATAAATTAGTAAATACGCTAGGGAATAGTGAAGGGCCCTGGGGTCGTCCCTAGTTTGAAACTTTGATAATATAGAGTTGGTTAAAATTTTGGAAAATTGTGTTTTCTGTACAGGAAGAATGGGAGTACACAAGGACAGGACAGAGTAAAGGGAAAAGGAAAAACTGTCAGCATAAACACCACTTGGTATCATCTTATCACCATCCTCCGTCACATCATAGGTATGTCCTATCAATTACTATATTTTTAACGCAGACAGGCGTTTGTACCTGTGTAATATATGAACATAGATCCAGTCGACAATCCACGCATAGACATGCCTTAACATGAACATAGTGCTTATGATTTGTATTGCAATTCATTAGACAATCCACGCCTATGTTACCAACATACATTGCCTAGACATGAACATAAGTGCTTATGGTTTGTATTTTTTTAAATAACTTTCCTTTATTTTACAAAGTACATACTACATAATTAAATATGGCATAAAAGATTGAGTGCCACACTAGAGGATTGCAAGGAAAATTGATCCTGTGCTGTTTTGCACTTACTTAAATTTGGTATAAACATGTTAGAACTATTGCACTTAATTAGACAATGCACGCCTATGTTAGTAACATACATTACTAAGTTTCAGTTGTTAGAAACAACTGAAGCTCAGTATACCACTGAAAATTTGTAAACATTTTCTAACGCAAGAGAATTTCACTATGGTGTTCCCCGGGAATCGTTTTTCGGCCCCATTCTGTTTCTTATCTACCTTACTCAAATAAAACTTATTTAGTATTGTATCAACCCTTATTTAACTCTACTACTTGTTAGTATACGTCTACTAGACACATAGTAATTACCAATATGACATACTTGTATCAATACGGCTTTTTATGTTTTTATAAATAGTTTTATGAAATGAATAGCTAATGATTATAGATTTTCATTGTTTATTCAACTATGTAATTATATTTTTTATTATGCTATTCATTATATCGATTGTTTTGACAGCCTCAGCCCTCCAATTATATGTGTCCTTGTGTTTTATCTGAGTTGTTATAACTTTGTTACCACAATAAATTATGTTTATTTTTGTCTAATTTAATATTAGAGAAAATGATTTTAAAAGCTTTGGTTAGTCTTTTAATCGATAGTTTTTGTACTTAAAAGGTTTTGAATTGTTTTGTATTGATTGCATTTACAAATTAAGCCAAACTTATTTTTTGATAATTAGGGACTAAACCCTAAATTTTTTTAATTTTCTAAATAAAGACAAAAAGAATATGTTTCATATCATGATGAATAATTATGTATTGATATAATAAATATTCACGTTCAAAGTAGTGGTTGGCTTTAGTTAAATCAATATTAGCTACATTTAATTTGATGAAACATTTTATTGTTCCATAAAATATTATAAATATAAATTAAATATTGGAAATAGTTTAAAAAAAATTCTTATTAAGTAAGAAGACATCTCTGGGCTTGACAGAAGATGAAGACGAGATATGGCGAGGTCCATTACGAGCCCTTATCATTCTCTTGGCCAGTTTTAATCTTGTAATACTGACTGGACGGAGAACTGATAAGGGCTTGTGATTGAGACCTTTATCTACCTACCAGTCATCTCCGTTACCTTCAAGAAATTCAATGGAAAAAGCGTTTTCCACTAGACGTCATTTAATATAGTTTGTGGAAAAGCTGTGATTGCTTTTTCTTGCTGTTAATTGTGAAACTATGAAACGTAATAATGACCAAGGAATATGTATCGGAGTTCAAGAAAAAAAAATAAAATTAAGAGTCTCTCCACAGAAAACTTTGTTTATTTAAAAAATTACGGAAAGCGCTATCGACCTATCAAATCATACTTGACATCACAATTAACATCATCATGCATACCACATTAACTCACATGCACCTCAATATGAGATCATCATTAAACATCATCATGCACCTCAATATCATACTTGAATCACATTAAACTCAACATGCACCTCAATATATACTCGACAATCATAATTAAAGAACATCATGCACCTCAATATCATACTTGACATCACATTAAACATGCATCAATATCATACTTTCACATTAAACATCACATGCACCTCAATATCTACTCGACATCATATTAAAGAATCATGCACCTCAATATCATACTCGACATCATATTAAAGATCATGATGCCCCTGATTATCATACTTGACGTAGTATAGATGCGCTTTAGAAGCAGACATACTTGTGGATTTGAAACACACCACCCTGAATATCTAAGCTTTTCTTTCCACCCTTACTTTATTCTGAACGAGAACAATGGCCAAATGCTTTCAAAGACTTTTATTAAAATGTCGTTGTTGGCAAAAAGTGTAAACATTTCAGCTAATTCAGCATTAATTAGACCCGTGGTTGAATGTTAACTATAACTCGCAGTATTCTACTTAACAACTCTGTTTAAACAACTATATTATTTTTCTTTTAATTGTGTTTAACAAATTTTTTATTTCTTGTATAATTTTTACGGATTTTTTTGATTTAGTTTGTTACTTGTGTCTTGTTTTGTAATTTTATTTAATGTTTGAAATTGTCAAGTTTTAATGTTTCTTATCGTGTTGTGTCTTTACTTCAATGTGGTTATTGGATACTTTATTGTGCTGTAAGTTACTTTGATGATTTCAATAATGATTACAAAATCCTAAAGCAATTAAAAATTTGGATTACGGGGTATTTTGGAACTTTTCCTCGCCTAATCGGATTCGCTGTATTTATCCTTACCTCTTTATTTCATAAAAAAAAGAGGTAAGGATACATTTATAAATGGAATAAAAGAATATAATAAATTTGATAAAACAATAAAAGATGTCGAAGTAATAAATCAATTTAAAAATTTATTATTTGAACACCTCTATTTAGAAATGTTAAAAGCCTATTAGTGTTAATTTTATTTTTTTAAAAATAAAAGGCTTGTTGAGTGTTTTATAATGTAAAATGGTTTTTGTATTTTTTGTTATGTATTTTGTAAGTAGCTTTGCTGAAAATACAATGAAAAATGTAATGTATATTTATTTACATTTCATTTCTTTAAACTTATCTCGTCTCTAGACTTAATTTTTTTTATATCACTAAGTTACGGATTTTTGCTGCAAACACAATACTTTCCCTATACAATAGAGATAAGTACAGGGTTTACCTTATCTTAATACATAGAGAGAGTTGAAACATCTTTTTGGGGCTCTCACGGGCTCTGTGTAACCTCATTGTAACTGGCTTTTTGCGCCGTTGTACTTAAACGTAATAATAACGTTGTAATATAAACGTTATATGATATAAGTTACTGTAATTGTACTGTTTATTTGATTAATAGTAGTATTCTGAGGCAGTCAGGTTATTTTGAATTTTTAGGTGGAACTGGTAACTAAATAGAATAAAAAAATCAATTTACTTATATAATCAATCTAATAAATAAATAAATAAATAAATAAATATATATATATATATATATATATATATATATATATATATATATATATATATATATATATATAATATATATATATATATAATATATAATATAATACAGGGGTCTTAAACCTTCTAATATTGTATGTATTAAAATGAGCAATTAGTGTGACATTTAAATCCAGCGCTTATTTTGAACATTTTATCCACCGTTTATTGTGGCATTTAAAAGCTAGCGGCTTATTTTAAACATTTTATTCACCGTTTATTGTGACATTTAAAAGCTAGCGGCTTATTTTAAACATTTTATTCACCGTTTATTGTGACATTTAAAAGCTAGCGGCTTATTTTAAACATTTTACTCACCGTTAATTTTGAACAAACTGAATATAATAACAATATTAAATTAAGTTTTTTTTTTTTTTTTTTTTTAATGAAAGCCATGATTTAAAATTTTATTTATCTAGTATAACGTGATCTACTTATCAAAATATAACTCATCAAATATATATATAATGGCCTTAAACTATTTACGATTTAGGTCATAATAGAAAATAAAGTTAACTCAACTGTCTGAAGACTCTATGAACCCTATGATTAGTTTATGTCAGTTTTAGTGCTTACCTATACATTTCTTGATTAAAGTTTCGGTTTATGCTTTTTAAGAAGTTCCTTAATTATCAAGCACCTCTCCAACTATTTTTTTCTGTATTTTTAAAATGAAATGCACTGTAATCTTTGAAGACAAAAACTATCTCGGCTTTATACTAGTACAAATAATGGTATGTACTGCCAATTTTAGAGGCATAGTTTTGTACGACTAACAGGGTACAATATTTCCTTTGAAAAATACAGAAAAATAAGTTACGAGTAGGGCTTCATAAGTAACTGCTTAATTTATAAAGCATAAACCGGAATCTTAATCAAGAAATGAATTGCTAAGCACGGAAAGACGCATTCCAAAGGACATTTGCCCAGCATGCGGGCCACCGCGATAAAAAAAATATTTTTCTATTTTGTTTCGTCTAAGTTGGTATCATGTTTTAGTAACAGATATTTATAATACCTTCTTTCAACAGCTCTTTACATCGATTACACGGTGTACTATACCGTTATAAAGGAAACAAGGGATTATGATCTAACATACTCAGATTTAATGAGTTCTTAAGGAAAATAAAAGTAAATGACGTCTCATGACATGACAAGGGTTCAAAGCCATCAACGCGTCATTCTAGTTAACTTTTCGAGTCTTCTCTTTCGTTGTCTATTCTACTTGTTCTTTAGTTTTTTTACTTTTTCTCATTTGTACCGTAGATATATAGGAAAAGTATTATAAAATCTGAAACCGGAAATTCACCTGATTATCAGTTTCAGGCGTTTTTAGACCTCCTGAGTGGTTTTTACGAAGTTGTCTGTCTGTATGTGTAGTGTATTTTTTATGTGTGTCTGTTATAATTGTATAGCTCCTAGTATGTTCATGCTAGTGTTGACATTTGGTTAAAAAATCATTATTTAGGTCAAGTTTTGCTATAGCTGTCTTTAATGAACGGAAAAAATTTCAATAATTCATAATACTTTGAAGAATGATGTGATTTTTGGCACGGAAAATTATGTGATTTTTGGCCCGGATAAACGATGTGAAATTCGGCACGCTTAAAGCACTCTATAAAATTAACAAATATGCTGAGTTTCAATGTATTACCAGCATTAGTTTATCGAATGACGAGTAAACGTTTTTTTTTTAATTTTTTTATAAATCACAAAAGCCCAACTTAAATAGCTCGTTTAGGTTGAAACTTGGTATGGAGGGGAATTTGGTATGGAAGGGAATTTGGTATGGAGGGGATTTTGGTATGGAGGGAAATTTGGTATGGAGGGGAATTTGGTATGGAGGGGAATTTGGTATGGAGGGGATTTTGGTATGGAGAGAGGATTTTGGTATGGAGGGGAATTTGGTATAAAGGGGAATTTGGTATAAAGGGGAATTTGGTATTGAAGGGAATTTAGTATGGAGGGGAATTTTTTATATAATACGTCACTATACTGAGATTCTACTTCTAGTTTCTACAATAGACAGAGAGACAGAGAGTCTGAGTATTGCATGTGTATACACAAGATTTTGTTCTAAGACGTTTACATGGTACCATAACTTTCCAACACTTTTTCGTATTTAAATTAAATTTGGTACAAAACTCTACTTCATAAGTGGCAAGAACCCTATTGTTTATGAAATTGTATGACGTTATTAACCCACAATAATTATCTAGCAAAAATTTTAAAAATTAAGTAAACCTTCACACTTCATAAGTTGAGGGGAAGTCTGGAACACAAATAATAGGAAAAAGTAAAAAAATTAATAAAAGGAAAAAGTTTAAAAATAGTCCACCGTGGTGCCATTATTAAAACTTTTGGCGTGGTAATTCGAATATTACCTGTTTCAGTGACTTAGTTGTTGCCGTCATGTGGCCTCAGGGGCCCAAACGCTTAGTAATCACACGCTACTACGCCCGCCATACGCCGAAAAAAGGCCCGTATTTTTATGATTTTCATTTTTAGTTTATTATTTATTATTATTTTATTAATAAAGAAAGTTTGTGATTTTTCTATTATTATAGCGCTTACTAAAGTTATTATAGTTTAAGTTTATTTTTACACACTCTTACTTATCCCCTGGTTTTTAAATAATGTTTGTTTGTTTTGTTAGTACTCTTGTTCCCACGGAATAGATAGTTTGTTGTGTCCGAATATTTACCGTTATGTTATCTATATTCAGAAGGTCATGTTTCCTTATGGTGTTCATCCTGGACTTGACGTCAATCCTCTTGTCTTCTCTACAGACAAGATTCACTATGAATGACGTGATGTCCACATTGTTCACAATGTCAGTATATTCTTTAGTCACATCTTTTAACATAGATCTTTCACAGAATATAACTTAGTCAAGTGTTTTGTGTAAAATCTTTACAGGATTTTCATCAGAAAATGACCCTTGTAAAATTTTTGATTAAGAGGGGAGTAGGGGTATGTATATATATAGTATATATATATATATATATATATATAATATATATATATATATATATATAATCTTCCTCTCATTCTCCTCTGTCTAAATCTCCTTTCTTAAATTATTTATATTAGTATATACATATACATATATATATATATATATATATAATATATATATATATATATATATAATATATATATATTATCCTTTTTTAGATTAATTAAATTATTCATATTTTTATTCTTGTCTTTTAACTTCCCATCATTAAAATATATTTCATATTTATTTCTTTTCCTCCCTTAAAAAACTAACGTTTATTTTTTAAGCTCTTCGTACGAAGAAATGCTGTTTATATGACTGGATCCACTTAAGTAAATTGAAGGTAGAGAAATGTAGTTAGGGGTAAAAATTCTTCTTTTCTCCCTCTTATTTCCTGGGTTAGATGTAGTTAGAGTTATAAGGGATAAAAATGCTCCTTTTTTTCCCTTCCCTTATCGAGGGAAGGGGTAAGTTTAGGACTAACAGCGTAGGGTGTAAGAAGGTCATACAAACTAAAGTATTCCCCTGGCGTCACATTAGGTCTAATTTTTCGTTTTCCTTACATTGACTCATCTTCCTTAGTGTTCGCTGCTGTTTTTGTGTTCATACACGCTTACCTCTAACTTTTATTCACTTCACCCCATGCTTTACATTTTTATTTGATGTAATTTTTAAAAGATTATAGCTTACTACTCCTTGAAATTTTATTATTCATTTCTTTAATAGTTCATTTATGGCTAATCTATACTTATAATAATTGTATAGCATTTTTGTATTTTTTTTTAAATTGTGGTAATTTATTTTATTAATTATGCAAGGAAAAAGATTTGCCAATCATTTCATTCTTTTTTCTTCTTAAATTTAATTGAATGACTAAAGTGCTCTTTTAGACAACAAGGTATTAACTTCGGAGACAGTACAAAGTGGACATAATCTGCTTTAAAAGCAAGAGAAGTGAAGTTGCCTCAAATCTTAATACCATCCATTAATACCGTAGGAACAGATCAAGAAAAGATATTGAGACTTCTCCCCTCTCTATTATGACTGACTATTTTCTAAGTATCTAAAATACAACCTAAGACTTGCAGGGAAGTTAAGTATTTTGCATCAAATTAATCATTTGAACAATTTATGAATGTCTTTATTTAATTTTCTATTAAATTAATTTGTTTTATAAATAATTAAATATAATTGGACCAATAAAATGCGCCGACCTTTTAATTTTTTTTAATGGATAATATATTATTATCCCACCTCCTCCTCCGTCATTCAAACAACCTTATAAGCTTCAATGTCTGATTAAAAGATAAAGATACACATAATTTGTTTATCCTTAGATTCACAGAAATTCGGTTTTTATTCACTTTAAAAAGAAGTAGAATTTTGAAAGAAAATTAAATAAAACGTATTTAAGAATTCCAATTAAGTTTTAGAGTTACCTATTCTTTAAAATTATCTATAGACTATTTTGGCGCGGAGGTTCGCAAGCCGGGTGAATTTTCTTTGCAATTCGTGGTTCCTTGCTCAGTAATCCATTTCTTGCTAAGTTTCCTGTTTATGCCTTATAGGCTGTGTCATTCTACTTATCCACAGCCATACATTTATTTATTTATTTATTTATTTATTTATTATTACAGGCAATTACCCACAAAATTATGGTTATAAAAGAAAACAAAGTAAAAATTATAAAATGTAAGAAACAAAAGTAATAATAATTTAGACAAAAATTATAAATGAGTAAGTTAACAAAAATATAACACAAACTATTGTTTAATTCCTTAAAAAAAGTAAAGTTTAAATTAAAGATAATAATAAAAAAAAATTAAAAATAATTAGGTAAACAAAAAATTTAGTACACTTAGATTACTGGGGCTAGGTTAAATAGCAATAAATCTAAAAAAAAAAAGAAAATAAAAGGTAAAATTGCACATTACATTATTGTATTTAAAAAAATATAATAAAAAAATATTAAATAAAAAGAGTTAAATAACATTCAGAAATATGAATATAATTACTATAAAAATATAGTGATGATAAATGTAGTTTAATAATAATTGCACAAAAATTAAAGCTAATTAACTAATTTTTGGTAATAATTATAATATCATTTGGTTTATTTTTAGAGTTTAAAAATTGCACAGTAATTTAAGAATCAGACATCTAAATTATTAGGATTTAAGAGACACATTTTTAGTTGTTTTTTAAATGAAGTAAAATTATCTCTATAAAAGTCAATTTGATATGAGTTACAGATAGCATTTGAATTCCTTTGAGCCCTTACTATTGGTGAGTTATAAGTTATATACATATCCATTCCACAGGTTAAAGAATATTATGCTCATAATTGAAAATCGTCACTGCACAGCATTATTTGCGCACATACTATGCTTAGTTTTGGCTAATTTATAAAATTATTTGGGCTTTTCCTTTAAGAACCCCGGAAACAAATCGTGTAGAAACTAGTAGTGCAACTGCCCAGGTTGTCACCTGGGCATAAACCGGAAACTTATGGAAAAAATGGATTATTGAGCAAGAAAGCACAAATTGCAAGGAAAATTCATCCGGTTTGCGGACCTCAGCGCCGCAACTATTTTGAAGTTATAAACTTATATTGGGTGCAAAAATGAAGACTAAATATTATCGCCGGTACCATGATTCAAACCTGGAAACCCTGACTTTGAGTACTTCAAGTGGTCGTATTGGCTCTGGATTTTATTCGATTCAGCGCCCCAAAGGACATAAAAAACAACCCATCCAACCTATCTCGTGAACTCATTTTTCCATTGGAAATTTGCTAAAACAATTATGATAAGGGGGGAGGGGTAGACCCCTAATTTCTTAAAATTAGCATTATTAAGTAATATTAAACAATATTAAATAATATTAAGTAATTATTAAGTATATGAAGTAATATAAATTATTTAGTAAATATTAACAATATTAAATATATTAAGTATTATTAAGTAATATGAAGTAATATTGAAGTATTATTTAGTAATTAAACAATATTAATATATTAAGTTTATTAAGTAATATTGAAAGTAATATTAAGTATATTTATAATATTAACAATATTAAGTAATATTAGGTAATATTAAGTATTATTTAGTAATATTAAACAATATTAAGTAAAAATTACTGAAACTATTTTTGTTGATATATTTAAAATTTTGTACTCTAAAAAATTGTTTGTATTTTTGTTTTTGGACCATATGGTTTGTTAATAAAATTAACAAAACCAGTATTAATTAAATAAATTATTATTAGCACTAAATGCCTTTTCCAAGACAAGATTTTTCTCAGCAAATTTATTCTATTAATTTTAGCATAATGGAATGGCTATCTATAGAATAATTAACTTCCTGAAGTATTTATACCTTTTACAGTAACTAGTTTCCCCCATTAACTCATTAATTGCAGCTAATTTATGTAAAAATGACAAAATCTATTTATTTTAACCAATTAAATATTGTTTTTAATGTGAGAAGTTAATTATTATAATAAATGTTAAAAAAATAATGAAAAATCTGTGTCTTTACTTACACCCATCTTGTAGTAATCTCGTTTAAAACGTCTATTAAATTTATTACTGTAGAATAATTTCTATTTTTTTTTACTCTTTATAGGCCATTAATATTCATTTATCTTTGCATTTCATTATTTGAAAATCTTAATTTTATATTTATGGTGATTGTGTAGTTATTATAATAATATTAATAAACAAATATTCTTTGGAATATTTAATTATTACTTAAAACAATAAAAATTATTTAAATAACTACTTTTTAGGTTATTATTTGATTTTCAAATCGTTAGCATTTTCATGTTTTTAATTATTGAATGCTGCGTTTGTTAGTTTTTTGGTTCCATATCTTTTAAAGTTAGAGGATAAGCATTATAGAGAGAAAAGCAATCTCACAAGCGTTATTTTCATAAAAAATCTTTAAATTTAACGTCCAATATTTACGTTTTCTCCTTTATACCGCAACTATATAAGAATAGTATTGTGTTTGCAAAATTATCCGAAACCGAGATGTCACCGGAATTATTCGTTTTAGGTGTTTTCAAGGCCTCCTGAGTGGTTTTCGCAACGTTGTCTGTGTGGGTGTGTGTGTCTGTTATCATCCTATCTCCTAGTGTATTTATACTAGAGAGTATATACCTTTACCTAATAAATAATTAAACGAAGTTTCGTTTTAATATTACATATATATTCATAATTTCTGGAGGATAATAAAAGTTATGCAGCATCGAGCGTGGTCTGTGCTGTATGGGTGACCTTTGGAAATGAAACAAATGATTTACTATCAGAGGACGAGCGAAGTTAGTCTAAAGACATTTTTAAGTGTAAATTTAAAGACTTGTATATTCTGAGTACGAGCGAAGCGAGTCCGAATCAGGGAGGATGAGGGTAGCAAATCCGATGTAATAAAGAAAAAATCCGAGGTACCCAGTACCTGATTTTAAATAAATATCTATGTATCAGCACATACAGTACCACTAGTAATGGTCTAGTGACAGATATAAGTAGCGGGCTATTGGTAAATACCACTAGTATTGAGCTAGTGGTAGGTACCACTAGTAGCGGACTAGAGACAGTTATCACAAGGAGTGCGGTAGTGGCAGATGCTACTAGTAATGGGATAGAGGCAGATATTACAAAGGGAGGGCAAGTAGCAGATACGTTTCAGTACCTGCAGTACAAATAGTATCGGGCTAGTAGCAGATACCACAAGTAGAGGGCTAGTGGCAGATAAAATGAGTACCAGGGATATTGGGGGCCAGGTACTAGATTTATGTACCAGACAAATGGTAGATTCCACTATTACCAGGTTATGGGTATATACCAATACCCCCGTATAGGTATATACTACCCATAACTTCGGGTATCGACCCAAAGGTATGGGTATACACCAATGCCCCCATATGGGTATATACTACCCATAACTTCGGGTATCTACCCGGAGTTGGGTATATACCAATGCCCCCATATGGGTGTATACTACCCATATAACTTCGGGTATCTACCCGGAGTTATGGGTATACACCAATGCCCCCATATGGGTATATACTACCCATAACTTCGGGTATCTACCGGAGTTATGGTATACACCAATGCCCCCATATGGGTATATACTACCCATAACTTCGGGTATCTACCCGCAGTTAGGGTATATACAATGTCCCCTATGGGTATATACCTACCCATAACTTCGGGTATCTAGCCGGAGTTATGGGTATATACCAATGCCCCATATGGGTATATACTACCCATAACTTCGGGTATCTCCCCGGAGTTTATTTATATAATTATTGTTGATTATTGATTGATTGATTTATATAATTGAGTTGATTATTATCTAATACTGTGACCTGTGACTCATAGATAGTTCACAGGTGTGTGTGTGTGTATGTACGAAATTTTTGTGTCCTAGACGTTTCTATGGGACAATACAACTATCGAACGTTTTCTTGTATCGAAATGAAATGTGGTACAAAAATCAATCTTGCTAATGTCCCGAACCGTATTGTTTATGAAATATGTGTGACGTCATTAACCCACAAAAATGACCCTCAATCATTTTAAAAAATTGCAAATCTTTATATAGTGATTAGATTGGGTTGAATTTTTTACACAATTACTACTATGTAATGTTCAGAAACATACGAAGTTTCATTGTAATATAGTATAGTTTCGGTTCTAATATATATATATATATATATATATATATATTATATATATATATATATATATATATATATATATTATAAACCAGTAATATGACCAACTGATACGGCACAACAACCATGTGACCACGAAGCAGCCACAGGGAGTCGCAGGGGTCGCGCGGTGACCCCAAGCGCCGACACCGCGTATCGGCCGAAGACGCATAGCGGCTAAGAGGCCGAAGAAACAATACAAAAAGTCGAAGGTTGACAACAATGAATACATTGTTGTTCGTATTCATCTATCTTACAAGTTTTTTTAGTTTTGTGTACATGTTATTTTTTTTTTTTTGAGTACGTATGTAACTTAATTTTAAATATATTTTCCTATTTAATTTGTATATCATCTTGCGTTACGTTACACCACGCCTATGGCATTACTTACCGTACTTAAGATTATTCCACACGAGCGAACTTAGAACAAGTAAGCGCACATGTTTCTTTAAATACCACGGCTTAGTTTGTAAAACCCCTATTCAAAAAGTGAGAAAACGTGTGTGAGAAAACCCTTTGCATTCATTTTTATAAAATAAATACGTTTAATTTTAGCTTAATTCATTTTGTTGTTCTTTATTATAATTATTCATCTATTCGGATTGTTTTACATTCTTGTATTCATCTATCTTACAAGTTATTTTTTTTTAGTTTTGTGTACTTGTTATTCTTTGTATTCTTCATCATAAGAATAGCTGCAAGGTACATTTCAGCAAAGTCTTCTTTCTGTAAGACGTTTCTATTGTTCGTTGAAATCCTTTTGTTTTGATAAAACCCAGATTTTGTTGATTTCGGTGAAGGATTAGTCGCCGTTTTTACTATATAAAAGGGAAATATCTTGCTTTAGTTGACAAAAACGTCTTAATCCGCTCGAGGGGATGAACGGTTGATTACTCTCAGCATGAGGATTACTGGCCTGAGGTAATACAAACCACAAGTACTCAACTATCCTTAGACTGACAATATTTCTATTTTTCCTTTTTAATTTTTATGATTTTTTTTCCAAAATCGTTTTTTTTTTAAATAAAGAAGAGTGAAAGAAAATGACATCTCCTATTTTACTTTCGTGTTCCATTTCATCATAAATTTATACTTTTCGCATTATCCTCTTCCTATGGAGAGTTATTCTTTCTTTATTTCTTTCTCTTTTAATGTTCTGTAATAACATATGGAATGATCTTACTAAACGTTTGCAAGAGTCAATACTTCCATTATTCAGCATTATTTAATTCCAATAATATTTCTCATTTAGCCTTTGCTGAAATTAACAATTAAGTGTGTACATTTTAATAGTCACACTAATACTTAGGCAAAATTAATACATATATTATATATTTATTTAATAAAATACAGTCTAATATAAGTATACTTTATGTACTTGATTCTAGATAGAGTTGTAATCTGTACCATATGTGTAGGCAACTGATATACATCTTAATAAGTATTATGAACTAATTACTCCAATGCTAAAATTGAAAATAAGTGCGAGTTTTGTTTGATGGTTCCATTAGTTTTACATTAAGTTTTCCTTTAGATATTATCTATTTTTACTTTTCCCCTTATATACCGTAGGTATATAGGAAGAGTATCGTGTTTGCAAATAAATCCGAAACCGGAATTATCCGTTTCAGGTGTTTAAGGCCTCTTGAGAGGTTTTCGCAAAGTTTTCTGTCTGTATATGTGTTTTTTTTTTTGTCTCTTCAGTAAAGAAGATATATTCTTTTCTGCATGTACCGTCGTGACGACATAACATGCATGATGAATCTTCTTTTTTCGATTTAAATATCTTGAAATGTTAAATAATATTTTTGGTTTTGTAGTTTAATAACTCATACTAGTATTTTTATGTATTGCTAATCTTGAAATACTTCTTACAGTTGAAATATAGCTGCGGGGTACGACTGTGAGTTGTTTAACAATTTGTTAATTTTTCAAAATCAATTTCTTTTATAAATTTAATAAAATCGTGCCGAAAGTTTTTGTCTAAAAGTGAGTTTTTATTATTTGAAGGAGGCCAAGATAATCCTTGACTAGTCCATAGTATCATGAGCGAGCACCTTATGTTGTCAAGCAAAGGACAAGTGAACAGTACATGGTCAGACGTCTGTTTGGCTTGTATTGTCGCAGCTACATTCTCCTGTTGGTATAAGATTAAACCTCTTCAAGTAGTTACGCATTTTACCATGTCCTGTTATAGCCATCGTCAACTTATAGCTCTCATTCCATGGTCCTTGCTTAAGTCTTTCAAGAATGTTTGGGAAATACTCTCTTGTGAGACGTCCAGTAGTAGATCTTTCCCATTCAAGTTGCCAGGATGTTATGGCTCTCTGTCTACTGATCTGTATATGTGTGTGTGTGTGTGTTTCTGGTATCATCGTAGCTACCAGTGTATTTATGCTAGAGAGTTGAAACTTTGTACAAAAATTAATCTACAGCTGTAGTTGTGATAAATAGTTTTTTATGCCATAATTAACCCGCAATAATGGCTCAGCAAAAATTTTGAAAAATCATAAAACGCGAAAAAATGATGCGATACAATTGGCATTTAGCATGCATGTAGCTATGTATGACACTAACATATGTGCCAAGTTTCATCTCATTATCAGTATAATTTCAATTTTGTTCAAAAAACATGTACGTTTTTTAAAAAAATTGTTAACAATCGGAAAATAATGCAATTGAGTTGATATTTGGTTCAAGTATAAACTTTTACTTAATACATAAGTACACCAAGTATTGTTTTAATACAAGTATATCTATGATTTTTGGTGGATCATAAAAGTTAAGCAGCATTGAGAATAAAACAAATACATTTATATATATAAATAAAAATGACAGTATCTCCACAAAATGTAAAACTATATTTACAGAGCCGGCTTTCGACTGTTAACAGCCATCATCAGTGCCTTAGAGAAGCAAGGAAGAAGAAATGACACACGATTGCATTTGAGACAGAGGTTAAAATCGGTTCAGAATACTTGATTAAGAATATTTACTATCTGAGGACGAGGGAAGCGTGTCTATAGCCGTGTTGCAGTATACATTAAACAGCTATTATATTCTTAGGACATGCGAAGCAAGTCCGAAGTAGGAAGGATGAGCGTAGCGAATCCGATGAGTACCCGATGCTCAAGTTAAAATCCCGTACTCACCCCGAGAGGCATTAATTATTCATTCCCTTGGCTTCGCCTTAGAAATTAAATTCATGGTTACCTCGGCAACGCCTTGGTGGACCAACGATTGAGAATCTCGGCTTCAACTTAAGACTTAACATCTATGATTCCCTCGGCTTTCGTCTCGGAAATCAAATTTATTGCTTAGAGATTTATACCTAACATTACACCCTTGGCCAGTAGACAGTTAATTTCAGCAAAAGAGAGCAAACATTAACTTCACATCTATTTACTGGTGAAATATTTACTATAAGATTGTCTGTTTAAGATCAATAATTCTATCTTGGATGCTTTCTCCTATCATTCATATTATATAAATACATAATTTTATTGTTTCCATACAAACAAAATATATGCATTTTTACGCGCAATCAAACTCATTGTCTTAAAAAATAAAATAAAATATCTACTTTGATTTTATCTACTTTTAAAAGATGATCACGTCTTTTTCTTAGCAAATAGTAATCGCTACAAAAGATACTTTTCTAAAAGGTTCGCAAAAAATCTACCTTAACTTTCACTGTATTTATGAAAAATTATTAAAATATAACCTCAAGGGAAAGAAATGAAATTAGAAATATTTTTTTTTGCATTTTAAAATTGTATTATGGATCGGTTTTACTTTTAAAATGATCAATATCAGATTGTCACGGAAATATATTGTATAAGCTTTAGTGCTTTTCTACAATTATTTGTTGTCAAATAATTGTTTTTTCACTTTTTTGAGCTTAAATAAATATTACATAAAATTATAATAAAAATGCTTTTACTTTTTTCTTGGTTTTAAATACATTTCTTTGATTGTATAGTATATTGATTGTTTGATTGTATATTACTTTTCCTCTATCACTACCGTAGGTATATAAGAAAAGTATTGCGTTCGCCTTGAAAATCCAAAACCTAGATAACATAATTTTAAGATGTTATGAGCGGTTTTTGTCATTGAGTCTGTTTAGGAGTGTGAGTATGTCTGTGTGTTCGTGTTACGCATAAAGTTTCATTTATCATGGATAATTGAAAAAAATCAGTCATCAGGTCTAGCTGTCCTGCCCCGAAAGATATATTGTTAGAACATTAGCTGAAAACATAGAAAAATTCATGTCCTTAAAACATCGAAAATATCATGCCTCGAATTTGACGAATCAAGTTAAAATTAGATATAAAGGGACCACTTGAGGTGATGTGGTGTTGATTTAGACAATTTCATGTTGATATCGTTTAAACTAAACCTGTAGCGGAGCTCAGCAAGGCGGGCGAATTTATTTTTGCTTACTATTTTGCTGTTGTGAGATATTCTTGTTTTGCAGGTTAACTATTCAGGGATGCTTAGCCAATGAAAAATTTGCATAAACAACAAAGATAAGAGCCACTCCATAAAAAAATATTTAACTATAGATAAGATAAAGAGTTACCCGTGGTGTAGTGGTTAAGGTACGCGGCCAATACACAGAACGAATGGACTTTAAACTTCCGAGCTTATTTAGTCATGGGTTCAATCCCAGCACGGGCCTCTGGGATTTTTATGAAAGGGATAAAGATTCTGCGTACCACGTCCTTCAGAAGGGACGTAAAACCGGTGGTTTCGAGGTTGTGCGTTGTCAGGTACTCGTTAAAGATCCCTTACCCTAAATGAAACTGGGTATAGGCAAAATTTAGGACCCTCATAGTAGATTCACTATAATACTATAGTGTGTCTGTCTTGTAGTTTAAAGTGTATGGAGGTTTGGTTTAACAGCGAGGGCACGTGGTGTTCCTAGTTTTCACTAGACTATATGACGGCGGTTACTTTCTCTTCTCTTAAAAAACCAAACGGAGAGTATACAAAAGATTTAACAGAAACAGTATCAGTTCTGATGGACAAATTCGTACCGAGTGACAACATAAGCTTACAGGAGATGGAAGAAATCATACGCACCAACGAAGTTAATATTAACCCTGAAAACGATGTTGAGTTTAGTATCGGTGAGATAAAGGATATTATTCAGTCTATGGAAGAGAAAGCGCCAGGCAAGGATGGCATAACTAAAAACATAATAGAACAATTTTTCGGTATTCTACCAGCTTCGGTAACCACTCTTTATAATCAATGTTTAGCTAGAGCTTGCTTTCCTAATGCGTGGAAGCATTCAGATTTAGTTATTTTGACTAAACCTGGAAAAGATAATGTCGACGATGCTTCTAAGTATCGTCCAATTAGTTTATTACCCATAGCTGGTAAAATTCTCGAAAAATTGTTAATAAATCGTATATTGTATTTTCTACGACGTAACGATCAACTCTCAGATTCTCAATTTGGCTTCACTCCCCAAAAAGGAACCGTGGACGCTCTAATGGCGGTCAAGGGTCATATTGATAAGTGTCTTAAAAATAAGGAACATGTTTTAATTGTATCCCTTGATGTGCAGGGGGCGTTTGATGCTGCTTGGTGGCCATCTATTTTGAAAGAGCTTGTAGCCAAAAAATGCCCTCAAAACTTGTATAGGTTAGCAAAAGATTATTTTAGGGACCGTTATTCTTCTCTCATGCTTGATTCGTTAACAGAACTTCGTGAGGCACTACGTGGGTGTCCTCAGGGCTCTTGTTCCGGACCAGGGTACTGGTCTGTATGTATGATCAGGTTCTTAGATTACCTTACCCTGGAAATGTTAAATTATTTGCTTTTGCTGACGATCTTTTAGCTGTAATAAGTCATAAAATATTGCATTCTGCTGTTTATTATGCGAATTCGTGTCTGTACATTATAGAAACATGGGCTAAAGATAATAAGATCGTGTTCAACTCAGACAAATCTAAACTTTTACATGTTACCCGTTCGAGATCAATTGAACTAATGAACAATCAGATAAAAGTGTATCTTAATGGGGTCTTGCTAGAGATTGTTACGAGTCTTAAGTATCTAGGTGTTATTTTAGATTGCAAATTCAGATGGAACGAACATGTTAGTTATATCTGCTCCAAAGCATCCCAGTTAATACATATGCTAGCTAAATCTGCTAAAGTTTATTGGGGGCTTGGCTGTGACGCTCTTGAAATTATTTATAAGGGAGCTATTCTCCCTATACTGTCTTATGCTATTCCAGTATGGATATCAGCATTAGATAAAAAATACAACGTTCGACGTTTAAGAAGCGTTCAAAGGAAAATTGTTCTTAGAGTTATCAAAGGTTATCGCACTATCTCTTTCGATGCCTCTTGTGTTGTTGCTGGAATTATCCCCATTGAAATTAAACTTCAAGAACTTGCGGATAAATATATGGTGATCAAGAACTCTGATATTGATTACAATTTAAAATATCCTATTGATGCGCTATTGCCAGTAAAAAATTGGCCTCATCCGGCAAAGCATATTGATCTCTCATTACCTGAGGATGACAACTATTACTACAATGTTTATACTGATGGTAGTAAGCTGGATGGATGTTGCGGCTGTGCAGTTGTTGTTTTTGGACTGGACAGATCAGTTCCCTTAGCTACAATCAAGGTGAAATTGGCGGATTGGTGCTCAAATAACCAAGGTGAATTGTTAGCTGTCATAGAAGCCTTGAAATGGATTAACCAGATGGATACAAATGTTTCACCAGATCATAAATCTGTTTTGATTAGTACTGATAGTCAAATATCTTTGGATATCATTAATGATAATTTAAATAGAAATGTTACAGCGTGTGATATAAGAGATAAGATATATTGTTTAACTCACGATAAAGAGTGGAAGATTGCTCTTAAATGGATAAAAGCTCACTGTGGAAATTTTGGGACCGAGTTAGCAGATAAGATGGCTAAGGAGGCTGCTTTAAGTGACAAGTCAGTTGACTTTTTTAAAGTCCCCCCTAGTTATGTTAAGCGTTTGATAGAGGAAGAAAGTATGACTCGATGGGATAATAATTGGAAAGTCACATCAAATGGATCTCATACCAAACATTTTTTTCCGACAGTTAAATCTCGTCTTAAGGCAGATCTAAAGCTTAATTATAAATTAACTCAAGTATTAACTGGTCACGGCAAAAATGCTGTTTATTTGCATCGATTCGGACTCAAAGAAACCTCCTCGTGCTGCTGTAATTCAGATGTTGATCAAACTTGGTTCCATATTATAAATAACTGCCCTTTCTTTGAATCGGAAAGAAGAGTTTTAATTCAAAAAGCAAAACTTTAGGTTTTGGTTGGCCATTAGAGCCAACAATCTTAATAAAACATTTTTTGAGTGACTTTATGTTATTCATAGGTAAAATTGATTTTAATAGTTTATAATATTTATTTTTTTTTTAAATATATAGAATTCCTTAAATAAAAATTATATAAAATACATAAAAAAAAAAATATGCATGCCTAAAACAATTTATGTAAATAAATAAATAAAAGTATTATAAAATTTGTATGAATGTAGATTTAAGATTATGCTCAATCATTTTGTTGTAAGATCGGTATATTACCCAGTTTAGTTATTTGCTCTTTTACGGTTATTATTGCTGTATTGTAAATTACTTGTATATAGGAATCAATTTTTGTTTATTTTTATTTATTTTTTTTTATTTGAATTTCATTTTTGTTTTTATCTATTTTTTTTTCTCTTTCTATATATCTCTCTCTTCTCTTTTTTTTTTTATTTTGTTTTAATGTACATTGCATGTTCTGATTGGCTACTACTTTATTTATTATTTATTTATTATTTTATTCATTTATTTATTTATTTTTTATTTTTTTTTTTATTGTTATATTTTATTTGGATGTAGTGCCAATTCTCAGTTAAGTTAGGCTTAATTTTACATTAATTGGAATTAACAATGTTGTTAAAGTTTAGATTTGGCTGTATATTGTAGAAACGTTTTACTTATACCTAGAGTATATCTATATTGTTTCTTTAGTTAATTTGTTTTTAGTTTTGATAATTATTTGCGCTCATCAACATATCCAATATTAATATTAGACTAGTCATTTATTTATTTTTTTATTTTATTTTATTTATTTATTTATTTATTTTATTTTTTTTATTTATTTATTTTTATTTTTATTTATTTATTTATTTATTTATTTTTTTTTACTTTATTGATTTATTTTATTATTATATTATGTTCTTAAACTCGATTTTCATCGGTGAACCTGAAAGCCGGGTTTAAACCAAGGTATTTTTTTTTTTTCTTTTTTAATT
The DNA here is from genome assembly GCA_018340805.1 of Microvelia longipes. Taxonomy (NCBI): domain Eukaryota; kingdom Metazoa; phylum Arthropoda; class Insecta; order Hemiptera; family Veliidae; genus Microvelia; species Microvelia longipes. Next base: position 81,785,443 of record JACMZG010000008.1, on the reverse strand, counting down.
TATTTTATTTTTTTTATTATTATTATTTTTATTATTATTATTATTTATTTATTTCTTTGTTTAAAATACGCTTGTTACGATTAAATTCTGAAAAATAATAAGATCTATCAATCAATGTAATTTATGAACTCACTGTGAATAATTGTAATTGTATTTGTATTTAAATGCATGTTTTAATGTTGGGCGCATGCAGTAATAAAGTCCCTGCTGCAAGGGTTACTTGGCAGGAAAATTAAAAAAAAAAAAAAAAATAAGTCAAAAAAAAAATAAAAAATATAAAGGGCGCAACAATGTGGCCTACTTGCCTGGTAGTTACTACCACTCCCCCCCCCATATTACTACTATGGATAAAATAAAATAATTTTTCCATGTCTATTAATTCAGGGTGATTTTTTACTTCTTTTTTAAAAATCAAAATTAAATATAAATGTTAAAAAATGTAAAAGAAATCCCTACTATCTTCAGAATTCAGAAAAACAGTAAACAGTTTCCTCTTCAAATTTTAATGAAATACTTTTACCAAACAATTAATTAAACTATGTTATCTACCTCTTTACATATCTATCTCTTTTAAATTGAAAACTATATTTTTTTCTTTGCTCATCGGCCCCTTAATAGCCTCCTTGCGTCTCATCGCCCCATATTTAATCGAATCCATTTGTTGTTTTTTACAAAATTCAAAAGATAAATAATTTTTGAAAGACATTATCCGTTAAAACTTGAGCATTGTTCCCAGATAATAAAACTTTTTATTGTGACCTTTTGTTCTTTACTTTTTCTGAAGAGTAAAAGTGAGTATTTTTTGCAAAAGTTCCGTATGGTTTCATTGCCAAAATATCGTATAATATTAAAGTTGATAATAGCGATTTTGACGTATTGCATATTTATATCACGACTTTTCGTTTTTTGTTAGAATTTTATTGAATTCCCCTGTTGTTTCCTGATCGTTAATGTAATGTAATCAATTCCTATGTAATGAAATTTGCAAAGATATAGACGATAAGAAAATAATGAAAGCTCGATAACATTTTTTTTTATTAGAATATCTATTTCTCTGTTTAAATCTATATGCTATTTTCATATGTTAACCGGCCTCAAACAATGCACCGTACCAACCACCCTACAATATGATATCTTGTGAAACGCCATCATTTGACGTAGTGTATCGTCGTTTGAGTTGCTGTCGGATTTTTCGTCTTTTAACGTTCTCGGATATTCCATCTTTTGCGTCATTCTCAGATATTTCCTCTTTTGCTTTGTTCTTGAATATTTCGCATAGATTTGCTCTCGGATAGATTTGCATATATCTAACCAATAACCTGCGTTTCAAAACATAGTTTTGGCTTCCAGCGAGATCTTTTTGCTCAACGCGCTAGCAAAAGATGCTACTCAATTTTAAAAAACGTATTAAGTCTACCATAAAGTTTAATTAACAAAACGCAAGAATAAAAAACAATTAGATATCTTGTCAACCTCAATAGTATACAAAGAAGAATTATATACTGACCGGTTTTGACTTTACATCAAGTAATGTCTAGAGACTGACCGGTTTCGACTTTACATCAATTAATGTCTAGAGACTGACCGGTATTGACTTTACATTAAGTAATGTCTAGAGACTGATCGGTTATGACTTTACATCAAGTAATGTTTAGAGACTGACCGGTTTTGACTTTACATCAAGTAATGTCTAGAGACTGACCGGTTTCGACTTTACATCAATTAATGTCTAGAGACTGACCGGTTTCGACTTACATCAAGAGATGACTATTGACTTTACTCAAGTAATGTCTAGAGACTGACCGGTTTCGACTTTACATCAATTAATGTCTTGAGACTGACCGGTATTGACTTTACATTAAGTAATGTCTAGAGACTGACCGGTTTTGACTTTACATCAAGTAATGTCTAGAGACTGACCGGTTTTGACTTTACATCAGGTAATGTATAGAGACTGACCGGTTTGACTTTACATCAATAATGTCTAGAGATGACCGGTTTTGACTTTACATCAAGTAATGTCTAGAAACTGACCGGTTTCGACTTTACATCAAGTAATGTCTAGAGACTGACCGGTTTCGACTTTACATCAAGTAAAGTCAAGAGACTGACCGGTTTCGACTTTACATCAAGTAAAGTCAAGAGACTGACCGGTTTCGACTTTACATCAAGTAAAGTCAAGAGACTGACCGGTTTCGACTTTACATCAAGTAATGTCTAGAGACTGACCGGTATTGACTTTACATCAAGTAAAGTCAAGAGACTGACCGGTTTCGACTTTACATCAAGTAAAGTCAAGAGACTGACCGGTTCGAGTAATGTCTAGAGACTGACCGGTTTTGACTTTACATCAAGTAATGTTTAGAGTTAAAAAGGTTATATTTACCGCAAGTTGAAGAAGCAATCGAAGAATCAGCTACCGTCAACAACAGCAAGTATCGACGGTAGCTGATTCTTCGATTAATGTTTAGAGACTGACCGGTTTTGACTTTACATCAAGTAATGTCTAGAGACTGACCGGTTTCGACTTTACATCAAGTAAAGTCAAGAGACTGGCCTAGTGAGACTGTAATTCTAGTGTGTGTTTTTATTAAGCATCATGGTAAGTCTATACCACAGAATCTCCGTCAATACAACCAATCTACGTAACGTGTGCTGCAGTGCTGTTCTAATCTACGTAAAGTGTGCTGCAGAGCTGTTCTAATCTATGTGCTGCAGAGCTGTCTAATCTACGTAAAGTGTGCTGCAGAGCTTTTCTAATCTACGTAAAGTGTGCTGCTAATCTACGTAACTGTGCTGTTCTAATCTACGTAAAGTGCTGCTGCTGCAGAGCTGTTCTAATCTACGTAAGTGTGCTGCAGAGCTGTTCTAATCTACTTAAAGTGTGCTGCAGAGCTGTTCTAATCTACGTAAAGTGTGCTGCAGAGCTGTTCTAATCTAATGTGTGCTGCAGAGCTGTTCTAATCATATCCTCATTTATTTTCGTGAATTTCTTTTAAACAAAATTTTCCAAACAAATCTATATTCGGGCAATTTATGACTAGTAATGCGTTGCATCAAGAACTCACGTCAAAAAAACATAAAAAAAAAATATTTGTTTAAAGCAAGCGAAATGAGTTTATCAAAACATTCGGATACTATACTATTTTAAAGTATAAACTCAAAAAGGCTCGCTTCGCTTGCTAGTTTAGGTATCTTAAACATTTACATATTTAAAATAATAAAAAGTTAAAAATAGGCTCGCTTCGCTCGCTAGATTGCTAATATATATAATAAAATATATAGAAAAAAGCTCGCTTCGCTCGCTAGATTGCGTAGATTTATATTAATGCATAGTAAAAAGGCTCGCTTCGCTCGCTTAATTGCGTATATTTATAATGATAAATATATATATTTATAATGATAAATTCTAAAAGAAGGCTCGCTTCGCTCGCTACATTGCTCAATACAAAGTTAATAAAAGGCTCGCTTCGCTCGCTAGATTGCTTTTATTTATAATAATACAAATTAAAATAGGCTCGCTTCGCTCGCTAGGTTGCTTATATTTATAATAAAATATATTGTAAAAAAAGCTCGCTTCGCTCGCTAGATTGCGTATATTTATATTAATAAATAGTAAAAAAGGCTCGCTTCGCTCGCTAGATTGCGTAGATTTATATTCATGCATGGTAAAAGAAGGCTCGCTTCGCTCGCTAGATTGCTTATATTTATAATAAAATATATTGTAAAATAGGCTCGCTTCGCTCGCTAGATTGCGTATATTTTATATTAATGCATGGTAAAAAAAGGCTCGCTTCGCTCGCTAGATTGCTTTTATTTATAATAATACAAATTTAAAATAGGCTCGCTTCGCACGCTAGATTGCTTATGTTTATAATAAAATTATTGTAAAAAAGCTCGCTTCGCTCGCTAGATTGCGTATATTTTATATTAAAAATAGTAAAAAAAGGCTCGCTTCACTCGCTAGATTGCGTAGATTTATATTCATGCATGGTAAAAGAAGGCTCGCTTCGCTCGCTAGATTGCTTATATTAAATAAAAATATTGTAAAATAGGCTCGCTTCGCTCGCTAGATTGCATGGATTTATATTTATGCAAGTAAAAAAGGCTCGCTTCGCTTGCTAGATTGCGTATATTTATAATAATACATAGTAAAGAAGGCTCTTTTCGCTCGCTAGATTGCTTACATTTAATATTAATGCATAGTAAAAAAGGCTCGCTTCGCTCGCTAGATTGCTTATATTTAATATTAATGCGTATAAAAAAGGCTCGGTTGATTGCATATATTTTTTAATAATATATAGTAAAAAAGGCTCGCTTCGCTCGCTAAATTGCGTATATTTATATTCACGCATAGTAAAAGAAGGCTCGCTTCGCTCGCTAGATAGCTTTTATTTATAATAATACAAAGTAAAAAATAGGCTCGCTTCGCTTGCTAGATTGCGTATATTTATAATAATAAATATTAAAAAAAGGCTCGCTTTGCTCGCTAGATTGCGTAGATTTATATTCATGCATAGTAGAAGAAGGCTCGCTTCGCTCGCTAGATTGCGTAGATTTATATTGATGCAAAGTAAAAAAGGCCGCTTCGCTCGCTAGAGATGAGTATATTTATAATAATACACAGTAAAGAAGGCTCGCTTCGCTCGCTAGATTGCTTATATTTATAATAAAATATATTGTAAAATAGGCTCGCTTCGCTCGCTAGATTGCATGGATTTATATTTATGCAAGTAAAAAAGGCTCGCTTCGCTTGCTAGATTGCGTAATATTTATAATAATACATAGTAAAGAAGGCTCTTTTCGCTCGCTAGATTGCTTACATTTAATATTAATGCATAGTAAAAAAGGCTCGCTTCGCTCGCTAGATTGCTTATATTTAATATTAATGCGTATAAAAAAAGGCTCGGTTGATTGCATATATTTATAATAATATATAGTAAAAAAGGCTCGCTTCGCTCGCTAAATTGCGTATATTTATATTCACGCATAGTAAAAGAAGGCTCGCTTCGCTCGCTAGATAGCTTTTATTTATAATAATACAAAGTAAAAAATAGGCTCGCTTCGCTTGCTAGATTGCGTATATTTTATAATAATAAATATTAAAAGAAGGCTCGCTTTGCTCGCTAGATTGCGTAGATTTATATTCATGCATAGTAGAAGAAGGCTCGCTTCGCTCGCTAGATTGCGTAGATTTATATTGATGCAAAGTAAAAAAGGCCGCTTCGCTCGCTAGATTGAGTATATTTATAATAATACACAGTAAAGAAGGCTCGCTTCGCTCGCTAGATTGCTTATATTTATAATATTAATGCATAGTAAAAAAGGCTCGCTTCGCTCGCTAGATTGCGTAGATTTATATTGATGCAAAGTAAAAAAGGCCGCTTCGCTCGCTAGATTGCGTATATTTATAATAATGCATAGTAAAGAAGGCTCGCTTCGCTCGCTAGATTGCTTATATTTAATATTAATGCATAGTAAAAAAGGCCGCTTCGCTCGCTAGATTGCGTATATTTATAATAATGCATAGTAAAGAAGGCTCGCTTCGCTCGCTAGATTGCTTATATTTAATATTAATGCATAGTAAAAAAGGTTCGCTTCGCTCGCTTGATTGCGTATGTTTATAATAATACATAGTTAAAAAGGCTCGCTTTAAATTTTATTTTTTTGAGTTTATTATTTTAGCCGCCATTTTTAAATTATTAAAAAAAATTGAAATGCTGACCAAGAAAAATATATTTTCTTTTTCTACTCTTTAAGAGCTTTTAACGATATACAACACGATTTTTTTCGCTCAAATTTTTTTATCCGGTCCGCCATATTGGCTGCCATTTTGAAAATAGTTTTCGGAATATTACCAAAAACTATACAGCTCTGACATATAGTTAATTTTACTTGTATAAAAGTATCTAAAGTATATTACAATAGATCTTTATCTTGTAAATTCTTATAAAATTAGTAAAAACTAATTATTATATTAAATTATGGCCGCCATGTTGAATTTTTCGGAATTTAGTATGTAACATTTTTTGTTCTACTAATCAAGAGCTTTACAACGATATATTACTCGAGTTATTTCTTTAATTTTACATTTTTTGAGTTCATTATTTTGGCCACCATTTTTAAATTATTCAAAAAATTTTAAAATGTTGACCATGAAACATATATTTTCTTTTTTCTACTCTTTAAGAGCTTTGAAACGATATACACACGATTTTTTTTCGCTCAAAATTTTTTTTTTATCCGGTACGCCATTTTGGCCGCCATTTTGAAAATATTTTTCGGAATATTACCAAAAACTATACAGCTCTGACACATAATTAGTTTTACCTGCATACAAAATTTTATCAAAATCGGTCAATTTTTACGGCAGTTATCGCGACACGTACAAAACACAAACATACAAACATACAAACTTACGCGCCGTCCCAACCTTCTGAAATGTAAGAACTCACTTACGTTCGTTCAATAATGACACTTGATGAGACGTTTTATTCGGTTTTAATTCAATATTTTCATATACTTGGCAAAACTAGTATCTCATTGAAATAACTTGATTGTAAGAATGAGTGTATTATGTTAACATAAAACATATGTACGTATCTGTTATCACATTGTACACAATTGTTTGACAATGTTAACGAGATAAGACTGGGGTCTGTAGGTAATGATAATATTCATATTTGTCTAAGAGGTTAGTTTTACATAGGTTTAGTTTTGTTTCTTAGTTACAAGTGAGGATTTGTCGTTTGACTTATCTTCTATGTGAAGGTGAGAAAGCGTGATCTTAGTATTTTTTGCTTAATTTTGTGGTCGTGTTTATTGTAATTCGTTTTATTTTATTCTCCGCTGCTTTTAAATCGATTAATGGGCCTTTCCAGGTGCTAATACAGAGGCAATTACTTAATGTGACATAAATTCTTGAAAAATGATCTATTAAAATGTAAGAAGCTTTCGGCATCTTGGCTGCTACGTGGCGTCGGTGCTGGGTGTCGCTTTGTGCACACATTTTTGACGTTGTGTAGTTGTAGTTATTAGTTGTAGAAAGTTGTAGTTTTTTATTGTTGACGTAGTTTTAGTTGTTTTTGTAGTTTTTAGTTGTAGTGTTTGTTGTAGTTGTATTTTTGACATTGTGTAGTTGTTTTTGTTAGTTGTAGTTTTTTATTGTTGACGTAGTTTTAGTTGTTTTTGTAGTTTTTAGTTAGTGTTTGTTGTAGTTTTATTTTTGACGTTGTGTAGTTGTTTATTCAATTTCTAAGCAAGTGTCAAAAACCGTGATTTGTTTACATGAAATAATACACCAAACGATAAATTCACCACTACCGTCAATAAAATTTTAGTTCCTTATATATTAGTATATATTTGTATCATAAGTTTCAGCTCATCCAAAATGCCAGAATTTTTTGAAATATTTGCTAAGCCTTTACTGTAGTTTAATAACATTATTATTAAATATTCAACAAAAGATTCTCAAACAATTGGGGTTTTTTACTCTATTATGTTTTTTGATTGCACCAAGCTTCAGTCCGATCCGAGAGTGCGTTCGAAAGTTAACAAATCTCCAGAAAACTTTAGAGGTAAACTTACCTTCTGACAAATGTTTTCTTAATGTAGGTTATAAATTTATGGAAAACAGTAATATACTTTAGATTGCATTTTACCCCCTCGTGTCTTAATAATTTTATTAAAAATAATAAAGGTTAGTCTTTTAAATGTTTTATTTGCCCCGAAGTGTTAACATATGTTCCTCGGCTTAACCTTACATAACCTGCGTTACGCGTCTTTGACGAGAAGGTAAGTTTGCACCCATTTCTCTATCTCATGAAACGTTGGTGAGGTCAGTAAAGTTTAAGCTTACAAAGAAGTGAGTTGGAATTTTGCTGATTAAATCACAACTAGTTAAACTGCATGTCCAATAATTTGATTTTTGAACTTTTAGTGATTGTTAACTCATTTAAAGAATATATGAGAAAATAAAAATATGAGCTATTGAGGTAAAGGAGGGGGTGTTGTTTTCTTTTTTCTTTGAAAAGGGTGGCTCACAAATTAAGAATGTATATATATTTGTTTGGACATGAACCCCTTTTATGTTTCATTTATGTTTTATGTAATTGTAAGATAAAGTCGTGATTTTACCTGGACTTGGCACATCCAAGAATTTAGGTTTTACACAAACACACACAGACACTTTACACTTTATTTCCAGCTTTTCTTCTCTTCCACCACATCTTTAGCCACCGTTCATCATATTTCTCAGCACATTTATTCATTTTATTCATATTCTACAAACAATCTGCTCACATCGAATCACGCTGCTTCGATACCACACAACAATAACCTCATCCAGTAACCTTCGGGAAGGTTTCGCAAACTTCCGACAGTGTTACCAACCTGTTCCACACAACTTGCTTCAAATCGCTCATCATTATCGCTGAAACCAGTGTTTCAGCATGGAACCTCATTAATTATCATCTAAATTTTGTTAATTAAATGACGTAACTCACTATCACCATCGAAAATATGACGAAAGAGTTCGTTATCTTTTGTAAGTGACAAAAATGCCGGCTTTGTGCATGTGATGCCAACTTTTAATTAAGTTCTAATTAATTTAATTTAGTTTAAGTGCTGTTTCGCTGTAACACCACTTAAGTGAACAGTTTCGCTACAACTGGGACGTTAAATTTATTAAGTTTGTGCAGTTATGGACTGATTACCGCATATAATCTCCGTCACTCACCATATCGCTCATCACCTTCGCTTAAGGGCCGTAAATACACGCTTTACATTTACACTAATAATAATTTACACCTATTATTAGGTTTTCTATTTCTACGTCTAGTCATAATTATTTATTTCTATTATTTTCATTATTTTTTCATGTATAATTTAGCGCTATTAAACTTACATTTAAAACACGTAAAATAACGTGTTTTATGGTTGTGCATGCCACCATTTTAGGTTTTATTGTAGGTTTACTTTACGATTTTATTTGTTATTCAAATTATTACCAAAGTTTATATAAGATAATTTATCGTAGGAATTTAATTAAGTTAGGATTTGCTTTAATTAGGTATAAGCTAAATTGCGCCCCTCCCCCCTTTGGGGCTTGGTTATGTTTTACGTGCTTTTAGCATATGCTTGGTTTTATTTAATTTATATTATAGTTTATACCATTTTGCCTGTGCCTTGTTTATTATTTATTGCTTGTGTTTTATCGTTATTTTAATATTTACTTATTCATATCAATTTATTATACTGGTCATCATACCAGCAGGGCTTCATGGTAGACGCTATCGCTTACCTCCGCCATTTAGCTTACCTATATTTTATTAACCTTTGCTTATTTTATGCTTATTTCTTTAACTTCTCTAACACAACTATATTCACTTGTATGCTCTATTTGCATGTAATAAATCGCTTTTGCTCAACTTAAATTTTGTGTCTGGCTACCTTATTTTAGGATTAAGTTAGCGCTGAGTTTTAAGGTTGGGCTGGTCCTTCGTTTTGCCTCTTCAGGTTTGCCATACCAGGGTATGACGCCCCTATGGGCCTGACAATATTTATTTATGTATATATATATATATATAATATATATATATATATATATATATATATATATATACATGTATATATATATATATTTATATGCATACGTGTGTCTGCGTGCATGTATCTTTGTATGTACGCTTTTTCGGACCTGAATGAACTATAATGAACAAAACTCAACTTCATAAATATTATAACAAAATACTTGATTTTTACAACATTTACAAAATATTAACTAAACTTTATAATGTATGATTGATCTGAAATTTAAAAAACATATACTAACAACGTATGGGAAACTCATATGAGAAATTAAATTTTATAATCAGCATTGGTTCCCATTTTATCGATTGACATATATAACGTAATATAAACTAATAAATTTTTTCGACAATGCAAATAATTTATATTAACATAGAATTTCATTTAAAATGTTGGAAATTCGTTAATATCGTGACAGTAAACCACTTACAAAACTTCTTATACGACAAACTGCAACAGGTTAAATACCACGTGGTCAATAATAATTACGTTCTACAAGCATATGCATAATTACAATAGAGTGTAATTTAATTACAATACAAACCTTTATAAATTATATTTCTATATCTCAAAAGAAAGTGAAGATCGATTTGACAAATACATTAAAATAACTTATTTTAACCTTTTATATCCTCAATATAATACGATGTACATTTTTTAATTCTTCTTATTACTTTCATTCTTCATCTACTAACCCAATTTTTAAATCAAATTTTTATGAGTCTCTCTTATTTTGTTTTTTTAAATTTTACACTTTCTGTTTTTATTTTGATTATAATTAATTTATGATTCCGTATGATTATAAAGTAATGTTTCTTTAATGATTTGATTAATTCCCCTTTAGTGCTATTATTATAGCCTTTTTAAATCTTCATATTTAATACCTAAGTGTGAATTTTGTATCTTTCAGCAATTTTTAATGACTGGTGTTTTGTAATTATATGATTTCTTAATAAAAGGTATTATTAGTCTTGATTTATTTTTTGATTAAAGTTTTTATTGCTTCTGAATGTTATTAAATTGGTTATGATTTGTTAGCGAATTTTTAAGAGAAAATACATTTGTGAAGTCATCGACACATCGACATAAAAGCGAAGTAGGGGGAGGGTCGTTTCACTTGTTTTTAGTGAATTTTCATAATGAAAATGACGCTTATTATTTTATGAAATGGTTTATTAAGTTAATATGTCAAATAGAAGAGAGTTAATTAATTAGGACTAACTTCTTTAGCTGAGATTTTTACCAATTTCTAGGAAGTTTATTGTTTTGTATTGACTATTAGTGCGCAACGTCTCAATAGTCAAGGCAACGTCTGACTTCGACAGCTTTTTTCTTAACACTTAAACCCGTTGGGTCTCAACGTTTTCCCCTCACTCAAATCTCACTCAACTTATCCACCTTAGAGTTTTACACACTCAATAATCTAGGAAGCACATCCTCCGTACATGGCAGTACATATGACAATTTCACTAAGTTCCTTGTTCATCTTGCCAATCCAGACTCTTCCAAACTCTCCGCTTTGGCTAGTCCTGCGCAACCCCAGTGTGCAACTTCAGTGTGCACAATCTTATTCTTTAGCCATGACCTGAAAGTCAATGTTCTGCAGAGCTACTAGGAGACGTCTGTCTTCAGACGTCATTTTCACTGAGTAATTTTTTGGACAAACGCTTGGTATATCTTTCCAACCTTTATCTCCATCAACCTGCAGAACCTTGACTTTTCGTGAGCTGGAGACAACGGAAACATGGATCTCGGACGAAACAGGTATTCCAAGGAAACCACGTAAAACCCTGGCTGGGTTGGCCGGCCTTGAATTCAAGACCTCCCAAGTGATGTTACGATTTAAGTTTATGTTAAATCGTAATTTGATATGTACGGACTTATGGGACCGTTTCCGTCGTCTTCAAAGCAGAACAAACACTTATTAGTTGTCATGGACATGTTCACAAAGTTTGTTCTCTTGTTTCCTCTTCGAACAGCTACATCTCAGACTATCTTAAAACCTATTGAAAACGACGTGTTCCTTGTATTTGGAGTGCCAGAAACTATCCTATGTGATAATGGACCACAGTATCGCAGCGCAGAGTTCAAGAAGAAGATGCAGGACTATGGTGTTGAAGTCAACTACACGCCGTATTATTCAGCTCAGTGCAACCCCACGGAAAGAGTTAATAGGGTCATTAAGACTGCTATTAGTGCCTATGTTAGGGATAATCATCGATCCTGGGATAAACACCTTGCTGAGATACGTTTCGCCTTAAACTCCGCCCAGCACGAAGCTACTGGTCACTCCCCAGCTTACCTGAACTATGGCCGTCACATTAAGTCTTCGGGAAAGCAATATAAGTTATCTCAACCTGATGATCCAGAATCTATGACTTCTCACGATCAAGAGATCGAAGCCGTCCGTAGAATTCGTGAGGATATCAAGAGAAGACTTCAAGTTGCTCACCAGAAAAGTTCTCAACACTACAACTTAAGGAGACGCCCAGCTACCTATACGGTCGGTGATACAGTTTGGAGAAAAACTTACCCTCAATCTGATGCTGCTAAATATGTTTCTGCGAAGCTGTCACCAAAGTTTGAGGAGTCCCGCATTGTTCGCAAGATCTCACCTCTAGTGTATGAGCTAGAAGATCTCAACGGTCGTAAAGTAGGGAACTGGCATGTCAAAGATATAAAGAATACTTATAATTAATTTAATTACCTGATTAAGTGATTCCTTACTTTATTGTGATATACTTACCTGATTTGATGTTTCCTCTACCTGATCTGACTCCTAATTCTTACCTGATCCTAAGTCTTCACTCTCTCCTCGCAGGAAGGATTTTTCTGTTACGATTTAAGTTTATGTTAAATCGTAATTTGCCTGTTTGTTTTGTCAATGTCGTGTTTTTGTCAACTTGCCCCTCTGACCCTGGTGGGCACCGTGTTGGTCTTTTGTTTGAAAGCCTCGCGGCGTCAATGTTTTGATCAGAGGGCAAGCGATAAAGATTAGCTCGCCACTGAACCATGCGTGGACAGTCAGTCGGCCTAGAGCGTCCATCTTACTCTAGTCAGCCCCTTTGTTTATGTCTGTTTCGGCCAGGTCGGATTATCTTTATATTGATTTTGTACATTTGTAATGTTAGTATGTCAAGTCCGTAAGTCGGTTTCGAAGTCTTACTAACGTCTGTTCTGTTTTATCGGGATCGTTAATGTTGGTGCAAAATCGTAGTTATTGTGTAACAAAATGTGTAGTGGCATCCTGTAATGTGTCTCTAAGCAAAATGGCGTCTAAAGTGTTCAATATTTAGCGTCATGTGGTGAAGTGACTTTGAAGACTTCACGTATTGTCATTTGTGGATACCCTTTTATACTTTCACCAAACGTGCTTCTGTTGTTCCTGCGCACCGCTACAACACAGCTAAGTCATAGATTTTAAGTTCATTCTTATTTCTAAGTCAAGGAACTTTATTCACTATTCAGTGATTCGGGCCGATACGATTCGCGACGTGCATCCGCGGGAGAGAGCTGCGTTTTGTATGCTAAGACATTTATTTTATTTCATACGAAATTTGATTATTTTATAGCGCTACATTTTATGATTTAATTTGTCAAATACTTATTAATTTATTTATTTATATAGATCTAGGTTATTATGTATAGATATTAATTATAGTTCTAAGTCTTTGAGAGAATCTTATCTATCTAAATACTATCTTTATTATCTCTACCTTTATCTAGCCCTATCTTTACCTATCTTACCTGCAATTAAGGTAACATTCTTAACTACATAAATATTAGCTTCCTATCTATAGTATTATTTTTATCACAAGTTATACATATGCACCTATTTATGAAATATAATTTATAATTAAATATATACCTCAAGATCTCTTAATTTGTTTGTTAATTTTTTTTATTTATTGTGTCTAAATTGCATGAGACAAATAAGTTGCTGGCTTGCTAAAATTAACATTTATAATATTGTAGTTATTCAATACATAGTGCTAATACATAGTTCTTATAATACATATTTATTACTGTTAAATCAGATTTTATTGTTTATGTTTGCCTATGTTATTCTTCCTGGTCAAATTTTGACATTATTATTAAGCCCACCCCCACTAAGCAGCCGACTGAGTTGGGCAAAATCTTTATCCGTAACAGTAGCGCCCGTACGTGGGGTAATTTTTATAAAATTACCATTTTTATTAATTTATTTATTCTTACTAAAATATTTACTGTGTTGTTTACTCCTCAATTGTTATTGCTTTGTTTTACTTAGATTATTTATTTATTTAATTGTTACTATTTATTAAATAACTTATTAAATTTCAATTTTATTTTAAATCTTTATGCAGGCAAATTGCGATGTTTTCTGCGGCCTGTTAAAATTTAATATAAATATATTCCTTTTTTTCATAAGCGAAGGCCAGCGGCCTACTGAAGGAAATTCGTTCAGAAAACTGCCTACCTGGAGTTCCCCCTCCTATAGCCATCTCTTTCTTACAGTATACCAAGGGTTTCGTATCGCCACTCCGGATATATTTCCTCTAGTGCACTCTCTGTCTACACCTCGCTATCTCACTCCTACATACTACTATACCCTATACTGCATCCCTCTCACTCATTTCCACCAATACAGCAATCGTATATGTAACATTTCATACTATATGCTGAATTTAATTAACATTATTTTTGAATAATTTAGTTTTACCACATTATATACTCCTGTAGCTTTAATAAAAATATTAATTAAAATTTCAATTAATCTTATATATAATATTATAGTTGTTAAATTAATTTATTTCTACATATTATTGAATGACATATATATAATTTATCTTTTAAATTCATTAAAAATTACAATTTTATTAAATTACAATTTTCTTACCATTATTAGCAGCCTGGTTTTGTATGGGTTTCCTTGTCTACCATACTTTTTCAAAATATCTTTAGATGAGGTGGCGCCCTTAAAAATATATATATGAATGAAATAAATTATACTTACCTTATTGGAGCTTTGCTTGGATTAAATAATCCTAAATTTTTGCATGTATTGTTGATTATATTTACTTATATTTTATTGATTACTAATCTATTAAAATTATTATTACGATATATTTTAAATGTTATATTTATTAAGGTGTCAAATTAAAGGCAAAATAATCTTGCATGTTTCTAATTATTGTTTATTTATTTATGAATTTGCTTCGTATTTTGGAATTTTTTTGAACTTATTTGTTTTGATTTTCTTATATTATTTATTAACAATTACTGCTTATTACGGTGAAATTTTTTATGTATGTACTTGATTAACTTAAACATCAATACTTATTTTCACTATTTTTTCATCTGATTTATAAAATTTATGCACCTATTTTATTATTTACATACAATTTTGAATATTTATTTATTTACGTTTACTTATTTGTTTACCTATTTATTTGCATTTTACCTAATTCAAAATTTATTTTCTATTTTTTTTGGATTTTATTAAGGTATACTTGTTACTTGATTTTGGATTTTATTTATGCTCTATTTATTGGTTGTTTATTTTGAATTTAATATTAGGTTAGGATATTTTTAATACTTCTCTATTGAAATTAATTGTCAATTTACTTTATTATTTATTAAGTATTTACCCGATTAGGAAGATGAATCTGGACGTCTACCGACTTTTAAAGGATGAGTTGGAAGTAGAGATATCTCGACGCGGAATTAAACCACCTGAGACCGTTCAAGAAATGCGGAATACCCTAAAACAAAATTTTAAAATTAGAGATGGAAGGAAAGTTTGTTCGACGGACACCGATGAACATTAACGTACCTGAAGAACTGAAAACTATTGCTAGGAAAATAAAAGATTTCAAAGACTTATTTGAAGGAGGTGCTTCTAGGCAGAAACTTGACACAAGCTTAACTCATTTAATGGGAAGATTATCGTGGATTGAACCTAATGGTGACACTGAACTTGAAAACAAAAAGTCAGAGCTTCTAGCTTTAATTTTAGTTTATTGGAACGCACTCGAAGAACGATTTTGGGATTTTTACCACCCAACTTCACCTCTCAAGGACCAAGACTTGAACATGTCGTTGCTAGAACTAGACTCTGAAGAGTTTAACAACTTTCATATAGTTGATACTAGCTCAGAACCAGGAACATCAGGTCTTCAAGTAAGACAGTCTTGGCCACCATCAGTACCACCACCACAACTTCCATCCTGGATTCAAACAGCGTCAACCTCTGCCCTATCGACCACTGGTTTACCTGAACACCAACTACATGCTAGATCTAAATCTCCTCCTAAGCAACCTCCACCAGTTCCTAAACGCTCTCAGGTTCCTCCACCGATACCACCACGCACACCTAAATCTCAAGTATCTCAGGACACCAGTTCAAACACCACAATATTAACTCAGGTATCTTCTCAGGTACCCCAACGCCCCATATCTTCTCAACACTTACCCCATACTCAGTCTCACCAAGCAATCCACAAGTCGGTTCCACCACTAACTCACTCACGAGAACTTTCTAAACAGGTTCTTGACCAATATCAGGTACCTGCACTCAATCAGAATACTACCCGACTTACCACCTACGCCAACCAGTATTCCTCTCACCACCTCCTCCAATCGGATCTGCAACAAAAGAAACAAACAGACCAAGAAAGTGTTAATTTACCAGTTAGAACTCAAGTACTTGAACCTGACTTGGCTCAACTGTCACCTTCTGCAAGACGTGAGCTATTTCAACCTCACCTTCTACAGCAAAATCAGGTCCACCAATATCACCAACCCTCTCTGATACAATTACCACACCAACCTGCTACTCAGCCAGTGCAACAACCTGCTTCTCAGATTTCACATTTACCTGAAACACAAAGATATACTCTACCTCCAATATCTGATACTTTTCTACCCTCCCAACAGGAAGCTCAAATACAGTCTCAACTTGCAGCTCAGTCATCATTTCAACCATCTTTTCAGATACCTTCACAACCTGTATTACAAACTATTCCTCCGTCTTCTTCAGTATATTACCAACAACCATATCATATAGTGCAACCTGCTGCCTCCTCAAGTCACCAACCGTCTCAGGTACCTTCTCAATTTCAGCCATCCTCTCAACCTGCACCTCAGGTACTTCCTCAAGCTGTACCTCAAATGCTTTTTCAACCTCTTACCTCACAGTTTACATCACCAACTGATACTCAGATACCTCAACAACCTGCTACTTATTTCTGCCAACAACTTGGTTCTCAGGTACCTCAACAACTTGCCACTCATGTACCCTTCCCTTCTTCATTCCAGCGCCCTCCTCAACCATCTACCATGTCTCAGGTACCACTTCAACCAACATCGCATTTGTTCTATCAGCACCCTCAAGTACCTGCACAACAAGAAATTAATAAGAGTGGAATTGAAGACTCGTTCCGTTTATTTAAACGTCAAGTTCCGATTAAAGATTGGGGACTCTCATTCTCCGGTGAAGGGACTGGAACTAGTCTGCACGGATTCTTGGACGATGTAGAGCACTACCGCTTGGCTCGAACTGCTACATATTCAGATCTCTTTAACGGCGCAGTCGACTTCTTCAAGGGACCAGCGTTGGTGTGGTTTAAGTCAGTTAGACGTGACGTTCGTTCCTGGCAAGAACTGGTTCAGCGTTTAAGAGAAGAATATGAAGACGAAGAGTATGAAGAAGAGCTGATGAAAGAGATTTTAGACAGAACTCAGGGAGCTGAAGAAAAGATTAGTACCTACGTTGCCATTATGAAAAGTTACTTTGCACGTTTACCTCAACCACTATCAGAGGAAAAGATGGTGCGCATTTTAACAAAGAACGTAACACCATACTTTTACGATAGGATCCGTAGTGCTAATGTCTCGACAGTTGATGATTTTCTGAATGTTGGTCGACGGATTCAATGTGATCGTGATCACATGGACAGATTCAAACCTCCACCCGCACCTAAGAAAAATCTTCTCGAACCTGACTTAGCCTATTCTGGGCCTAGAAAAGAAAGAGTAAGTGAAGTGAAATCTTCGACGTCATCCTCAGCTACTACTCCAAAACCTGAAACAGAAAATATACTTACCTCAAGAAGAGCTGGTAATCCCCGTTCTAGGAGCTGCTGGAATTGTGGACTATACACACATAACTTTCAACAATGTCCTCAGCTCCAATTAAATTTCTGTACACGTTGTGGAAACCGTGAACTTGTAGAAGGAAAATGTCAGAGATGCTATCGGCCTAGAAGGAATTTAAACTCAAATCAGGGTCGAAGATAGGTCTTGCTTCGAACCCTTATCAAGTCTCAAAGACCACTGAACAGGAAAAACAAGAATGGTTATCTGTGGTTAAGATCCGTTCGCGTCTGATCGGTTACTGGAATCTATACCAGGAGATAAACGACCTTATCTTGAAGTTTCGGTGTTAGGTAGAGCTATCCTTGGACTCCTTGATTCTGGTGCTTCAAGAACTCTGGTCAATCGTGAAGGATGGAAATTCCTGGAAGACCTTGGACTTCACTGTGTAACTTCCCCAGTCAGAACAGTTACCATTGCTGATGGAGGTCATTGTATGGTAAAAGAGTTGTCGAAGTCCCTTTCACACTTGAAGACACTGTGAAGATCTTACCTGTTCTCATAATTCCTAACTTATCATCACCTCTCATTCTCGGACTTGATTTTTGGAAACATATGAAGTTTATTCCTAATCTAGCCGATGGTACTTGGTCAATAAGTGATCATGTTTCTAGCGTAGATGTTACTGATGGCCTACAGCCACGAGACTTGTTGTCAGAAGAACAAGAAGAGCAACTTACCGAGATCGTTGAAGACTTCTTCTCTGCTAGTAAATCAAAGATTGGCCATACTAACCTTGTCAAACATGTTATCGACGTTGGAGATGCCACACCTGTAAAACAGCGCTACTACCCCGTCTCGCCGACTATT
The DNA here is from genome assembly GCA_018340805.1 of Microvelia longipes. NCBI lineage: Eukaryota > Metazoa > Arthropoda > Insecta > Hemiptera > Veliidae > Microvelia > Microvelia longipes. The sequence goes on along the minus strand of JACMZG010000008.1, from coordinate 81,766,909 downwards.
CAGAAAGCCATGAGTAATGAACTAGACAAGATGTAGCAGATGGATAGTAGAAAGGTCGAAGAGTCCCTGGTCATCACCAGTGGTAATGGTTAAGAACCAGACGGAAGCTTCAGGGTCTGTGTTGACTATCGCAAACTTAATAAGGTCACTAAGAAAGATGCATACCCTTTACCATACGTCAGCCAGATTCTGGACAGGTTAAGAAACGCTCGGTACATGACAAGTTTAGACATAAAAAGTGCTTACTGGCAGATTGAAGTCGACGAAGCCTCAAGAGAACGTACAGCCTTTACCGTCCCTGGACGTGGATTATTCCAATTTAAGCGCCTTCCTTTTGGGCTTCACAACAGCCCCGCAACATGGCAAAGATTAATAGACACGGTCATAGGAGCGGACCTTGAACCTTATGTGTATGTCTATTTAGATGATATAATCATTGTAACCTCGTCATTCGAAGAACATCTGCGCATCTTAAAGCTTGTTTTACAACGTCTACTTGCTGCTGGCCTCACTCTTAACCGTGAAAAGTGTAAGTTTTGCAGGAGTGAACTCAAGTATCTGGGATACATCGTTGATACTAGAGGATTAAGAGTGGACCCGGAGAAAGTAGCCGCAATAATGAGATTTCCTACTCCTAAGACCCCTAAGCAGGTACGAAGATTTGTTGGACTAGCCTCTTGGTATCGCCGCTTCGTTCCTGATTTTTCAACCTTGGTCTCTTCTCTTACGGCTCTTCTGAAGAAAAACCGCAAATGGGAGTGGAGTAGAGAATGCGAAGATTCCTTTAACCAACTTAAAGAAGCTTTAGTGTGTGCGCCAATATTGACTGCTCCGGATTTCACCCAGCCTTTCATCATTCAGACAGACGCATCAGAAGTTGGACTTGGTGCCACCGTTTCACAAGTGTTACCAGAAGGAGAGAGAGTAGTAGCCTACGCCAGTAGGACTCTTACTAAACCAGAAAAGAACTACTCCGCCACTGAGCTTGAGTGTCTTGCTGTCGTGTGGGCTGTTGAAAAGTTCAGGCCATACATCGAAGGAACTGCTTTTACAGTCATCACAGACCACCACTCGTTGCTCTGGCTGCAGAACCTGAAGGAACCTACCGGACGACTCGCCAGATGGGCTCTGAAGATGCAACAGTATGACATGAAGTTAGTTCACCGTGCTGGAAAGGAGAACAAAGTTGCTGATGCACTCTCCAGAGCTCCTCTTGAGACGGTAACTCTTGTGGATGTAACACCGGAAGATCAGGATCGCTGGTATCAGAAGATGATAAAGGATGTTACTACAGATCCCCAAAGTATCCTTTGTTTAGAGTTCAGGATGGTAAACTGTTCAAAAGAATCAAGTCTGACGTCATCAATCCTTGGAAAACAGTTGTACCAAAGTCTCTACGTCCTACAGTTCTTTATGAGCATCATGACCTACCCACAGCTGGTCACTTAGGACGCTACAAGACCGTCAAGCGTATCTCAGAGAATTATTACTGGCCCGGTATGGCAGCAGATGTTATTCGCTACGTATCAAGATGTAAAACTTGTCTAGCTACCAAACCAGAGCAGAAGAAAACTCAAGGTCTTATGGGTCAGAGTAGGATACCTGATAAACCTTGGCAGATGATATGTACGGACTTGATGGGACCGTTTCCGTCGTCTTCAAAGCAGAACAAACACTTATTAGTTGTCATGGACATGTTCACAAAGTTTGTTCTCTTGTTTCCTCTTCGAACAGCTACATCTCAGACTATCTTAAAACCTATTGAAAACGACGTGTTCCTTGTATTTGGAGTGCCAGAAACTATCCTATGTGATAATGGACCACAGTATCGCAGCGCAGAGTTCAAGAAGAAGATGCAGGACTATGGTGTTGAAGTCAACTACACGCCGTATATTCAGCTCAGTGCAACCCCACGGAAAGAGTTAATAGGGTCATTAAGACTGCTATTAGTGCCTATGTTAGGGATAATCATCGATCCTGGGATAAACACCTTGCTGAGATACGTTTCGCCTTAAACTCCGCCCAGCACGAAGCTACTGGTCATTCCCTGCTTACCTGAACTATGGCCGTCACATAAGTCTTCGGGAAAGCAATATAAGTTATCTCAACCTGATGATCCAGAATATGACTTCTCACGATCAAGAGATCGAAGCAGTCCGTAGAATTCGTGAGGATATCAAGAGAAGACTTCAAGTTGCTCACCAGAAGAGTTCTCATCACTACAACTTAAGGAGACGCCCAGCTACCTATAACGTCGGTGATACAGTTTGGAGAAAAACTTACCCTCAATCTGATGCTGCTAAATATGTTTCTGCGAAGCTGTCACCAAAGTTTGAGGAGTCCCGCATTGTTCGCAAGATCTCACCTCTAGTGTATGAGCTAGAAGATCTCAACGGTCGTAAAGTAGGGAACTGGCATGTCAAAGATATAAAGAATACTTATAATTAATTTAATTACCTGATTAAGTGATTCCTTACTTTATTGTGATATACTTACCTGATTTGATGTTTCCTCTACCTGATCTGACTCCTAATTCTTACCTGATCCTAAGTCTTCACTCTCTCCTCGCAGGAAGGATTTTTCTGTTACGATTTAAGTTTATGTTAAATCGTAATTTGCCTGTTTGTTTTGTTAATGTCGTGTTTTGTCAACTTGCCCCTCTGACCCTGGTGGGCACCGTGTTGGTCTTTTGTTTGAAAGCCTCGCGGCGTCAATGTTTTGATCAGAGGGCAAGCGATAACGATTAGCTCGCCACTGAACCATGCGTGGACAGTCAGTCGGCCTAGAGCGTCCATCTTACTCTAGTCAGCCCCTTTGTTTATGTCTGTTTCGGCCAGGTCGGATTATCTTTATATTGATTTTGTACATTTGTAATGTTAGTATGTCAAGTCCGTAAGTCGGTTTCGAAGTCTTACTAACGTCTGTTCTGTTTTATCGGGATCGTTAATGTTGGTGCAAAATCGTAGTTATTGTGTAACAAAATGTGTAGTGGCATCCTGTAATGTGTCTCTAAGCAAAATGGCGTCTAAAGTGTTCAATATTTAGCGTCATGTGGTGAAGTGACTTTGAAGACTTCACGTATTGTCATTTGTGGATACCCTTTTATACTTTCACCAAACGTGCTTCTGTTGTTCCTGCGCACCGCTACAACACAGCTAAGTCATAGATTTTAAGTTCATTTTTTATTTCTAAGTCAAGGAACTTTATTCACTATTCAGTGATTCGGGCCGATACGATTCGCGACGTGCATCCGCGGGAGAGAGCTGCGTTTTGTATGCTAAGACATTTATTTTATTTCATACAAATTTGATTATTTTATAGCGCTACATTTTATGATTTAATTTGTCAAATACTTATTAATTTATTTATTTATATAGATCTAGGTTATTATGTATAGATATTAATTATAGTTCTAAGTCTTTGAGAGAATCTTATCTATCTAAATACTATCTTTATTATCTCTACCTTTATCTAGCCCTATCTTTACCTATCTTACCTGCAATTAAGGTAACATTCTTAACTACATAAATATTAGCTTCCTATCTATAGTATTATTTTTATCACAAGTTATACATATGCACCTATTTATGAAATATAATTTATAATTAAATATACCTCAAGATCTCTTAATTTGTTTGTTAATTTTTTTTATTTATTGTGTCTAAATTGCATGAGACAAATAAGTTGCTGGCTTGCTAAAATTAACATTTATAATATTGTAGTTATTCAATACATAGTGCTAATACATAGTTCTTATAAATACATATTTATTACTGTTAAATCAGATTTTATTGTTTATGTTTGCCTATGTTATTCTTCCTGGTCAAATTTTGACATTATTATTAAGCCCACCCCCACTAAGCAGCCGACTGAGTTGGGCAAAATCTTTATCCGTAACAGTGAACGTACAAGGGATAACCACATATTAAGGTCCTCCCCCGGCTGGAGTTTAACTCTCGACCTCCAGGTCGAAAAGCGAGTTACCGGACTCGGTGGCATTTCAAATTGTTCACTAAATTGCTCAGCTCATTGCATATTTCGATTCCATTGCCCATGTAATCACTATTTGTCTCTTTAAATTTTTTTGATCACTTATGGTTTGCCCTCTGAGAAAGAGGTACAACTAAAAGAGCATCAAAAAAGATAGTTAAAAAATATATAATATTATTGGCGACTCGCGTTCTTGAGGTAAAATAAATGCTTATCGTAGAATTTAAATAAATGCTTATCCTAGAACCTAAAAAATGCTGTTTTAAACATGAAAATTTCTCTTCATCACTTATAGTTTTCCCGTATGAACTAATTCTGTATCGGCCTTTTACAGTTTTAGATCTTTGCCAAAGAAGTTCCAATTTTATCTTTTAATGTTGCCTTTGGGTGCAAAAAGAACGCTGCTCTCTAATGCTCAATAAAAAAAATAAAATAAACTTCATTGTACATAATGCATATTCTCGAGTTTCAACAATTTAGAGAAAATTAAGAGAGGGGAGACTTTTGGACCACCATATAGAGAAATCATTTCATGAGGGGCCTACTTGTTGAATTTTGAAACTTCTAAAAAGAAACATGAGCACCTTTGACTACTATAAGTATAATTAAATAAACAGTGCAAAATTACTGTAATTTAGCGTATAAAATAGAACGATTAAAATAAAAATCACAAACAATGTGTGAGAAGCAGACTACAATCGATTTATTATAACCTTAACTTTTAGAGGAGTTTTCGATGAGGTTACACAGAGCCACAATAAAATGTGTCAAGCTTTTCTATGTATTGAGATAGGCTATGGCCCCTCTATCAATATGTCTCTATGGACCTGTATATTATATACATCCCAGGCCCCTATAGCCTGGTTGGGGCCAGGGGGCAAAAAATTTGGCCTCCTCTGACGAAGTAGTTTTTAGTGGTATTCTCTATAGTGGTGTGAATATTGCCCCCCCCCCCCTCTTGGATGGGTCCCCCCCACCCCTACAAGTTTTGGCTGGTTACGGGCCCGATATACCCTTAATTTATTAGTGTTCATACTTATGATTTACTCACTAATAGAAAAAATCAAGAGATGAGATCACTACATATTTTTTTATCTTGCAAGCAGGAATAATCTATTTAACTCGCTAGAAACTAGAATGTAAAATAAGTGATTTTTTAATATTTTTCTTACATCGCATCTTCCTTTCACCTGTTGCTTGTACATTGTCATAAAGATTCATGACTTCAATAAAATACCTTAAAAGTCATGTTTTTCTTATTAAAAATTACTCACAGACATGCCATAGTACCCTCGAACCTCGTTTGATTGGGTAAATCCAACGACTTCTAACATATATGTGAAAATTAAAATAAAAACTACTTTTCTAATTTATTATTATTAGAAAAGTAGAAGGTCGTGTCATAACTTTACATAGTTTTTAATAAATCATACCAATCTAGCAAATTTACAAGCCTTCTAGTTCTAGATAACTTTCAAAATTGTAGCGAATTTTCATTAGGAAATGACGCTTATGAGATTGTTGAAATGTTAAGAAACATTTCCATCCTTTTTAGTACGTTTACACTTCTAAATCCGCGGATCGTATTAAGCACGATATCTAAATACGGTAATATTAGCTATATAAACCAAGCGGAGGGAATCCAATCGTATTCGCTAGAACTAGGGAGATGGAATCTAAATGGATCCCCCGATGCGCTGTATGTACCTTCAGAGGCGATCGTATTTAACGGATAACCTTTTCGTCGAACTTTTATTTCACTTAAATATTACTGCTTTTCATAAAAAAATTTTTTGAAATATTATTGTTTTTTTAGTGTAACTTTGTTATTATGCAATGTTATCACAATTTAATTAACTAAAATTTTTGTTTAAAACTTCCTTATAACCAAAAGTGAACCTTCACTATAAATGACGCGATTATCATGTAATCTCACTCGATAGACTAAACAAATACGGTGTGAGAACCGTATCGTATTAAATGCGTATGGAATACGATCACCTGTTAAATGTATATGTATAGTAAATGTATCAACAGTACTGCGCAAAGAGACTAGTACTTACAGGGAGGATACAACAGCTTTTATCATTGGCTGTAGCTTGGTACCATAACTGTAAATTAGTGACGTCATTTTTTGATTTGTCATTACAATTACAATTTCACGTAAATATTACATTATTTTTTAACTATTTTGTTTAAATTAAATCGCATATATTCGTTAAATATCTGTGTTGTATAAAACTTATTTTTTTGTTGTATAAAACTTATTTTACTTGATTTAAGACAAAATGGTCGAAAAATAATGTTTGTATTTACGATAAATTGTAATTATTATGAAAAATCCAAAAATTACGTCACCAATGTAAATTTATGGTACCAAGCTACCCAGGGAATACTTAGAAGTATTGTATTAGTGTCTTTAATATATAAGTGTCTTTAATGTATTACTGTATTTAATGTATAAGTGTCTTTAATGTATTAGTATCTTTAATGTATTAGAGTCTTTAATGTATTAGTGTATTTTTGAGGAGTGTAGTATTTCTTTAGGGATGCTATAGTAGGAGTAAGGTACTGCTATGGCACTTCTAGCCCCTTTATGTCAGTGTTATTTTGCCTAAGTCTTCCCTCTAAGTATTAGTCTCATTATTGCAGCGTTATGGACAAGTTTGAATTGCTAATAGATTTAAGAACGAAATTTGAATGCATGTTGACTCCATTAAAGATATAATACGGGGAGGGGGTATTGCATATTTTAATACATTGAGAATCATGAAATATCTTTTTGGGGCTCTGCTCTTAGGGGCTCTGTGTAACCTTATTTAAACCTCAATAAGGTTAACGTTTCATTCTATACTGTTATATTTATATTTAACATTCCATTAATTGAATGTTTTAATTTGCTTCTTAACAACCCTAGAGTTTTTTACATCCTGACGACGAAGCGTGTCCGAAGTGGCGAGCAAATTTAATAAAGTTGAAAATTTAAAGGTTTTTAAAAAAATGTATTACAACTTCGTGCATTCAATATATTTATTATTGAATTTTATTATATTATATATATATATATATATATAATATATATATATATTATATATATATATATACATATATATATATATATATATATATATATATATATATATATATATATATATGGTTAAATATTAAAAGTAAGGTAGTACTTATGTAAAAATAAGTAATATAATATATATATGTAAATATATATATATATATATATATATATATATATATTATATATATATATATATATATATATATATATATATGGTTAAATATTAAAGTAAGGTAGTACTTATGTAAAAATAAATCTTGTAATTTGTGATTTCCTTGTTATTGTAGGTCTATGTTTAAACATTGCTTTGAGTATAAAATTCTTAAAACTGACCTTGGCAACACTTGTAGAGTATTTACAGGTCTTGTTGTCTTTTAAGTGCCTATGAGAGCACTTTTATTTTATTACATGTACTGATGTTTTTTTTTTTTTGTTTAGTATCATCTATAAAAAGTCAACAATTTATCATCCACATTAGTTTTTTACGTATTTTTGAATGGACAATGAACTTGCAAAAATTGAAAAATATAAGAATTAATTTAGTATTTTTCGGTTCATTCCTAGCTTAAGCACTGGGGAGCCTCCATATTCCACAGATGGTCTCTTTCAATTTTATCTCAGAAATTTTGTTTCGTAATTGACGTTTTAATGATTTTTTTCGGGAAATAATGCTTCCAATATTTTTTTTGGGGAAATGACGCTTTAAATAATTTTTTTCTGGTAAATATTGTTTTGTTAAATATTGTAATAAATTTTGTTTAGGAAAAAACACTTTTGATAAATTTCGTTTAGGAAAAAAACTCTTTTAATAAATTATGTTTGGGAAAAAACACTTTTGATAAATTTTGTTTAGGGAAAAACACTTTAAATAAATTTTGTTTGTGTTTAAAAAATATTATATCTTTTCCGCCGTCTTTTAAGTATATTAAATTAAAAATGTTGCACTCGTTATTTACGATGATATGTCAGTTTAATTTTAATAGGGGTACTTGACTGTACAAAGCTCTAACATCCTACATCTTAAATGTCATTTAATGCCCTTTCGTATAAAAGTTGGCACCAATAAATTAAAACTGCGTCTTAGACTTACAATAGATTTGGAATTGGGCTTCACCTTGTTTATTAAGG
>JACMZG010000008.1:81692095-81757718 GCA_018340805.1 Microvelia longipes | reverse complement strand
TATGAATAATTTAGCGTATAAAATAAGAACGATTAAAATAAAATCACAACACAATGTGTGAAAGCAGACTACAATCGATTTATTATAACCTTAACTTTTAGAGGAGTTTTCGATGAGGTTACACAGAGCCACAATAAATGTGTCAAGCTTTTCTATGTATTGAGATAGGCTATGGCCCCTCTATCAATATCTCTATGGACTGTATATTATATACATCCCAGGCCCCTATAGCCTGGTTGGGGCCAGGGGGCAAAAAATTTGGCCTCCTCTGACGAAGTAGTTTTTAGTGGTATTTCTCTATAGGTGTGAATATTGCCCCCCCCCCCCTCTTGGATGGTCCCCCCCCACCCCAAGTTTTGGCTGGTTACGGGCCCGATATACCCTTAATTATTAGTGTTCATACTTATGATTTACTCACTAATAGAAAAAATCAAGAGATGAATCACTACATATTTTTTTATCTTGCAAGCAGGAATAATCTATTTAACTCGCTAGAAACTAGAATGTAAAATAAGTGATTTTTATAATATTTTTCTTACATCGCATCTTCCTTTCACCTGTTGCTTGTACATTGTCATAAAGATCATGACTTCAATAAAATACCTTAAAAGTCATGTTTTTCTTATTAAAAATTCTCACAGACATGCCATAGTACCCTCGAACCTCGTTTGATTGGGTAAATCCAACGACTTCTAACATATATGTGAAAATTAAAATAAAAACTACTTTTCTAATTTATTATTATAGAAAAGTAGAAGGTCGTGTCATAACTTTACATAGTTTTTAATAATCATACCAATCTAGCAAATTTACAAGCCTTCTAGTTCTAGATAACTTTCAAAATTGTAGCGAATTTTCATTAGGAAATGACGCTTATGAGATGTTGAAATGTTAAGAAACATTTCCATCCTTTAGTACGTTTACACTTCTAAATCCGCGGATCGTATTAAGCACGATATCTAAATACGGTAATATTAGCTATATAAACCAAGCGGAGGGAATCCAATCGTATTCGCTAGAACTAGGGAGATGGAATCTAAATGGATCCCCCGATGCGCTGTATGTACCTTCAGAGGCGATCGTATTTAACGGATAACCTTTTCGTCGAACTTTTATTTCACTTAAATATTACTGCTTTTCATAAAAAAATTTTTTGAAATATTATTGTTTTAGTGTAACTTTGTTATTATGCAATGTTATCACAATTTAATTAACTAAAATTTTTGTTTAAAACTTCCTTATAACCAAAGTGAACCTTCACTATAAATGACGCGATTATCATGTAATCTCACTCGATAGACTAAACAATACGGTGTGAGAACCGTATCGTATTAAATGCGTATGGAATACGATCACTGTTAAATGTATATGTATATAGTAAATGTATCAACAGTACTGCGCAAAGAGACTAGTACTTACAGGGAGGATACAACAGCTTTTATCATGGCTGTAGCTTGGTACCATAACTGTAAATTAGTGACGTCATTTTTTGATTTGTCATTACATTACAATTTCACGTAAATATTACATTATTTTTTAACTATTTTGTTTAATTAAATCGCATATATTCGTTAAATATCTGTGTTGTATAAACTTATTTTGTATATAAAACTTATTTTTTACTTGATTTAGAGACAAAATGGTCGAAAAATAATGTTTGTATTTACGATAATTGTAATTATTATGAAAAATCCAAAAATTACGTCACCAATGTAAATTTATGGTACCAAGCTACCCAGGGAATACTTAGAAGTATTGTATTAGTGTCTTTAATATATAAGTGTCTTTAATGTATTACTGTATTATGTATAAGTGTCTTAATGTATTAGTATCTTTAATGTATTAGAGTCTTAAATGTATTAGTTATTTGAGGAGTGTAGTATTTCTTTGGGATGCTATAGTAGGAGTAAGGTACTGCTATGGCACTTCTAGCCCCTTATGTCAGTGTTATTTTTTGCCTAAGTCTTCCCTCTAAGTATTAGTCTCATTATTGCAGCGTTATGGACAAGTTTGAATTGCTAATAGATTTAAGAACGAAATTGAATGCATGTTGACTCCATTAAAGATATAATACGGGGAGGGGGTATTGCATATTTTAATACATTGAGAAATCATGAAATATCTTTTTGGGCTCTGCTCTTAGGGGCTCTGTGTAACCTTATTTAAACCTCAATAAGGTTAACGTTTCATTCTATACTGTTATATTTAATTTAACATTCCATTAATTGAATGTTTTAATTTGCTTCTTAACAACCCTAGAGTTTTTTACATCCTGACGACGAAGCGTGTCCGAAGTGGCGAGCAAATTTAATAAAGTTGAAAAAATTTAAAGGTTTTTAAAAAAATGTATTACAACTTCGTGCATTCAATATATTATTATGAATTTATTATAATATAATATATATATATTATATTAATATATATATATTATATATAATATATATATATATACATATTATATATATATATAATATATAATATATATATATATATATGGTAAATATTAAAAGTAAGGTAGTACTTATGTAAAAATAAGTAATATATATAATATATGTAAATATATTATATATATATATATATATATATATATATATATATATATATATATATTATATATATGGGTTAAATATTAAAGTAAGGTGTACTTATGTAAAAATAAATCTTGTAATTTGTGATTTCCTTGTTATTGTAGGTCTATGTTAAACATTGCTTTGAGTATAAAATTCTTAAAACTGACCTTGGCAACACTTGTAGAGTATTTACAGGTCTTGTTGTCTTTTAAGTGCCTATGAGAGCACTTTTATTTTTATTACATGTACTGATGTTTTTTTTTTTTTGTTTAGTATCATCTATAAAAAGTCAACAATTTATCATCCACATTAGTTTTTTACGTATTTTTGAATGGACAATGAACTTGCAAAAATTGAAAATATAAGAATTAATTTAGTATTTTTCGGTTCATTCCTAGCTTAAGCACTGGGGAGCCTCCATATTCCACAGATGGTCTCTTTCAATTTTATCTCAGAAATTTTGTTTCGTAATTGACGTTTTAATGATTTTTTTCGGGAAATAATGCTTCCAATATTTTTTTTGGGGAAATGACGCTTTAAATAATTTTTTCTGGTAAATATTGTTTTGTTAAATATTGTAATAATTTTGTTTAGGAAAAAACACTTTTGATAAATTTCGTTTAGGAAAAAACTCTTTTAATAAATTATGTTTGGGAAAAACACTTTTGATAAATTTTTGTTTAGGGAAAAACACTTTAAATAAATTTTGTTTGTGTTTAAAAAATATTATATCTTTTCCGCCGTCTTTTAAGTATATTAAATTAAAAATGTTGCACTCGTTATTTACGATGATATGTCAGTTTAATTTTAATAGGGGTACTTGACTGTACAAAGCTCTAACATCCTACATCTTAAATGTCATTTAATGCCCTTTCGTATAAAAGTTGGCACCAATAAATTAAAACTGCGTCTTAGACTTACAATAAGATTTGGAATTGGCTTTCACCTTGTTTATTAAGGCTTTATGCGACCATGTTTGGGTTGTGTTTTGTCCTGCTAAGATATACTGCTTTGCTCGTGTCAACTATACATAGAATCTGTCTGTATCATTGGTTTATAAAGAAAAGTGTAAGAAAGAGTTTGTCTTATTATAGGTGAAACTAAGACTTTATCAATAAGTGTATCAGATGTTTAAGTCGCAAAGTTGGCCTTCTTCAATTTTGTACTCCCTATAACTTATATGCTTGGGTGCAAGCCTAATTAACGTAATGTCCTCGTAGATCCAGGGCATATTCATTGGAGTGCATATCCATGGCCACTCCATAGTACCCTAAAATTGGTGCCGAATGGTCCTCGCCCTTATAATTGAAGATATAGAAACATTTAGGTGGGACTCATGATGACATGAGTATCTAAATTAGAGTTTGGTAACTTGTCGATCATTAATGCAGTTAATTAAGCCAATTAATTAAATTATAATAATTAATAAATTAATTAATTAAATTAATTAAATTTAAGTTAATTAATTAAGTAATTTATTTGTATAATTGCAAAAATTTATTTTTTTTTTTATCTCACTTCATTTTTTACTTTTTTATCCATTTTATGTTACTTATTAAAATTGTAAAAGAATAATATGTATGCAATAAATTTAGAAACAGAGAGATTTTATTCATTTAAAATATAATTATTTATTAACTTTTCTTTAATTTTATTATTTTTATTAACTTTTTTTTTTTTTTTTTTTTTTTTTTAATTTATTTTTATTATTTCATTTAAACCTAATAGTATTTTTACTACTCTCTCTTTTGTAGTGTTTTTTTCTTAAAAAACTGTTAAAGACTAAAAGCTATAGTTAAGATCTTTGTATTTAATAATTGTATTTTATGTATATATGTTAATACTTTTTGTTTTTCTTTTTATTACTTTTTTCTGTTTTTTTTTTTTTACCAGTGCACCTATACCTAAAAAGATAAATTTTAAAATGACTTCCCACGCACGGACTTCCCGGTGGGTTTGCCAAATTATTCATTCATTTGTGTAATAAATAATAACAATTGTTGGTAAAAGAACCATATATTTTTGTAAACTTGTACTATAATGTATTATTGTATTTTATATATAATATTTTGTATTTATAACACTGTAAAATTTGGTAAAATAAAGCTTGATTTAAAAAAAAAAAGTCAAAAGGACAATAATTTATTAGGTTACATTTGATCTGAGTTGTGAAGTATAACTTCGTCGTAAAGTTCGTAAATAACTGTACTAAATAATACTATACTATACTAAACAATAATACTATGACTATACTCTAAATAATAATACTATTAATAATACTATAACTAAATAATAATATTAACTGTAATAATAATACTATATCTAAATAATAACTATTACTATACTAAATAATAAATATATATAACTAATAATAACTATACTATACTAAATAATATACTACACTAAAAATAATAAATATACTATACTAATAAAATATTATACTGTCTAAATAATAATACTACACTATAATAAATAATAATACTATACTGTACTAAATAATAAAATTATACCATACTAAATAATAATAACTACTAAGTTCGTACATTCTTGTTAAACTATTGGTTCATTTCATAATGATAAATATTATATGAATATTTTTTTTCAAAGTTAATTCGCTAATACCAGATTACTTTGGTAACCTATAATTGGAAACCATTTGTCAGGAGGTAAGTTTGCTTTGAAATTTAAAACCCGCGCAGTTAATGTAATGATTGCAAGCATGCGTAGTTTGTAGCAATCATTTGAAGTTTGTTTATGACGTGTTTTTGTGATTGATTCTTCTCTATTTTTTATCCTTAACTGTGTCACTATATGTTATGGCAAATCGACTTCATTACCTTTATTAAAGATCCTTCAGACAACTTAGAATTATTTTTGTTTATAAATAGTCAAGTTAAGGTTAAGCATGGATCAGGTTCAATAACCAGTGGATACCTAGTGATTAATGTTCCATTGTCCCAACCATACCTATTGTTAATTATAAACGTAGGAAAAAACCAATCGCATTTTCGACATAGTTTAAACGCTAAAAAATACCTTTTGGTGCGAGAGGTAGTAAGTTAATCCGTTTAAACGGCAAATACGTTTATATTAATTTTGGCTAAAACTATTGCTGCTAGTATTACTTACTTGTGCTACATTAACATATATTATGAACATAATAAATTTAATGGGCATATATGCAGTGTTCTGTTACATACAATTAAACTGAAAAAGATTTTTTGGTCAACTGTTTTACTTTACAATCAAATGTTTTGAAATATGTATTTAATTTTGGACGACTTTTCACGATACCATTTATGAATTTATCAACAATATTCATACATGGCACTAGATGTGTACCATACACTATATATGTATATACCATACACTATGTATTACTAGTTCTATTTGTATCAGTAGCGATATATGGCCATCATCATAGAGGTGTAATCTCGGGGAAAAATGTTAACGGGAGTAGGAGTTGTTATAGTTATGTCACTAATTACATAGAGACATATTATAGAGGGGGCATAGCCTATCTCAATACATTGACAAGCCTGTCAATGTAATGTAATGTAAAACGACTGAAATGTCGTTTTGGGGCTCTCAGGGAATCTGTGTAACCTCATTGAAACCTCCTATAAGAGTGAGAAAAGGTTATAATAAATCAACTCTTTTCGGCTTCCCGCACATTGTTTGTGCTTTAATTTGTATTTTTAACGTTCTATATACGTTACTGTAACTTTGTACTGTTTATTTGATTACGTTAATAGTCGATGGCGATCAGGTTACTTTTTCGATGTTTCACAATTCAACCAGTTTAATTGTCATATCTCTATGACAAATTAAACGTTTTGATTGACATGTATATGAATACATGCAGTTCTAAAACATATATTTCCCTATATGGTGAGCGGAGCGAGTAAAAAAATTAAACTTTTATTATGGAGTTTCTCCCATTTTTTTAGTGCCTAGGAGACCCTAAAAAACTGTTAGAAGACCTCGTCTGTAATGCCTTCAGTGACATGGCTGTATATTCAAGTTTAACCTAGAATTAAGTATTATTTAATCTAAACGTCGCATATTATATATAAGTGCATTATTATATCTATAAAATCGCATTATATATTATAATTGCATATTATATTAAAAGACGCATTATTAATATATAAAGTATTATCTATTATAAAGCGCATTAATTATATTATAAAATGGCATTATTATATATATGCATTATTGTATATAAAGTCGCATTATATTATAAAGTCGCATTATCGTATTATAAAGTCGCATGCAACTTTCCTTATATGCAGATACCAGTTTTCGTTCAATATTGAAGTAGTTTACCAAACTCCAAGATTTGTGTTTAACTTGATCAAATATCCGGGTTCAGTTAGAAATTCATAAAATAGAACCGAATGCACAAAATCAGGGCTTGATGTTATGTTTTTTTGCAATGCAGGACCATTGATTTAAAAAAAAACTTGCAGGACTAAATACATGCCCAAAAAATCGATCCGGAAATATTTTGATATCAATAGATTTACCGGAAACATGCCTCAGGTCTAAAACTTCATCTAGATACGCCTTGCATTTAAACTCAGACAGATCAAAGACTATAAGATAATAATTAAATATTTTGCTTTGCATTGTACAAACAATCTTTATTCAATCAGTTAAGACGCTAAAACGGGTACATTCAATTTATTATTTTAAATGTTGATATGCTTGGCTATTATAAAATATTTTAAGATAAAAAGGAAGCTGAGCTGGTTTATCAAGCCGATCTAAGAAGAAATTTATGAGTGCAGCTCTGAATCATAACGTCAAAAGAATTTTTCATTCAATATCCTGGGGCCACTCCCCCTCCCAAGTGGCGTCAAAAAGTATGCATCTTAAGTACATCTTTTTATTATTCTCATTTTATTTTGATCAATATTTTTCTTCGAAAAATAGTACGAATACATCTAAAATGGTTGATATTTACCTTGAATTTTATTATTAGAAAATGTCTATTTAGTAATTTTATTAAAATTGTTTCAATTTGTTCAAGTTAACGGTCTGCCAAATTTGAATAAATGAACTATTTAGGCGCTTGATTCTTAAGTTTCAAGGACATCCGGTTAATTCGACACCAACTTAACAAAGTTAAATTTCATTTTGTGAAGTAGGGATATTTAGTGTGTTACGAAAATAAAGTCCCTACACCAATATTCAACTTAAATAATTTTCTAACATGTTTGGAGATTTTTATCATTGTGAAAGATTAAAAAGTATTATAATAAGAGTTAATTATATTATATATAACTTTAAATTAAAAATAAGTTATTATTTCATTAGATTTAAAGTTGAATTTATGACTCATAATGATTTAGGGATATTTAATCATTTTAAAAACACCAGTTGCTGTGGCAACACTGGGATATAGCATTCTTCTCCAGGGTTCATGAAAAAAAAGTTTATTAAGCTCAATTTATCTGTGATTTTTTAATTAATTTAATATTTAATTTTTAGTTTTTTTACTTGATTTTGCTGTGTCATGAAAGGCCGAGTAAAGTAGTATCAGTTTCAAGTGAAGTTTTCAAACATGTGACTTTATAAAATTAAGTTTTCCTCGAGAAAACTTCTGATAACTGCTATCAGGCATTACTGTAACTTGGAATTCCTTTATTTAATTTTTTCGATTATTTATTTTAAGTTATTTAGTTCTCTACTTATATTCGATATTTATCTAGTTAATACTTCCATTTTTCGTAAATTTTAAGACTGGTGTTTCTATTGTTCAACTTGTACCTATTTTGTAATTTTGTTCGAGTCACGTATTTAAATTTTTTGCTTAATTTATTATTTATTGGTAACGAATTATTTAATTTATTAAAATATACTTGAATTTACTTTTAAAATTGATGAAAGAAAATATCAATGTATTATTGAAAGCTGTGTTTATTTATGAAAACATATGTGTCTTGTTTTTGAGAGGTCACAGTTTTTTGGAGTTGAGAAATAATTGTTAGAGGTGAGTCCATACTTGGTAGTCTGACTGACTGATTCATTGTCAATTTATTTTTCTCCTAACAACTAATAAATATTTAAATGACTGTTCTTAAGAAATATTGAATGCTAATTATCATCTTAGAATTAAGAGGAATTTTAGGAGATGTTAACGAGATGTAATGTATGTTTATTTTTCCAAGAGTTCTTAGTTCGTTTACTACAATATTATCCTACGTTCACTCGCTGTGTTTAGCAAGCAGCTTAACCCAATGTTCAACCTGTCATATGAAAAGGGTTGAACACAGGGTTCAACCCTGAAATTCAACCCCCTTTTTTATCGGTGTAGAGGCTAAACTATAGGTTGAAAAATACTGTGTAAACAAGTTGTGTTCTACATTCAAGGGGCTCGAGTTTCGTTTTTATCACCTATGATGTATAAAAAATAACAATTTTGATTTTTTATTTATTTGTAAATGCAGATAATATCACTATATTACTTATTATTCTGTACCACTGTACAGAATAATAAGTGAACTGACTCTACTACAAAACTACTGACTCCCCTACAAAACTAGTGTAAGTTCTGAAAAATAATTTTTATAAAATAATTGAGTTTTCTTGATATTATAACAATGGCTGCCACTCTGTAACTGACAAAAATTGTCGAATGTTATAATTTTTTGTAAGCAAACTCTCTGTGTTCTTTTATTTACGTCCAAAAAATAAAAATATAGGTTTCTGTTATTGTTTTATAACCTTCATCAGTGATATGAAACATAACATTAGGCATTACCTCCTCTTCAATTACAGTAGTTGCTTAAAGTAGCCCTAGCGTCCAAACTTTTCTTCTTTTGACATTTCTAGCATATCAAAAGTCTCTTGTTAATTTTATTCCACTCTAATGTTTAATGACTTAACTAATTTATGAGATTACAATTTATGCATTAAAATAATCAATTTTGAACAAAGTAGTTGTTAGGTTTATGATCAGTTGACAGCCCATTCTAAATTGAGTAAAAGAAATCATTATATTGGTTATTTCTACCCTGCCGAAGGAGGGATCTGATAACATTTACTACAAACAAACAGTGTACTAAATCTACTGATCCATGTGCAAGGAATTCAGTCTGATACACTAGAACAAAGGAGGTGAAATCCGTTTTACTCCTTGATACATTATATGCACCTTGAGCAGCCATTGTATTTACTCATCAGGGCTCCGACATAGCCTGATAAGTTAGGCGTTACAAAACAGAGTGGGACATGACATTATGTCATGACATAATGTTGATGGCTCTGGAAACTGTGGAATAGTTTCCAGATGTAGCATTACATTTTGCTTGTTACATTTCCTAGGTGTCTCTCGCACAATTATAATGTGCCAACTATTCATGTTTTGCAAAACATTATTATTATGCAAAGAAATCACAATTTAACTAAATATATATTTTTGTTTTTAACTTTTGTAACCAATATTTTGGTGGCATCTGTTATGATGTCATCTGATTGGATTGTCTTAACAAATATGGTGCAAAAACCAGAGAGTATTAAAGTTGATATGATCACCTCTTGAATACAATGTGTATGCATAGTAATTTAAAGAGTTCCTATCCTCAATGATTTTTGGCTGGCTGTTAATTGATCAAACTAAAACTATTAATATGATGAAAACATTGACTCAGGTTCTTTTATTTCACCACCTGGAGTGAAAATGTTGAACATTTCCACTCAGAGGGTTCTAAGAAAAATACAATTTCAATTCATCCAATAAGATACTATAATTTATCTAAAAATCCATTATTTGGTTGGACTTGGTGGGAAAAGAAGGAGGAAAGAAGACAAGTTCCACTAAAAGGTGGGGCTTGTAGTGTGGTAAGAGAGAAAGCGTGGTTGTAGTGGTGCCACTACAGATCCACTGCAACAGAGAGGTGAGTGAAATTACTAAAGTCTCTTTAGGGACTTTACTTGAGTCACCCCTGGTGTAGTGGTTAAGGTACGCCGCCAATACACAGAACGAATGGACTTTAAACTTCCGAGTTTATTTAGTCATGGGTTCAATCCCAGCACGGGCCTCTGGGATTTTTATGAAAGGGATAAAGATTCTGCGTACCACGTCCTTCAGAAGGGACGTAAAACCGGTGGTCTCGAGGTTGTGCGTTGTCAGGTACTCGTCAAAGACCCCTTACCCTAAATGAAACTGGGTATAGGCAAAATTTAGGACCCTCATAGTAGATTCACTATAATACTATAATGTGTCTGTCTTGTAGTTTAAAGTGTATGGAGGTTTGGTTTAACAGCAAGGGCACGTGGTGTTCCTAGTTTTCACTAGACTATATGAGTCAGTGAAAATATGTATGATATCTTGAAATAGCATGAGAGGAACCATAGAAATTCACGGCTCCTCTGACTAGATCAGATAAAATATAAAAATATAAAAAAAATATAAAAAATATAAAGGGAGGTAAAAAAGCATGAGAGGAACCATAGAAATTCACCGCTCTTCTGTCAAGATTAATTGAAATGTACCTACACTTGAAATTAAAAGGAGTAGAACACTATCTTAAGGAGCTGGCAAAAAGGGCCCAACAACGTGGCCTACTTGCCTGGTAGTTAATACCACTCTCCCCATATTACTACTAGAGACTTTACTTAAGGTACATGTAAGGGAAGAATTTTTCTAAAGGAGGAGTAAGGGAATATGAGAAATAATGCCTCTAAAATCCACCATTGAATTACAAAACAAAACTGGAATCCACTCTGTGATGATCCACCCTCTGGTGAGCTAGAGTTGAATTATAAGACTGGCCAGCAGTGACCTAGACATAATTAAAATTAAAAAGGTTGTATTTACCGCAAGTTGAAGAAGCAATCGAAGAATCAGCTACCATCGATACTTGCTGTTGACAACAGCAAGTATCAACGGTAGCTGATTCTTCGATTTAGACATAATTACATACTGAGACACTGACCAGATACAAAAATGATCAACTACAAGCAATTATTGCTAACATCAAACAGTAAGTTTATTAAAATCCCTTGAGAATTTTTCTAGTTTAGTGGAACCAATCCACTAACACTAGTTGGTTTTATCCATGAACTTGAGTTTGTTTGTAAAAACATAGTGTAACTCATTAGACTGAGGAAAAAACTAGAATTATTCTTCATAAAAAACACTTGCGCGTTTAACTAAAACCATTTAAATGCCATTTACAATATAAATTAGTACATTTCCCTCAAAATTTGATTTTAATTATATTCTGGTATTAACTTGAAAATTTACTTTGATTGTATTGTAGCTGACCTTTACTGGACACCCGATACTAAAAAATAACGGTAATTAAGGCATCCTTTGAGGGCTTTAGTTTAAGGTTATCTGGCTGCAAGCTTCAGTGCTCTGACAGCATTGTTTCCTGACCATATTCTGCCATGACTTTTCCTATCCTGCTAAAATTAAAAGCAGAATTTAAACAAATCTTTAAATTAGTATTACTAAATGTTTTAATTTGGATTTTTTGATTGTTTTAGGAGACGAGGTGGTAAAGGAAAAAGAATTTGGAAGTGGTACTGGCGCGGAGCTGTACCGAAGAAACAGAGAGACTCGCTAGAATCTAATCACATTGGAATATCAATAAAAAGTACAATCTCGACTAGGAGTACGATATCGACTCGATACGATACTGATACACTTACGACTGACTCCTCCTCAGATGTGGAACTACCTCAAAATAAGCATAGCTCTATAGGTAACATTATGTAGATTTTAGATTTTGGTCTCCGAATATGACATTCTATAAACAATAAATATTGTATTTGTAGAGAAATAAAATACAAATAAAAAATGTGGACTATTTAAAGTAGAAGACAATCTTAGGATTGTTATGAACAAATTGTTTGATAAATGTAAACTATACCAATAATTAGTACAACCTATTGAAATTTCCTGACATTTGGTGTTGAGCAAGGGTTATTTTTGTTTTACGTTTAGGGACATTCATAATTTTTGACAACGAGGGAATTTCTTTACTTTTCACAACCCTGTTTGTCTATTTCCTTTATTTGAAGAATTAGAAAAGTATCTGGGCTTTAATTGTATTTGCTTTTGAAATCACACTGTTTACTTTTACTCATAGGTATATAGGTAAAGTATCGTGTTTGCAAATAATCCAAAACTGGAATTTCAGCTGAATTATCCATTTTAGGTGTTTTTAAGACCTCCCGAGTGGTTTTTACAAAGTTGCCTGCCTTCATGTATGTGTGTCTGCTATTATCATTATTTAATGTCTGAGGATAAGTGTAGCGAGTCCAACAGTATCGATATTTAGCGACAGTGTTGCTAAATACATTTGGTGATTTGTATACTTTGAGGATGAAGGAAGCGAGAGTCTGTACTTGCAAAGCCAACTTGATAAGAAAAAACTTTGAGTTACCATGTTCCCGATTTTTTAATTTTAACATTATTTTACTTAAAGGTGTGTTATAAATCATAACAGATGCACCATATAATTTTGTTTTAATCTCATCTGTTAATAATTATGAATATAATTGTTATGTCATGTTTGTTAACAGGGAGGACGTCAAGTATGAAGACAAGCTTTTCAATGTCTTCGCTGCAACCCCCTAGCGGCTGTCTAGAGGGTCAACAGCATGCGAACGACAGGCCATACTATTCACTTAGGAAAAAACCTAGGTATAATACCTTAACGTACTTATATTATAGCAATATATAAAAAATGAGGAGAAAAAGTTAACTTTTCTCTTTAAGTGAAAAGTATATTGTTGTACCTTATTGAACTTCTTGTTGAACATTCAAAACATTAAAGTTCATTTTTCCCTTCAAGGGGATCATGTTTCCCGGCTTATTTAGTCCTTCGATAAAACATTGAATTCTTAAGCTGAATATCATGGTTCAAATCAAACCAAAGGCAGGTTGTTTTTATCAATTTAAACTTCTTAAATTAGCTATTATATTTCATTTTTTCCCATTTAATTTATTGTTTTGTTTTTATGCTAAGCTAGATTAGCAGCTTAGTGAAATAAAACATATATTATTAACATTTTCAAAGGAATAGTGTTAAATACTGAAGATAATAAAACCCCTTCTACAGGTTAAAAACATGGTTAAACTCCTTGATACTTAAACCAAGATTTTAAAAATAATTTTGAACTCTTACCCTTATTTCAATTGTGTTTGCCTAATTGATAATACTTGTGAAAACTATTAAATACATACAAGATCATTGATCTTACAAGTAATGAATAAAATTATATACGAGATCATTGCTTTTTTACAAGTAGTGAATAAAAATACATACGAGATCATTGATCTTGCAAGTAGTAAATAAAAATACGTACGAGATCATTGATCTTACAAGTAGTGAATAAAAATACGTTTGAGATCATTGATCTTACAAGTAGTGAATCAAAATGTTCCTTGATAATTAATTTTATTATTATAAAAGATATTATAAATTGGATGAGTAATTTTTAAAAATTATAGAAGTACAAAATAAAAATGAATTAGATTTTATTTAAATACCTGACTACTTTGAAGACAACTGTATAATTTTCAAAACTTCTCAGATCAATAATGCAAGTTGTCAAATTGCAAAAGAAGATGAGCTGGGATCTCAGTTAAAAATATATTAAAATGCACTCGTCAAATGTCACTTTTATTTGTAGTGCAGTGAAATACAATGGCATCATGACACAAACACTATGGCATCATGACCCAATACAATGGCATCATGAAACTAATACAATGGCATCATTGAATGATCTTCTACGTCATCAGCAATTTGCCCTTTTTGTCACTAAATTTATGATGTTATCATTCTCGGCCCCAAACCTAGTGATAGGAATAATTTAATATTAATATAATCAGAGGAATAAAATTAGTCTCTCCACTGGCATCAAAAATTTATTTAAAATAAAGCATAACTGGCTTTCAACTGACTAAAGGTCATCATCAGTGCCGGTGAGGTGTTAGGAAGCTAGGTTTTGAGTCTTTTCTTACTGTTGACTGTTATTAGACAGTCAACTGTTAACTGTTATTAGACTCAGTCAGCAATAAGAAAAGACTCAAAACCTAGCTTCCTAACTCATTACACCTCACCGGCACTGATGATGACCTTTAGTTGGACCTTGGTAAAGCCGATTATGCTGTATTTTAAATAAATTTTTGACACCAGTGGAGAGACTTACTTTATTCCTCTGATTATGATGAACTCCTCTTGCGCTCATTTTTTGAATTCTTTTATTAATATAATTTTATGGTTAGAATTTTTTATTATTATTATTAATAAATGATTAAATTCTAATAATAATTTAACATTAAAATTGGTTCTGATCATAGGAGGGCAGAGATGGAGGAGTGGAGGAGATCCTGGGGAAGTAAAGAGAACAAGGATGAATTCTGGGCAGCTCTGGCTAATAATTACCATTATCTTATGGATAATAACCTTATTGATTCCTGCAAGGTTTGTATCTCTTATTGCTTACGTCAGGTTTATGCATAGTGTGGTCCCAGGACCTTTAGGGCTCTGTCGAAAGATTTTAAGGGCTCCGCGACCTAATAATCAATCTACTAGAGCAATACTTATGAAGAGTTAATTATAGTCCAAAAGCCAGGCTTAAAAAATGTGACTCATTTTATACTACTTCAAACCAAATTATTCTGAAAATATACCTTAAATTATGAAGGAAAAGTATAGTCTGCCAATTTAGAGTGGAGCCTTTCATATGATTGCATATTCCAGTTTTCTTGCAATAAGGGGCTCCCAGTAAAAACATGAAGAGACTATTTTTTAAAGCTGATAAAATGTTCTATAAAACAAGCGTTTTATTATCAAAATTTGCTGACTTTGCATAAATTAACCATTTTTTGGTGTTTTTGAAAGAGCCATAACTTTGGTTGTAGTTATCCGATTTTGATGATTAAACACTCGTTTTGTAGGAAATTTTATCAGCTTTAAAAAATGGTCTCTTCTTACTTTGCACATGACTTACAGGGAGCCACTTATTGCAAGAAAACTGGAATTAGTTCGATTTTATAAAATTTTGAGCATGCGCAATCATATGAATCACTCTAGATAGGCAGACGATGCTTTTTCTACATAATTTAAGGTATATTTTCAGAATAATTTGGTTTGAAGTAGTACATAATGAGTCACATTTATTTTTACGATTGCTTGTATGAAAGGCTCCACTCTAGATAGGCAGACGATGCTTTTTCTTCATAATTTAAGGTATATTTTCAGAAATATTTGGTTTGAAGTAGTACAAAATGATCACATTTTTTCAGGTCTGGCTCTTGGACTATTAACTTTACACTTCATTTGCTTTTTGTGATTTCGAAATGTTTTGGTTTATTTATATGTAATATAAATATAATATGTAATATAATATTTATTTATTATATGTAATATAAATATTACATACAGTCCATAAATCATGTACTTATTGACCAAGTTTTCATTGGTGAATGGAAATAATAAGCATCCAATTTTTTCTATTGCAAGTTAGACGACAGAAAAAGTATAAGTCACTTACTTATTACCGAAATTCTGTTTGCTGTATTTACAATTGTCGAGCGTTGACCTTCATCTTAGTTATAATAAGAAATATCGACGGTTACAAAATAAATTGTTTTTCGACAAATTATTCTGATTTGTTTAGAAACAGCGCATTTTGTATTAATTATGAGTGTTAATTATTACATAATTGTTATATTCTTATTTGCGTGGATTTATTATAGACTGCTGTAGATATTTGGGGTTGATAAAGCATTTATTGATGGTTTAATCTTCAAGATCAACTAATATACCTATATATAACTAATAAATTTTGTATGAACATTGGGAATAAAATTGTTTACCTAAGACTTAAGTTGTAACTCAGGTTTTCATATGAAGCGACCTGGCCCCGTAAGCATGTTTCACGTCCCAAGGGATGTAAAACACATATTTTCGTCCATAAGAATGTAAAACACATATTTATGTCCCTAGAGACGTAAGTCACAGAACAAATTCTAAATAATGTAAGGAATGAAAAATAGAATGTGTACAAAAAAATGAAAACCCCTTCGCTACAATTTTTATTAACATGCCTTTAAATTGTAACTTCTCATTCCCATTATCATCAACAAATTTTAAAAATTAATAGAAATATATTTCACTTATTATCTAAGTCTTAAATAAAATTTACAGGGATCAAAGAATCTCAGCTCTCATATTATCTCTTTTGGCTAAGCATCGGGAGTCAATTTAGGTATCTCCCTCGGAAAAGCCTTGAGAGCTAACTTGTTTACCTCCCTCGGTCATACGGCCTCGGGTGATAATGAAGTTTTCACCTGTGGCTTTGCCTTATGTGAAAACTTGGCCTTGAACTGTAAAACTTTCTTCTCCCCCTTGCTGTATAAATAACTATTAATTTCCTCATAATAATTACCTCTTCAGCTTTGCCTAAGATGTTTATTGTCATGAATATCTCTACTTGGCCTCGGGAGTTAATTATCATAAATCTCTCAGCTTTGCCTCTAAAGTTAAATAATTTGGTTCCTTCCACTTTCGAAGGACTTATTGCTCAGGGAAGTAATGACATTTACGCATGGTGCATTAATTACTATTATTACTCCTTGATCAATGTTACCGTCAAAACTTTATCCTATCAGTTGATTTTGAATAGTAAAGGTATCTATTTTACTCCGCAGTATCAACTTAAACATATCTTATTTAAATTGACTTATTGTGTAACTTGACCAGGTAGTTTAATAGTTTAAGTATCTGTTTTTCAGATTTATACTCGCAGTGGATTAGATTTACTAATTTAATTTAAAGCTTGCTGGAATTTGAATTATTAAAAATTCAATTATTGCTTAGTAGTATTGAAAGTGGCTTAAGCATTGTTTAGAAATATTAAGTATTATTATTATTGCTTGAAGCTTATTTTCCAAGACAGCATTTGCAATGTTTTGCTTGACACAGCTTTATAATATTTGATTAATAGTGTGAAGGTTTATCTGGGTGAAACAATATATATTGGAGTTAACATTTACCTTGGGAGGTATGACCAACCAAATACTAAAATGTTTCAATAAAAAAATAAAGCCAATAAAGCTCAATTTAATGAAGATTCAAGATTATCTTAATGTTAATTATACTCCTATAACTTTCGACATGATTACGTGACTAAAAATCAGTTGGAAGAGAGAAAACATAATGCTTGTAACAGGTGCAAGGGGGAGTGATGTGGAGGTGAGTCAGGTTATTTTACCAACCGGGCGGCACATGTGATCTTAATCACTTCTTATCTTGTCTCTTAAATTCAAAACTAATTGTTTTTAACTAGATTTTTATCATTTCTTTTACTTTGAACGGTGTTATTGTTATTTAATAGGATTCTTGCATACTCTATCTAAACTTCCACTCGGAAAAAAAAATTTTTACAAAAAAAAAAAACAGTTAAATAAAAGACTCGGAATAATGTAACGTGCAAAATACTGACACCATATTATTTCTAATATGACAATTTCCTAAATATCCATTAGCTATGGCAGCACTGATTTGTGAATTTCTTCTGCGATGAGCATAAACTGTGAAATCAAGTAAACAGTTATGTTTTTAAGCACAATACAATATCCAGGAATAGCAATAACAAGGAAAAACACAAATTTATGGAAAAACTTGGCACTAATGAAACAAAGTTCAGGGCTGTTCAGAGAGCAAATGAAAGGATTTTTAAATCAATTGAGTAACATGTGTTTAGAGCACGCCTACTGGGGGTTGGGGGGACACCCAAGTACTTGTAGGTATTTTTTTCTTTCTGAAGTTGGACGCTTGCTACTTCCATTAAAACAGCTGTTAATCTTAGAATAATACTTTATATAGAAGGAGCACTACTGATAACACAAAAGCCGGTTGACTGGTGCAACTAAGTAATACTGCCAACCTAACAAAAAAAATGTTTTTTTTTTTAAAAGTTGGCAATATTTCCGGTTGTTGAAGTATTTTATTAAATTATTTATTAATGCTTCATTACTTATTAATTCTAAATGTATAAAATGGTTAATTATAATATTTTAGGTATAAGAAAATGTATTTGAACGATTATAACAAGAAAAATTTTAATTATGCATTATCGAGATGGCCGATAGTTTGACGCGTCTTGTGTTTACTTAAAATAATGCAAGTAATTTACAGAGGGAATATTTTTCATATTATTTTACGACTATTTCTTTCTCGTGTTTATGAAAAATATAGTTTGTTTTTTACTAAACAAAAATTGTCCAATAGATCCGTGTTTACCCACGTATGTAAATGAAACAAACTTATTTAGTTTACGAAATAAATAATAATGTGTATCATTGTGTTCAAAAAATAGTATATGAGACTATTGTATGACGTCAGAACTGGATACTTGCATTGTTACTGTATTGCTATCATACAATATTTAAATTTATAATAGTGGGGGAGTCAAAATATTTAAATACGACAGGAACTAATAAAATATTTAAATAATGGCGGGCTAGCACACCGACTATGTAAGGATGGCAACTTAAAAGCAAAAAAAAATATGTTGTTGTCTGGTTGGCAGCATTACTTAGTTGCACCAGTCAACCGGCTTTCTTGTTATCAGTGGAATTACATTGTGTTTACGGTCCTGTGCTCCTTCTATATATAGTATTATTCTAAGCTGTTTATTCTTATCGAAGGTTACAAAAGGTTATAAAGGTTATACTGGGGGGACACCCAAGTACCTGTAGGTATTTTTTTCTTTCTGAAGTTGGAGGCTTGCTGCTTCCATTAAAACAGCTGTTTATTCATACCGAAGGTTATAAAGGGAGTAGTATAATTAGCTGGTTATAAATGAGCGATTAGATTGTTTTAAATCTGTGGTTTTTACTTTTCCTTATTTGTACCATAGGTATATAGGAAAAGTATTGTGTTTGCAAACAAATTCGAAACCGGGATGTCACCTGAATTATTCGTTTCAGGTGTTTTTAAGGCCTCCTAAATGGTTTTTACAAAATTTTCTATTTGTATGTGTGTGTGTGTCTGTTATCATCATAACTTCCATGAGATGTTTTTTTATGCTAGAGAGTTGAAACTTTGTATAAAAATCTGTCTCTATCAAATTACTTGTGTGCGTTATTCAAAAAATTGTTAAACTTAAATAATTTAATTGAGTTCAAATTTGGTACAAGTGTATACACTTAATTACCATTACTTATGTAATGGTATACCATTACATAATAAATAAGTAAACTAAGTTTCATTTTAATATGATAAGTATATCCATGATTCTTTTTGGATTATAAAAGTTAAGCAGCATGGAGTGTACTCAGTGCTTAGATAAGTGACTGCTGGGAATAGATCGGATGTATTTAGTGTCTATGGATGAGTGAAGCAAGTTCAAAGTAGGGAGGACGAGTTATATAAATACAAATGATGAGGAAAAGTTCTGAGGTACCCCGTACCTGATCTATTTTAGAAATTTGTTCTAAAGTTTTTCTACCAAGGTTGTTTACTAAGAGATATTATAACCAGAGTGGCACGTAAGTGGTTAAATTTTGAAACATCAAAAAAATTACCTCAATGCCTTTGATTATTAATATAATTACATAAACAGTTCAAAATTACTGTAACTTATATAATTGAACGTTATGATGTAAAAATTCATATTTTTTTGTGTCATTAATTGGTATTAATGACTCAGTGTAAAAATTGAAAATTCAGTTTGTGTTTTTGCTGGGTTTTGGTTTTGTTGCTTTTTAGCCTGACTTGGCTAGTTTGTTTCTTGCTTAGTCATTGCTTCTCTAAATGCTTGTTACAGGAAGCTGGTCGCGATCTTGCGGGCGGAGGATCTCCAAATCATGAGTGGAGTTTCCAACAATTTTCAGAGCAGTTCACAGAGCTCAGTGCTTGGTTAGATAGTATACAGGATGCTCTGAGCAATAGGACACTGGTAATATTGAACTTCTTATAGAAATTAATGCTGTTTGCAAATTATAAAAAAAGTTGCTTGTGTATATAATTTAAGCTGTGATTAAATACTAAGCTTCTTTATTCTGGTGTGATGATTATTAATTATTAATGAGGAAGATGCATGTTTGCCAAATTTATTTTTATTTAAAGGTATACTACATTTAATGGATAATAGCACTTGCAAAAAATGTTTAAAGTGTTCCAATTAATTTTTGAAGTTTACTGTTGTTGTTAGGGCATGTTGTTCAAGACAGGACATCAGTGGATTTCCTGGTGCTATGCATTTCCTCATTGTCAGTAGTTTTTGTGTGAAATAATTTATAGTGTTTGCTTTCCCTTTATTGTAGAATAATTTCTACTAATTAACAACTCATTGTGGGCTATTCCTGTGGTATTTTAGTATTTATTTGGTTATTTTGGTTGTCTGGGTTAAAATAGTGTGAAAAGATCCTAAATATTTCTACTGCTTGGATCCCATCAAAATGTTTTACGTATTTGTGGTCTAATCAGTACATACTTATCAAATAACTAAACATTAAAGGCCTAGATAGAGCATTTATTGTTCCACATTTTGGACTTAAATAGCCAGAAAAAAACTAATTTCATCAAGTTTGACTTAAAAAAAAATAACCTTCAGTAATGGAATAAGTGTGAGTCCATTACAAATAATGAAAATTAAGAAGTCTCTCCGCAAAACAAAACTTTATTGGCAAAGCACTTTCAACCTAACTAGAGGCCATCATCAGTGCAAAACCTAAAAAACAAGTACAGCAAAACAAAAAAAAAACTTAAATAAAATCATAGGAAAATTAAAGCAAATTACTATCCATATAAAAATATCAAATATGTTGATTCTCCTTTTTACCACTGAGATGTTAAAAAGGAAGAAGACTAAAATGATATGTGTTTTTACTTGATATCAGAATGACAGTAGGAGGCGTGGGTGCCTGTTGCATAGCATTCAGTAAGGGGTGGCTTCATTCAATTTTAAATAACCTATTCTGTTCTGACTTCGCTCAATATCTCTGAAAAATCCATTTTCTCCCTTTACTGACAAAATGCAGTTGCTCCAACATTATGAGGCCTTAAAAGTGGTTGTGAGTTAGTAAATGTTGATAAAATTTGCTTTTCTGTCTCAATTTATATTCTCCAGCTCTGTTAAGTATGTTCCTTGTGTGTGTTGGTTTTAATTGACCTCTGGACTAATGTTTTAATCATCAATAGTGAAGTCTATTTAAACTTTCTCAATTTTTACTATTATGGCACTAATAAGCACATAAAACTTAAAATAATTATATTATATTGGTATTATTTATTATCTATATTTAAACATAGATTTAAATTTAAACACACCCTGGTCTGTTTTTGATTAAATAAATTGATTTCAGAGAATTTTTGAAGAAAAAATGAGCTATTGTTTTTCTGATAGGGACAGTGCTTTTCTTTAAGTCATTTTGATGTAAAATTAAAAAAAGTTTTAACTAAGAACTAGAGATACCAAATTTTAAATTAAAACTGGGAGATTATTATTTTTTTCATGTAATGTATTAATCCCAGTTCCATTGGAAATGATGGTGGTAAAATTGTTCAGGCAGTGGTAAACTTCACTAAGTTCGGTCTGAACCGCCAAACTTAGCGTCTCACCTGTCAGGTGAAATGGTGAGAATAGAGATGTCCGTATTTAAGGAAAAAGGAAAGGATAGTTATAAAATTAAAAAGGTTGTATTTACTGCAAGTTGTAGAAGTAATTGAAGAATCAGCTACCAACAATACTTGCTGTATCGACGGTAGCTGATTCTTTGATAGTTAGAAATCTTATGCTAAGTGGTCAATAAGAACAAAAAATATAAATAATATATGTTGTATAATTGATAATTAGACATCTTACTAGAAAATGAAAGTACAAAGAAAATAATAATATAAAAAATGCTTAAAATGTTATTAAGTTATAAGTGATGAATTACATTAAATAAATAAATTATGTATGTACGCCCTTAATTGAATAGATGAATCAATACCTGATAGTGGAAACCTCATAAGAGGGCCTACCATGATAAAATATAAAAATTTGGTTAGAATTTAAATCATAATTGTTGAGATTTAACGGTTACCTGATACTTGATAAAACAGAGAGAAATAAGGTGGATGAGCTGTGATGAGGTTAATATGTACTTTGCAGGGTACCCGGCTGGATGTTAGATGAATGAAATAGAAATAGTTGTTAACACAACTATTTGTAACTAAGATAAATCATTTTAATTTAATTAGTGATTTATTTTATTTATTTATTTTTAATTATTGTAATTTTGTATGTTTTTGTTTGAACAAAATTGAATTGATTTTATAAGTTATTGTGTCTTGTATGTATTTATTTTATGTTTATAGTGATGACATGTTATATCTATTATTAGAATGTGTAATTAATAAATAAAACAAAATGCTTCCCATGGGGTTAGGCCTCCATCTGTATAAACTCCCATGTAGGAAGAAAAGAGAGATTGACTTATTAAGATGAAAATATGCCTAATGGGCAAGGTGAAATAAAGGTTTGATTTACTAATCATGAGGACCCAAGGTAGACTTTTCCTCATCACATCGGATTCGCTACCCTCATCGTCCCTAATTCAGACTCGTTTCGCTCAGAGTATACAATTTGTTAAATGTAGTCTGCAACACCTCTTTAAACTCACTTCGGTCTTCCTCAGATCGTAAACACACACACTCAATGCTGCTTCACAAAAATGATGGATATACTTGTTGTATTGAAACGAACCATAGTTTACTTATTTATTACATAATAGTGTATACATGTGTACCGAATTTCAACTCAATTGCATTATTTTACAATTTTTGGAACCTAAGACGCATGTTACCATGTATAAGACTAACCCAATGTTAGTTTTATACATGGTTACATGCGTGCTAAATCTCAATCTGATCTTAATATTTTTATGATTTTTCAAAACTTTTGCCGAGTTATTTTTGCAGGTTAATGACATCATAAAAAAATATATTTTCCGAATAGCACAACTACAGAGGTTGACTGATTTTCATACATAGTTTCAACTCTCTAGCATAAATACACTAGGAGCTACGATGATAACAAAGACACACACTCACGTATATACTCACTTACACACACACATACAGGCAGACAACTTTACAAAAACCACTTGGGAGGTGTTTAAAACACCTGAAACGGATAATTCCGTTGATGTCCCGGTTTCATATTTTTTCGCAAACACAATACTTTTTATATACCTACGGTGTAAATGAGGAAAAGTAATAAACAAGTTTATAAAATTAAAAGTGCTTAAAAATGTGACATTTATCTTCTTGAAGTTTGTTACATCATTATTAATGCTTAACTTCATCAGTGAAAGGGTTCACCTTCTAGCGTCACATGCCCTCAACTAAGGCAATTAATTGTGGCATGGTTGTTTGCAGTGTGTTCTCGCCACAAATGATTGGTCCCAGAGATTTCCTGCATTGCATGTTGCAAAACTACTAGATATACCATTATATGTGTAATTGTTTTGTTTGAACAGAGAGAAGGGGTAGAAATGGTTAGTCGAGCTTACAAAAGGAAATTATTCAATAACCAGAGTGGTAGGTTGGTTGCTCGGTGTCCTGAGTTAAAAGAGGAAGTTGCCTGGAGAGTGTCATATTTAAATAGTAAATGGGAACGCCTGGAGCAACTCATTCATCTTGCTAGTCCTTCACATAGCCATCTAGATTTACCTACAGGTACCTACCTAACTGTTTTTGTGAATACTGTTGTTTGTAACTGTACTTTAGGAATCCATAGAATCTTTTTTTATGTTTTTGCCAAGTACTAAAATCTTACTTGAGGGTGTGGATGCAACACGTGTGGTTTATGTCCATTTAAACCAAATTTGCTTAATTTTTCAAAGGAATTGTAACATTCAAATTAAATTTATTGATAAGAGGGCACAAATGAGACTGTTATTTGTTTTACGGTACTATATTTCACCCATACCTGGGCATATTCATGTTAAGATAACAACCTAAAATTAGTTAACTACACTTAAGAAGGTAAGAAAGAATGTAAACAAATTTATTCATGCTGATAAGTGCTTCACTTTATTTACTTCCATAACGTAGTTAGAATATCCTAACGATATGAGTAATCTTATTTTTTATTAGCTTATCAGCATGAATGAATTTGTTTACATTCTTTCTTACCTTCTTAATTGTAGTTAACTAATTTTAGGGTTTTCTTTTTAGGTTGTTACTTTCACATGAATATGCCCAGGTATGGGTGAAATATAGTATCGTAAAACAAATAACAGTCTCATTTGTGCCCTCTTATCAATGATCTTAATACATGGAGACTAATACCTCAATCTATATTTCAAATTAAATTTTTGTGAGTGTTGACCTTTTGTCCACTTCCTAGGAGGATGAGCAGATTTAGATCAAACTTGGTTCCAAAATAAAATCCTATTTGAGGAAACCTAATAAAAAGAAAATTAAATTTGACAAAATTAATTTGGTGGGCATTTATTTAAAATGTCTATATGTCTAGGCTGAGGATATGCCATACAAGGCTGACTCATAGTCATCTAATGAATCGACAGTTGCAACCAATCTGCAAAATTTTTAACGGCCTCTAACAGTAGTGCATGTATTTAAAGTGTGGGACATACAGTTTAATGGGCTTATGACACAGTCTGTTTACATCTTTGGAAAACTAAATAAAGTTTGTTATGACCAGGGTTAAGGAGTTGGAGTCAGAGTCAGCACTTTTTGAAGGATTTTAGCATATTTTTACTTACTTATTTCTTTGTACTTGAAAATTATTTAATTTAAATTACTCTACACTCTTTAAAAAAATATGGAAGAAATCACATAATATAATATTGTACAAGTAATAGTATATTATTCTTGTTTAATGATCTTTTTTATACATTTATTTTATATTTAATGTTAATATTATATATGTTATACATAAAATTAATTAATTGCTATAACAATAATTAATGAAACTATTTAAACATGTTAAATCTTCTGGAGTAAGAGTTTTTGAAATCAAGTGTAGTTAATTCAAGTCTGTTTTAATTATTTAATATCATGTTAAATTATTTTCACTTGATAGTTTCATTTATTTTTGTTTTTACAAAGTTAATTTAGTTTATTTTAGTATAGAAACTATAATAAAATTAAGCGTTATTAAAAACAAACTATTGTATAACTAATGCTTGTTCAGTAACTATATAATTATTTTAGCCAAGTTATTTTATACAAATTTATTATTTTAGCCAAGTTATTTTATACAAATTTAACTTTTACTCCTGAAGATTTAGTATATTTCAAATATTTTTAGTGAGGGATTTATTTGAGGGTGTTTTCTGAAGTGAATGTCTGTTTCAGATATTGAGCATGAGTTGAGGTGTTTGAGAAAATGGATCAAAGAGACTGAAAAAAGACTGGAACCTTTAGACTTCAAGACTAAGTGGACCCTGGAGCAGCTAGAGATTAAAGCCAAACAACATGAGGTACCGATTATTGTACAATTTAATGTTGATTTTATTCAAATTCAAAACTAAAGGTTAGAATTAGGTCATAGATGGCATGGAAGTATTTACCTCAACAATTCAATAACATTATCAGACTAAAGGGTCAAATTGGTAAAACATTGTGTAAATATTTTTGGTTTTGAATATACAGGAATCCCCTTACATTTATTAGTTATACTAAATCTTCATGACATCGGTGTATTGCATATTATTATCTGTACATGCACTGAAGGGGTTTTAAAACATTTTATTTATTTCTATAACATCGTTATGTAATATTCCATTCTTGACCATTCTACTCAATCTACATGATTTATGCTGGGTTTATAAATATTTAAATGACTCTCTTGATAAGTTTATACTAAAGATTAATGTAAAACATACATATTTTAATGTTTGCTGTTAGTCTAGTCAACCAACAGGTTTTTGGCAATTTTTAAAATAGATAAAATTTTATTTTATGAATATGTTTGGACATGTTAGGGATAAACCAAAAAAGCTCCCCTAACTTTGCTTCTCAGCTGCGTTTTCGTCAATATCTTAGTAGGAATACAAAACATCAAAACTTCTTTCAAATAAAGTTTGAAGCTAAGTAAATTGTCTAAAAAAAGTTTCTATTGGTTTAATTTCTATTTCAAACCATTAACAAAGGATTTCAAGTTAAAAATTAACCATAATTTAATTTTTTTACAACATCAAGAAACTAAAAATTGTCACTTTAGTGAGAAATTGTACTGTATGCACTATCATAACTCAATGGCAAATCTATCAAACGTTATCATTTTTAGATATGATGTAGTCAATCACGGAAAAGCCACAGAGCTCTAGCCTGGTAAATTTTTCTTTTGACGGGAAAACAGAATTTCAACTGTATACAAAAAGAAAAAAGGT
This sequence comes from Microvelia longipes, assembly GCA_018340805.1. Classification (NCBI taxonomy): domain Eukaryota; kingdom Metazoa; phylum Arthropoda; class Insecta; order Hemiptera; family Veliidae; genus Microvelia; species Microvelia longipes. The sequence continues at coordinate 81,730,760 of JACMZG010000008.1, read as the reverse complement.
AAACTGCTCTGTAAACGTTTCCTCTTTCATTTTCTTCTAATACCAATAGAAAAAAAATCCCCTGGGAATGAAAAATGAAAATTTTCCAAAATAAAATAACAAAAATTACAATCTTATAGGAAAATCATTGTATTTAATAAAACATTTGTATCTTTGTATGTTCTTTTGGACAAATTTTCTTTTTCATTCTTTGGGAACCTTTTTTCTATTAGTATTAGAAGAAAATGGAAGAGGAAACATTTACAGAGCAGTTCTCTTACTTTTTAATCTCTTCATTATTTGTTGGGACAATTGCCGTTTCAAAGATACAGTTTAAATTCTGTTGTTCTGTCTAAAGAAATATTTGCCAGGCTAGTGCTCTGCGGCTATATTAATGTGAAAGCTATAATTTTAGATAAAACAATGTTCTGTAGCTGACTACATCATATCCAAAAATGATAACGTTTGATTTATTTGCCATTGAGTTATGGCAAGGCCTACTACATCTACAGGCCTATACATCTCACAACAACAATGGCGGCGGAAGTAGACGGTTTTACCTCTAACGCGTCTTTTTTCTCTACCTTGCATGACATTTTGTTAATTTGTGGCCGAAATCGGGGGGCCAAATTAATATGACCAAGATGATCGTAAAGGTAACGGATAGGGCTATCTGGCTATGTACTTGATTTGACCAAATGTCCCGGTTTCGCCATTTTCCAGGCCAATATATTATAGTGTTACAGTTTTAAATTACGAAATTCGTCATTTTAATATTTTGAATACGGGTAACCTAAAACGGTCAAAAATAAGGAATATTGAACGAAAAAAAAGTTACCGTCCCCGCTGAGTCAATGGGTCAAAATTGCGTCTGAAGATAAAAATTGACCTTTGAGACAATTGAGCTAACTCGGTTAAAACTAATCATAGAAAGTTGAGACAGGGTTAATTTTGTTAGAAATAAAGTATATTAACTTTCCCTAAATGCATGTTTTCACAAAATATTTTCAGGTGACCCATTTATTTCGAACCAAAGTTGACAGATAATTTTTACAAACTTTTAAATTAAATTGCGGGAAAACGGTACGAGATAGCGAATTCGTTTCAATGGGCACCATACTCTACTTTGAAGAGATCTACAAGGATATGCCATCATTTTTCTTTTTCGACTAATGTACCCGACGGGAACCACCATTTTTTGTATTTATTTCTCTAATACGATTTTCTTAACATTTTTTGGGTTCGGGCCAAGTATCTTTCCTAGCTGGTTCTTCATCTCACCCAAAAAAAAACCAATAAATATTATAATATATTTATGTTTTATACATACATACACACACACACACAATATATATATATATATATATATATAATATATATTAGGGTGTAGGAGAAACAAAAACGTTTACATGATTTACATGATTGGATAGCATGAGTATGTTTTATTGACTTCTCTGTTTATTATGTAGTTATAATAGAAAATCACTAATAATAGATTTTTGATTTTTAGGTGTTTACACTTATAACATGAATATGCTCAGCATGGAGCGAAGTATAGTTCTATAAAACAATAACACATTGTCTCATTTGTGCCCACTCATCACTACCAAAAACGTTTACGTATGGCATAGCGTTAGAACAGTTAAAAAAATTTACATAATAAATATAAATAAACTATATGAAATTCACCCGATGACAATGCACTTATCAGCGAAAAATTTTAAGCGAATATAACGTGAGAGAAATTTGAAGTCACCTTTTTTACCCTAAAAAATGTTAAGAAAATCGTATTAGAGAAATAAATACAAAAAATGGTGGTTCCCGTCGGGTACATTAGTCGAAAAAGAAAAATGATGGCATATCCTTGTAGATCTCTTCAAAGTAGAGTATGGTGCCCATTGAAACGAATTCGCTATCTCGTACCGTTTTCCGCAATTTAATTTAAAAGTTTGTAAAAATTATCTGTCAACTTTGGTTCGAAATAAATGGGTCACCTGAAAATATTTTGTGAAAACATGCATTTAGGGAAAGTTAATATACTTTATTTCTAAAAAATTAACCCTGTCTCAACTTTCTATGATTAGTTTTAACCGAGTTAGCTCAATTGTCTCAAAGGTCAATTTTTATCTTCAGACGCAATTTGACCATTGACTCAGCGGGGACGGTAACTTTTTTTTTCGTTCAATATTCCTTATTTTTGACCGTTTTAGGTTACCCGTATTCAAAATATTAAAATGACGAATTTCGTAATTTAAAACTGTAACACTATATAATATATTGGCCTGGAAAATGGCGAAACCGGGACATTTGGTCAAATCAAGTACATAGCCAGATAGCCCTATCCGTTACCTTTACGATCATCTTGGTCATATTAATTTGGCCCCCCGATTTCGGCCACAAATTAACAAAATGTCATGCAAGTAGAGAAAAGACGCCCCGCTACTTCGCGCCATTGTTGTTGTTGTGAGATGTATAGGCCTGTAGATGTAGTAGGGCCTTGGTTATGGTAGTGCATACAGTACAATTTCGAGCTGTGACAATTTTTAGTTTCCTTATGTTGTAAAAAAAAAAGAAATTATGGTTAAGTTTTAACTTGAAATCCTTTGTTAATGGTTTGAAATAGAAAGTAAACCAATAGAAACTTATTTTTTGACAATTTACTCAGCTTCAAACTTTATTAGAAAGAAGTTTTGATATTTTGTATTCCTACTAAGATATTGAAGAACACATGAAAATGGGGCACGTTTTCATCCACTACAATCGCTAGTCATGTTTAAACAGATTACTAAAATTAAATTTCGACTGTTTCAAAATTCAAAAAACCCTGTTTGTTGACTAGACTATGTAAAGTAATGTATATTATTAAAGAAGATGAAAGAATAAAAACAAATAATATTATAAAATTTTGATTAAGAGAAATCCCACCAGGGGATCCTTATAACTAACTCTTATAAAAACTTGTGTAATAAAAACCAGATATGTGTGATCAACTGACAGCTGGCTCAAAAATAAAAAGAATCGGTGAAATTGGAATAGCTGTGCGTGCGTTTTATAGGATTTACCTTTTTCGTTTTTAATTTTACAGCCTCAAGTAACATTAGGTGAGTTTTAATTTTTAGCGTGTTTTCGTACTTTCATATATGGCCTTAATACAAATTAAATCAAACCTAATATTTAAAGAATAATTAAATACCTCAGCCGGATGTGACCAAAATATTTCTTACTCATTTAAAAAATTATTTAAAAAAAAATGTTATAAAAACAAAATGTTGTGAACCGTTAATAGTTTGTTTACATTTACAATAGTAAAACAAGGTGGCTGCACCTGCTTTGGAAGCGTGATTTTTTCTCTTTTCTAAATCTAATGATTAAAAACCAATTTCCTTCAAACTTCAATGTAATAATGTCACAAATTTAAAAATAAAGTAAAAACAAATAAAAATGTATAAAAATAGACAAGTATTTCTTGCTTAGCAACACTACCGCCGATGATAGAATTTGAACGTCCTGATGATGGTAAGACACTGATGAGATGCGATGGATTAGGTTAGCTAACCTCCAGAGGATATAGCTGATTAACACTCCTTTTTATCTTCTTTCCTTCTCCTTCCATGCAGTTCTTATGTTTCCATCCTCACTCTTTATTAAATCGGTGATTTTCCCGATTCTCCAGTGTTGTCTGGGACGGTTGTCTTTGTCTTCGACCAACACTATATCGTCCTTTACAGGAGTTTTCCCATTATATGCTATTCTTTAGAAAATTTAAATTTTTTTGCTTTCTATCATCTGTAAAAAGAGGAAGGATTGTGAAAGCCTAACTTTGGGCTTGGGCAATTTCATCATTTGTTCATATTTTAGCCCTTACAGTTTCCAAGATACTCAAGTTTAAACAATGGGATGCCCTTGTTTTTCAATGATACCTGAAATATGAGACCGGATACCTTCATGTTTTGTCTGTAATATCATTTCTTTTTATTTTTTTTATTTTTAATGTTGATAGTCCAAGAATGGGTAATAAAAAAAAATGAATTAATGTGGCGACGTTTCGGCCAAGCTGGCCATAATCATGCCTAAAAAGAAATATATTTAATTAACATAAATACAACCAAAAAAAGAATTTAAAGAATTAGAACTACTCAACCAAGCAAAATAAATTTAAAAACACAATAGTTACCTTAAAAAGAAAAAGCAAAATCCACCCTGTTGTAAATGTAGGGTTTTATCAGAAAATAATTAAAAATTAAATAAGGCATATTAAAAAACTAGCTAACAAGAAATAAAACAATCATAAGTCTTTATCATTTCTTAATAAAGACTTTGCCTTCCTTTGTAAGATTACTGTTTCCTCTTTATTAATATCATATCTTTTGACCAACATTTTCATCTGATGTTAAGGTCTCTTTAAAAGAAACTATTATAAACTAGCTGAGATTTTCTTTTCTTTCTTTTAAAAGTTTTAAAGAAGGTGGAGGCTATTTTGAATAAAATAAAATACGAAGGGAAGGAAAGGTGTTGTGTTGAATTAGTCACGGACCTGTAAGTAGAGCGGAGCAGAGCAAATGTTTTCTCTGAAATATTGTTTCTTAATAAAGTCTTTGCCTTCTTTTACAACCTCTGTCTCCTTCAAATATTAAATATATCAGGATCATAGTCTTGAGAAGGGTCCTTGGTAGGAATGAAGTACAAAAATTGTGCTAAAAGATAGCTAGATTAATCATTAAATGTTTAAAAATCTTATAGCATTTTATAGTAATATATTACCAATTCTATTAGTAATTACTAAAAAAATAATAAGGTAAAAGCTATATATTTTGTTGATTTAGAATGAGGATGAATGGAGTCCATTGTAATAGAATGAAAGAATAACAAGTCTCTCCACAGTTTAAATATTTTATTTTGTATCATCATTAAACAAAAAAGACAAAAAATGTCAAAATAAAACCTATAGATAAAATTACAAATTATACCAAAGAAAACAGATTAATTACAGAAATGGAGTGATAAATGAATAAATAAATAAAAAATAAATGGATAAATAAAATATAAATAAATAAAATATAAATAAATAAAATATAAATAAATAAATAAAATATAAATATATTGCAGTTGAGCAGAGATTAAAGTAAAAAATTGAAGTTTTAAAACCTCTCTTTCCAACAATTTAATCTCTGCTCAACAGTAATATATTTATATTTTATTTATTTATCACTCCATTTCTGTAATTTTTCTGTTTTCTTTGGTATAATTTGTAATTTTATGTATAGGTTTTGTTTTGACATTTTTTGTCTTATTTGTTTAATAGGCACTGATGATGATCTCTTGTTAGGTTGAAAGCCCTCTGCTTTACTTTTAATAAAATCTTTAACTGTGGTGAAACTTTTTATTCTTTCTTGCTATATATTTTGGTAAAATCTTCAGGCTTATTTAAAAACCAAGAGGATTCATACTAATTAAAAATAACGAATTAAACTCTTTAAACTAACAAAATCAAATAAAATATCGCAAAATCATTAAATTTTTTTATGAGGTATTTACTTTTTAATTTGAAGATTTAAATTTAATTTTTTAATGATTCTGTGACATTTTATGTGATTTTTATTAGTTTTAATAGTTTTATTTGTTAGTTTTAATTAGTATGTATTTATCTTTGTGTTATTTAGGTAATTACTAATAACTATTTTACTAAAGAATTTTAAGTCCTTTTAAAATTTATTCATTATGAAGGAGTTTTATCAAATTAAAAGCGCTACAGTAGAAAAGGTAAAATAAATAAAACACCAATAGAATAGTTTCATATAAAGTGATGTAGAAATTCATACAATAGTGGTGGGGTACACAGGACACAGTGGTCCGATTCCCCCGGCTGGGGGAAGCTGTTTTAGGTGGGCCTGCTTTAAGTTCACCGTTTCTCCACTAGAGGCAGGTTGGTTCACCTTGTAGAGCATATATAAAATAATTATTTCTTCATTTTCAAGATTAAAATTATTTAAATGGATCTTCAACAAAGTTAAAAATTGTATTAATTATTTTAAATGTAAAATTTTTATAAAATATAATAAAATATAAATGATGTGTTATTTTTAATTAGACCTGATATCATGATAACCATGACGTGCAGAAATCAAAATTAATTTGGGTGTTAATTGTGTTTCTATTTGTCCTTATAAAGGAAAAAATGCTAAACTTATCTTATTTTTCAAACAAATAGTCCTATAAACAACTAAAATTGTTCATATATAAGTTAAAAATTGTCTTGTTTACGGTCTTTTAAAACATAGATGTCTCGATTTAAAACTGATAACAATATTGATAACGGCTGTACAAGGTGAAAAGTAGCGCTCGATGTGTTAGCTGATGCAATTAGCCCCTATTTTTTAGAACCACCTCAAACCAGGGAGTTGAACCACTGTGTCCCGCACCCCCATCATCATTAAGTTTCATCTCTATCTTATAAATGGCTTTATAAATATCTTATTTAGAATATTGTTTACCTGTGCCAACACATTTTTGTTCTAGTATATCAAATCAGGTGGGGAATTATAGACGCACTAATATTAAATCCATAAAAAAATAATTTTACACTTAATTCCACATTTGCAAAAATAGTCACTTCTACCAAATTGACTTCTGTAAGAACAGACTTGTCATTAATTTTTTTATATTTTATTCTTTACCATTACTCTTCCTCATTTATACCGTAGGTAAATATTATCCGTTTTGGGTGTTTTTAACGCCTCCTAAGTGGTTGTCACAAAGTTGTCTGTTATCACCGTACCTCCCAATGTATTTATGCAAGATTGTTGAAACTTTGTACAAAAATCTGTCTACCGCTGTGGTTGTGCTATTCAGATTTTTTATTTTTTTATTACGTCATTAACCCGCAATAATGATTTGCAAAAATTTTGAAAAATCATAAAATGCGGAAAAATTATGTGATCGGAGTGAAAATTGACACCCATGTTGCCATGTATAAGACTAACATATGTGCCAATTTTTATTTCATTATCAGCATTAGTATGAATTTTATCAAACAACTTGTGTACGTTTTTTAAAAAATTGGAAAATAATGTAATTATGTTGAAATTTAGCTCACGTATATCCATGATTTTGGTTAGATCATTAAAGTTAAGCTGTATCAAGCGTAGTTAGTGCTTGATGGGTGACTGTTGAGAACGAAACAAATGTATTTACTATCTGAGGACGAGCGAGGGGAGTCTAAAGAGGTTTTATAGTATATATCTGATGAATTGTTTATTCTGAGAACAAGCGGAGCAAGTCCAAAGTATAGGGGATGAAAGCTTAGCAAATCCGATGGGATGAAGAAAAGTTAAAAAATTTTAAAATCGGGTACCTCGTTCCCGATTTTTATCTTTGGTTTATTTTTGGTTTTGGAAAAGTTGAAAGCTTATAAAAAGCTAAACAACAAAAATTGGTTTGGGGTATCTTAGTACTTTCTCTTACAAGTTGGGACTCACTTTGCTCATCCTCAGAATAAAATATGAATTCCAAGTCTGTGATGTCATGTCTTTAGTCTCGCTTCGCCCATCTTCAGAATGTCATAAAGACTGTCTTACTCAAAGCTTAAGACAGTCTTCTTATCATCGACCTCAGAATAAAATAGTTACAAAATTTCACTTAAAAATTTTAGTTTCAATCTGTAGAAATTTTGACTTTCAACAAATTTTGACACGGTCTAAAATAAATTATCTTCCAGGCAAAACAACTAGACATAAAGTGTAATTTTTGTGACAAGTTTCAACTCTCTAGTGTTAGAGTTGTGTGTGAGAAAGACACACCCAACAAGCATACGTACTCACACACACACGTATGATAAGAACCACTCAGAATGTCATAAAATTGCCTGAAGCAGTTTTCATGAAACTTCGGTTTCAAATGTTTAAGATAAACACAATACTTTTCCTTTATACCTAAGGTAGTGGGTGAAAAAACATTAAAACATATATTTTATATTTTTTTGCTTTTGAAAACTGTAGTACTCAGTTATTATAATTATCTATTACTTTTAGTATAGATTGAAATTAATAAATTTATTAAACGAGGATACTTGTTTTTTTTAAGAGCATTTATTGATTTTTTATTAGATTAGCAATATATTTTAGTGTAAATGGTCTCTAAAAGCCTTTGAGTTTTAATTTTTGTTTTCATTGAGCAGTTTATTTTGTGTAACACTTTCTAGTGTCCAGACTGATATTTCTAAAGTATAAAATTGTCTAATCTACCGTGGAACTGTCTCAAGGTCTTTTCCCTCATTCAGTTTTTTTGATTTTCTTTTGTTAAACTTTTTTTATGTAACGAGAGCCTTTAAAGTTAACCTGATTTTAAAATTACATATTGCTTCCCCGCATCCTTTAGTCGGGGAAGTTATTGTAAAAGCAATAAATGTGACTCGTTTTAGTGAATTCCCTTTGGAAAATTTTATAGAATAGCGGGCCTAAAACCAGAAAGGGCGACACAAATCCGGTTTGAACTTAAGGTGTCATTTTGATTTTTTTTTGGGGGGAGGGGGCTCTTATTTTAATTAAATGGTCCAGATTTGATACAAGGACTCAAAGCACTCTAAACTAGGCTTCCTCCATTTAAATCTTGGTACCAACAATGTATTTTTTTGTTGTAATATGCTATATAAGTTAATAATTACAAAATAATTTGGCTTTGATGTGCCTGAGCCCAATTTGCCTGTGCCAAGGAGGAGATCTGGATTAATCCAGATTAATTAATCTGCATCAATTTTCAGATTAATCGGATCAATTTTTCAGAATCAATTTTTCAATTGATTTTCAGCAATCAGATCAATTTTTCAGATCATGACTTTTAAAAGCGCCGTGGAGTACTTTACAATAAATAACACCAACAACCATGTCTTTCCACTAAGCTTAGTGGAGAGACGTGGTTGTTGGTGTTATTTATTTTCAGATCAATGTTCAGATTAATCCAGACTAATTAATCTGCATTAATCTGGAAGCTTAAGATCCAAATTGCCTGTGCCAATTTTCTTTAAAACATCAGGATGCAAGCTTGTCTAAAATGAAGACATGATTCCCTTGTCTTCAAGCATTGAATCAGTGAGTGGCTTGCGGTCCTCCTGGCACAGACATAGATTGATGCTGCTTAACTTTTATGATCGAACAAAAACTAAAAATGAAACTAATACTTATAATGAAATTAAAATTTGCACATTTGTAGGTCTCATATGACAATAAGCATGCTAAATCTCAAATTATTTTCAAAATTCTCAAAATTATTTTAAGATGAATATGGAAAAAACACAAACTTTATTATTAAGCTTAAATGTTAATAAAAAACAAAATAATATAAAATTTTTAAGAATTACCTTAGATGAGAAATTAACTTGGAGACCGCAGCTTAAGTACAAGGTACCTACTGAAACCATGGTTACGGCATATAAATCAATTGTACAAAGTCAAATAAACTATGGTATAATCCTGTGGGGCCATGTAAATACTACAGACATTCCTGTTGATTCAAAAAAGATTATAAGGATCATTTCAGGAGCTAAGTACGATGTTCCCTGTAAGGATTGTAATAAAACATTTAAAATAATGACGGTTACAAATTTATTTATATACAGCTCATTAAACTACATAAAAAATAATATAAATAAATTCAATAAAAATAATCAAACACATAATTATAATAGAAAAAATTAAAATACACTAATGATCCCTCCTCATAGGTTATCCAAGTCTGAAGTGAGGCATAGTGTATTAGGCATTAAATTGTTTAATCATGTAGAAGAAAATATAAAGAATCTCACAGTGGAACAATTTAAGAAATTTATGAAAAATTACCTTGAAGCAACCCCTTTTTATTCTCTGACAGAGTATTTTAATACTAAAAAACAAACATAAAATGGAAAAAGCTTAATTCTAATTAGCTTTTAATTAGCAAAGTATTAAAAGAACTATTATTTTGGGATCCTTAAACTAAATCCTGTAGATATGTTCACAACCTCTTTGTAAGTTTAGTATTTATTATTATAAGTATCTAATTTTCTAATGTTTTATTTTTATAAAATTTGATGAAAAATAAAGATTTATTTATATTTAAATCAATCAAATCAATTTTTCCGGATTTATGAATTTTTAAAATTTTTGCTAAGTCATTTGCGGGTTCCGAAAAAAACATAAACATGTTTTTTTGGATAGCACAAATAGACCAAAAATATTTTTTTTTGTCACAATTACAGACACGTTTACTACGTGTCATCTCTCTAGCATAAATAAACTATCAGCTACAATGATAACAGTCATCTTAGTAAAAACCAGTCAGGAGGTCTTGAAACACCTGAAAAAGATAATTCAGGGACATCCCATTTATTGCTAACTTGATACTTTTCCTATATACCTCCCATATAAATGAGGAAGAAAAAAAATAAATTAATGCTTAAAACGAGCCTAATATTCTGTTGTATATCCGCTAAAAAGAACTGCATGTGAAGTCCCTTCCTTAGTCCCCTGATAATTTTTATAAATAATCTTAAAAACAATAAATAAAAAATGCTTATAATTTACTTCTGTTTTTAGTATGAGTTTTTCCTTAATTATAAAAATCTTAATTACTGTTATTAATCTTCGAAACAGATTTTATACCTTGGAGTATAATGTAGCTGTGGGAATTATTAATACACTTTAGGGTATTTTCTTAAAACACACGCAGTAATTCAATACTTGCTACTTGTCTCTCGTGTTTAATATGATCTCGTTGTATATATTTTTTCTTCCGATCATTTTGCCAAGAGTTTTTGAGGAAAAGAAAATTGATGTTTTACTCCAACTTATTCATAGTCCAAGAGCCGGACCTGAAAAAATGTGACTCATTTTGTACTACTTCAAACCAATTTTTTTCTGAAAATATACCTTAAATTATTAAGAAAAAACATAGTCTGCCTATCCAGAGTGGAGCTCTTCATATGATTTCGCATGCTCAAAATGTTATAAAAATCGCGAAAATTTCAGTTTTTGTGAAATAAGTGGTTCCCTGCTGTGGGTCGTGTGCAAAACATGAAAATAACATTTTTTAAATCTGATAACATGTTCTGTAAAACGAGTCTTTAGCCATCAAAATGGGATCTACCAAAGTTATAGCTCTTTCAAAAACACCAAAAAAATTGTTAATTTATGTTATTGTTATTTATTTAAGTCAGGGAATTTCTTTGAAAAAATTGTGACTTTATGTGTATTTTTTTGTCATTTAACAAATGACATAACTTTAGTTGCAGTTATCCGATTTTGACGAAAAACCTTATATTTATAGCAAGTTTTATCAGCTTAACAAAATGTTCTCTTTTGCAACCACTTATTGCAAGAAAACTGGAATTTGTGCGATTTTCTAATATTTTGGGTGAGCCTATTCATATGAAGGGCTCCACTCTGGATAGGCAGACTATGTTTTTAATTCATAATTTAAAGTATATTTTCATAAAAATTTGGTTTGAAGTAGTACAAAATGAGTCACATTTTTTAGGCCTGGCTCTTGTACTATCAGTGTTTCAAACTTTTACCACTATCTCTATGTTGTTATTTTATCGCCTGTGTTTTTGTTCCAAATAAATAAAATGATAAATAAGTCTTTATTCTAGTTTAAATGTTTAATGTTATAAGTCAAAGAATGGAATAATAAAATATTAAATTTTCCGTCATTTCGGTAAAGCAAGGGTTTCATCAGCAAAAAATCTGATGAAACCCTATATTTGCTACAGTGTAGATTTTGTCTTTTCTTTTTAAGACATGATTATGGCCAGCTTGAACGAAACGTCGCCACATCAATTCATATTTGCGAAATTTCTTTCATATTCTTGGAAATTCGCTAATGATAAGTGTCATGGCGGGAATAAAATCTCGGACCACAACAATTCTGTCTCAGAGGTCCTTGATGACGAAAAATAGTTTCGCGAAACTTATATATATATTATATATATATATATATATATATATATATATATATATTATATATATATATTATATATTAATCTTTCGAACGGATTGATATTTTTTAATCAAACTTTGTACAAAAATCGACCTTGGGGAGGACGCGAACCCTATTGAAAATCAGATTTTGTGACGTCATTAACCCGGTTTGCTGAGTCAAAAAATAATTGTGAAATTCAGGGTTAATATTTTTCGCCACGAAAAAGATCATTATTTATGTTTTTGGGGCGCTGAACTGAATGAACGGTCCAAAGGCGATAAAAACCAAAAATAAAGACCAAAAATTCGAATGAAAACATTTCATTCTATTGATTATATTGAGAAGTACCGTGATTTTATGGATAAGAATATTATTTAAATTTCGACGTACCAAATACCTATTGAGTTTCATTTCTAATGAAAAATCGCCAAAAAGGAATGAAATTTATGAGGGAGTCTGCAAGATTTTATTCCTGAGGGTTTAAAGTTAATTCTCTTTGTAGAATCCCAGATGAAGCAGATAATATTAATTAGACTTTGTTTTGAAAGGCGCGCCAATATTTGCTTACTTTTCTGATATTTTTTTTAAAGATGAGAACAATGAACAATTTATAGGTTTATAAACAGACTTTAGCTTTATTAGGATTGTTTAGCTTTGCCTTCCCTGATCTGATCTCTTTGAGAAAGTAGAAAGCGGAAGTGTTTTGTTAAGTTCTTTAACTGTTTCTTTTTTTTCTCCTCAAAAAGAAAAGATTTGTTATAAAAATAAATCCTTATCAATTGTTTATGTATTAGCGTCTTTTGTTTATAATCATTTTATTATTATTGATCTTTGAGAAAATTACAATTCTGTTTGCAACTAGGTAGCCAAATGTTCAACACTGCTCTGTTGATTACCAATAATCTTTTGCCGACATTTTTTGCTGTCCTAGTCAGTGAAATTCCGTTTTACTGCTTTGCTACTTGATTACTATGTATGCTTTCTTCCCTAACTCTTCTTCTGGCTACTTAAACTCTATACTTTTTATATATTTGGGGGAAAATAAATTAGCTTACAAGATCGCCAATTAGGACGAGGGGGTGCGGAGGAAATTCTTTTTGCTTCTTATTCTTATTTGAGTGCAAACCAATTTCACTTTTCCTCATTTATATGTTGGTATATAGGAAAAGTATTGTGTATGCAAATAATCTGAAACTGGGGTGTCACCTGAAATATCAGTTTCATGTGTTTTAAGACCTATTGAGTGGTTCTTACAAAGTAGTCTGTCTGTATATGTGTTTGTTTGTTATCATCGTAGCTCCCAGCCTATTTATGCTGTAGAGTTGAAACTTGATGCAAAAATCAATCTTTAGGTCTAGTTGAGCTAATCGGAAAAACAATTATGCCTTCATTAACCCGCAATAATGACAACATAAATTTCGAAAATTCATAAAACGTGGAAAAATGTTTTCCGATGTCGATCTAAGATTTAGCACGCATGTAGTTATTTATAACACGAATATATGTGCCAAGTTTCGTGTTATTATCACCAACAGTGCAAGTTTTTATCGAATAACTTGTGTGCGGTTTTTAAAAAAAATGTATAAAATTAAAAAATAATCTAATTGAGTTTAAATTTAGTACAATATATCTCATTAAGTTTCTTTTGAATTTGGCAAGTATAACCACGGTTTTTGTTGTCTGTCACGGTCAGTGTCTGGATAGATGACCGCTAGGAATAAAACTTATGTATTTCCTATCTGAGGACTAGTTAAGCGAATTCGAAGACGTGCTGTAGTATCAATTCGGCTATTTGTATATTTTAAGGACGAGCAAAGTCCAATGTGGTGAGGAAAAGTACCGAGGTACCCCGTACCCGATTTTTTTAAACTAATTTTTTTATTAAAACGATTTATAAAATTTATGTGTTAAAATGATTTCGGATCATTCTGCTAATAAAATACCTTTCGCTTTGCTTTACCCTTACAATCATACTAATAATCAATCATGAATCTAATTGAACTTGTATTGTTTGATACTACCGAGTTTTGAAAAACATGAATGTGGACACAATATAATTGTGCGAGAGACATCTAGGAAATGTAACTAGCTAGAAGCAATGCTACATCTGGGAACTGTTCCATTATTCGACATTCGTCATCATTGATGGCTCGACATAATGTCATGTCCAACTCAGTTTCGTTTCGTCCAACTCTTCAGGGCGTCGACAAAGCCTGAACTTACTCTGACCTTCAATTAATTCCGAAGAATATAATGTGAAATACTTACCAGAGACGAGCGGTGCTCAGTTGGGAACTTTGCCATCATTCGACATTCGTCATCATTAATGGCTCGACATAATGTCATGTCCCACTCTGTTTCGTTACGTCTTAGGGCGCCGACTCCCTCTGAGCCTAGCCAGTAGATGTACTGTTCCCAGTACATCTGGGAACAGTTCCCAGATGTATCATTACATTTTTCTTGTCACATTTCCTAGGTGTCTCCCGCACAATTACCTTGTGTCATCTAATTTAACTTCTAAATGTCAAAAGAATCAAGGCACCTTTTTAAAATGGTTATCTCGTCGTTTTGGATAAAAAAACTTTTGATTGAAAAACTGATCACATTCTGTACCATTGATTATTACTTTATTTTAGTAGTATTTTTTCTTTAAATCTCATAAGAATTTCTTCTTGGGTTTTCTTTTAATCTTTAATTGAAATTTTTGTATGGTTTGATTTTTATTAGGTGTGAATTCGTGCCTATTTCTTTTATATTTAATTTATGTTAAGAACTTGAGTTGAATTCCCTATATAAATTAATACTTTCAAATAATTTACCAATTTTTTTGGTGTTATCTATAAAACGGAAATTAATTTAATAGTATACTTTTTGGTTTTCGGTAGTTGTTTAACGGCCGTGTTTTCCCAAAAATGTATAGGTTTTTATAAAATCGATTGATAATTGAATAGAAAGGTCACGATTTTTTTAGTTGTTTGATGGGGATTTCAGAAACGATTTTTGAATGACGTATGGTTTGTACGCTGGGTGGGCTGATATTCAAAGCAGAGATCAAACCACGCTCAGGAAGGAAAGGTCAATAATAGGAAAATTTGGGTGTTTTAGACATGAAATGATGCTATCCCAAATATGAATGCATTAGTTAACTTCAGTAATTATAATTAATATTATGAAGACGAGTCAGGATGTAGAACTTTCGTTTTTTTTATAAAACTTCCTACTTAGAAAGGTAATGGGGAAATCAATGTTTAATTATTGTCTTTTAGGAATTTCCTTTGGGAATAAAATTTGCTTATGGGATAGGCGTCATTGTGGAAGTCGAACCTCGGACTACGACACAAATCCGTTTCAGAGGTCCCTAATGACGAACCTTGCTTTAGAACCTAGAGGTCCGGTTCATGCTTTAGAACCTAAGTAGTTACTCAATTGTCAAGCACTGCTCGTAACTCATTTTGTCTGTATTTTTTAAAGGAAATGCGCTAAAACCTTTAAAGATAACTGACAAAGCTTTAAACTAGTGCAAATAATAGTGCATACTGCATTTTACAGGAATAGTGTTGTATAACCAACTAGATAATTATGCGCATTTCTTTTGAAAAATACAGACAAAATGAGTTACGAGCAGTGCTTGACAATTGAGTAACTGTTAGGGTTCTAATGCATGAACTGGAACCTTAAGCAAGAAATGGGTTGCTAAGCACAGAAACACGCATTCTAAATGAAATTCGACTTTAGGTCATCATCAGAGCTGTTTACAAACTGAGTATCATCAGAGTTTTTACAGACATTTTCAGTTTTTCGATTGCGATCGTGTTGACGAGAAATTGGAAGTTACAGACGTTTTGTTTTCATTTTTTAAAACATCTTCAGAGACCATATCAAGATCATATACTTGGATCAATAATTTTTATAAGTGTTGTGGAAACACATTTTTCTTTCTTTAAAGTCAACTTTACTTTAATCAAAATATTTTATATCGTGTATTAAATGACAATGAACGAAAATAAAGAAGTAAACAAAAAGAAAATTACACTAGAAGAATCAAAAATACTTCATCAAAAATAATCAAAAACTGAGATGGAAATGAAAATTCAAAGGAGAAAAAGACGGTAAAAGTTATGTTATGCAAAAGTTGTGCGTGTTTAGAAAATAAAGTGCCAAAGCAGGGCTACTCCTATGGTAAAAATTAAAAAAAGGTCAACGTTACGATACTATACGTCTCTGAAGGTGTTTCCCCCAGTGGTAAATAAAATACAATAAACTAATGGAACTTTAATTTTCTCGTTGTCGCTGTCTTCACAAGAAGATTTTCTAGTCATTAACCGCGAAACCATATACTTTTTTGTTGGTCATATGCTTTTGGCTGTTTTGTGTTGGTCACCTCGTCAATACAGGTTATAAATCTGACGTTTCACTTCCATTGTGGGAGGCATTTTTAGAGATGCAGGATATCATGGATGTGTTCATAATGCTCTACGAAACTGGATTCAGTAGAGTAGAGCAGTGTGAACCCATTCATGATGTCTATGTCCTACATCCCTGCAGGTGTCTTCTACAGGGATGTAGGACATCATGGATATGTATATGAGGTTCTACGAAACTGGATTCAGTAAAGTAGAGCATTGCGAACCCATCCATGATGTGGATGTCCTACATCCCTGTAGATGCCTTCGAGAGAGGAGTTGAAACGTCGGATGCATCACCTACTGTACTTGTTGAACTGACATTTTTGACGTGGTACCGCTTCAATGTAGATGATGAACTGACATTTTTAACGCGGTACCGCGTCAATGTAGATGATTAACTGACATTTTTGACGTGGTACCGCTTCAATGTAGATGATGAACCGTGACCGCTTCAATGTAGATGATGAACTGATGACACGTGAATGATGACATTTTTGACGTGGTACCGCGTCAATGTAGATGATGAACTGACATTTTTGACGTAGTACCGCGTCAATGTAAATCCACAATGATGCGGTCTCCGCTGGAAGACCTAAATCTCCATGATAATAACCAATGGAACCTACGCAGTTTATTAGACAATTAGTGCGTGTAAATAAAGTCGATTCGTGATTTATTTGACCCATTAAAAACATAATTGCTAAGTCCGGATTTACTAAAAAAAATTAGCAAATAATTATCTTTTTATAATAAATAATTGCAATTACCATCGCACGTTTACTGAACTAGTTATAAACTACTTTTTCCCCGTAAAAAATATCGGTTTATATCCTTCGCAATTTCGGAACATTAAATCCTCCCAGATATTACCTGTATTTAAAAGAACAACCGAATTATAGCTATTACTTTAACCCTTTCGAAGTATTTGGAACGAGTGGGCGTTTGTGAGAAGGAATTACACGTATTGGAGCGTGCTAACAGGCACACGACTCCGTGATGGTTCTTAGGATTGATTTAAAAAAAATTAAAATTTACGGTATTTTATTTCATCTTATTGGATAAATTTAAACTCGCTAATAACTCATTTAATCCTCGATTTTTTACTTCTCCCGTCGAACATGTTTAATTTGATTTGCCACCCAGGTCGTTATTTGAGTTTTTCCGGGATAGTTTATTTGAATTCCGTGATGTAGCTGTTACATGTGTTGGTTTTGTAACTTGTGCAATTAGTGTTTTTTTCCTTTGATTCTTTTATAGTTGTATTCATTAGTTTATAATTTTTTAGGGTCGAGCCAAGACCCTTGTTATTTAAAATTTATATCACACTCTTAAAGCTTCTACTTGTCTGTCAATTCGATTTGTCTTATCAATTCGTACTGGTATCAGGTCCTTAGCCTTCCAAAACTTGTTAAGGGTGCGAAACCAGTTCTAGAAGGGGCGATGATTCACACACATTTGGGACTTCGAAAAGACACATTGACAAAGACAAAGACACATGGGACACATTGACACACACTGAAAAGTACTTCGTCAGAGGGGTCAAAACTTTTTTCAGGGGGGATGGGGCGAAGCCCTTCTGGCTCGTCCCTGGCAAAGGGCCTGACAGGTATTTAAACGCTTTTGAAGCGTCACTGATAATAATTTTTATTTGCAATCTAAGAGTAAACTAGAATTTTCTAAAATTCCGCTTTTCCGATTTTAGATAGCATATCTATATAGTTGAAATTCGGAAAATTACGTAATAAATAAGTACACCGTCGTTTCAATAAGTAATAACATAAATGAATGTAACTGTTTGTCAAAAATTAAGTTAAGTAACAGCGTATATGAATATTATTGTTTATCAAATAAGGGGCCTTCAGCCTCTGTGCCGCTCCGCTCTCTAAACACTATATGAAGATTTGTGATTTTTTAAAATGTTTCTGGGGCCATTTTTGTGGGTTTATGACGTCAAACATATTTCATAAACAATAGGGTTTGGGACATAAACAAGGTTGATTTTTTAATAAAAAAAATCAAAATCATTAAAATAAAGGTTTTAATTTTTAAAAATAAAGTTTTTATTTTAATGTGATAAACCGTTCAATAAAGTTATCTTGTCCCATAGGAACGTCTATGTTTATATATATACGAGGTCTGTCCCATAAATACGTATAAAAAAAATCATAAACATTTTATTTTACAATTAATCATCAAATAACATTTTGTCCCCCTCGAAGTATTCCCCCTTGATAAAACGCACTTGGTCTAACGCCGTTTCCATTGTTGAAAACATCCATCCAAGTTCTCTACTTTGAGGCCCTTCAGCTGCCTCGTCGTCGCTCCTTTTATGTCATCCACGTCCCCCAAATGGCACCTCCGAAGCAACATTTTACATTTAGGAAACAAAAAAAGTCACACGGTGCCAAATCGGGTGAATATGGTGGTTGGTCAGTGACTGTGATTGAGTTGCGCGCCAAAAATTCGCGTACAACCAAACGCGATGGAGCGTTGTCGTGATGAATGATCCAAAGTTTTTCGCGAGCCAATTCGGGCGGACTCAAGCAACCCGTGCTTGTAGGTAACTTTTATTTTACACAAATTTAGTTCATACGCCATTCTAACTGTCGATCGACAATTTTTGAAGACAATTGATCGAACATGATCCACATTCTCGTCAGAAGACGAAGTGGTGGGGCGTCCGGGGCGAAGGTCATCCTTGAAGTCTTCTCGTCCTTCTCTAAACCGCTTTAACTACTTGTGGACCTTTGGTTCCTTCAAGGAATCTTCTCCGTACACTATCACTAATGCTTCATGAATTTCTCGACCGTTCTTGCAGAGTTTAGCAAGAAATTTGATATTGATACTCTGCTGATCAGTAAGAGAAGAGAGATTTCCATGCCGACGAGTTATTAAGAAAGGGGTCGGACCAACTGACTGTAGATACTGACTGATGACTCATCAGGTGCTGTCCACCTAGCTCAGGCTTGCTTGGGTTGTTAGTGGAGGGGGAAGCTCACTGCCTCGTCTCTCCAATTCCTGCTTAGATCTAAATAATTATTTTATACGTATTTATGGGACAGACCTCGTATATATATGATCAAGGAGGCCCCCTCTCTAAAAAATCTACCTCCCCACCCTATATTACCCCAATGTCATAAGCTCATTTTTCTTTGAAAATTTGCTAAAATCAAGTTAAGTAACAACATAAATGAATATTATTATTTATCAAAAATCAAGTTGAGTAACATCACAAAGTAATATTGTCCTTATTAAAAAAAAAATTAAATAAACTCTTATTTATGTCGTTGGTTATCAATGTAGTGCTGGTAATGTAGTGCTAAACGATTTCCTTACGATAATATCGCAAAATTAGAAAAAAAGAAATTTACATTTTTATATTAGATGCTTTTAAAAATGAGATACATGTATGAAACATATCTTACTTTCGCGAAGAAATATTCAAGTTATAACGTTATTGAAAAACGATTTAAGTCTAGGAATTATTATAGAAACGTCTTATATAGTAAGAAATTAATGATTTACTGTACAACAGCTAATATCCTTCTACCATATTTAACTGTAGTATTATTTAACTGTATGTCTTGTAAAAATATGCTAAAATATATGTAATAGCCGACACGTGATTGGTTTGTAATGTCAGAAAGGTCGAAATAAAAATTCGCTGTGGCTTGAAAAAACTAAATCTAATATTGGAGAGAGAAATTGTAATAAAGTATTAAAATATCCATTAAAATGGGTTACTCATGCTAAGATAATAAATAAAATTAAAAGTCTAAAAACTATTTGCTAAATGTGTTTAAATTAATGGTGTGTTTAGAAAGCCAATTTTGTCTTGTTTTTTCTACCTTGCAATATTTATTTTTTTATGTATATTTTTTGCAAAAATATTATTTAGTATAATACTTTTCTTGTAATAATATGCGATAGAATATGTTGATGTCTAAGTTACGGCTAAAAATAAAATGTATAATTTTGTTTTGTAAAATAAAAATTCAAGAGGATTTGAAACGTCACGTAGGGAATTATGTTCAATATATTTTTATACTTTATTTTGCAAGACGTTTATTATTATTTTGTTAAGGAAGCCACGTGACTTTTTATTATTACTGAGGGAAATAAACTGAACGTGACGAGCCGGAGGGTTTGAATGATTTTTACTATTATTTTTATTATTCAGTTGCACAATGGTAAATGATGTGAAGTTGTTTCTGAGAAATTTAAATTTAAATAAAATCAATGATCGCTAAGTAACCGAGTCCGGTAGCTCAGAATTAGAGCGCTCGTCTTTCGGCCTGGAGGTCGAAGTGTTCAAATCCAACAAGGGGAGGACCTTAATGTGTGGTTATCCCTTGTACCGTTCATTCGGGATGTCTAAATTCAAGGTCTGCCAACCCAGCCAGGGTTTTAAGTGATTTACTTGTATGCTCGCTCATACGCCAATGCGGGGTCGATCCCTGTTTCGTCCGAGACAAGACTGGACCCACGTTTCCGATGGCTCCAGCTTACGATAAGTCAAGGTTCTGCTGGCTGATGGAGAGGCAGGTCGGATGGAGATGACGCGGATGAAGATGAAGGTCGGGCTGAGCTTCGTACGTCGGAAAACTTAGCCAGGGAAAGTGAAGCTGGTAACACATAAACACTTTCTTTAATGAATAAAGTATGTGATTATGGACGAAGTTCTCGGTGGTTCTTGAAGACGTCTCCTAGTAGTACTGCGGAGTTTGTGCACACTGACGTCGGGGTTGCTAGAGTTCTATGTTGGGTGGTGGTGGACTAGCCAGAGCGGTGAGCCTAGCTCTGGTGATGTTAAAGGAGCTGATGAGACTGGTTGAATGGTGAGAATAATGTGATCAGGGTAGCTAGTAAGACTAGATGGACTAAGCACACCGTGAACTAGTGGTCGGCGCTAGCCAGAGCGGTGAGCCTAGCTAGAGTTTAGCTGGTCTTGATGAACTAGGCTCATTGTGAACTAGTCGCAGGCACTACCCAGAGCGCTGAGCTTGGATTAAGTCCGGTTAGGCTAAATGAACTAGACACACTGTGAACTAGTCATATATGCCGCCATGTATGGAGGGTGTGCTTCCTAGATGGTTGGACGTGTACAAACTCTGGGGTGGATTAGTTGAGTAAAATTAGAGTAAGAGGAAAACGCTAATATGGCCTTACGAGTTTAAGCGTAAAAAATGATGGCCAACTCCCAACTCACTCTAGTACTGCCAAAGTGTGAAAGAACCTTGTTGGCAAATTTTTAAAAATATCAATTAGCTAATGATAATGGGTTTGTGTAGGAAGGAGGTATATATGAGGATTTATATACGTAACACACACACACACACACACGCACACACACACACACACACACACACACACCACACACACACACACACACATATATATATATATATATATATATATATATATATATATATATATATATATATATATACATACATATGTATGTGTTTGTAGCTAGGGGTTTTATGTTTTTACGATAAGTTTCGAACGCTTTGTCGAATCGGAATGAAACTTGGTACAAAAGTCAATCATATGAAAGTACAGAACAGTTTGTTTATGACTAATGTCTGATTTTATTAATCCTCAAAGTTACAGCGACAACCCCGAAATCTTCTCCATGCAGGTTAGCTTGTTATGCTGCCTATTGTTATGGTTTGTCTGTAGTTGAAGTAAACGGTACTACACTATGCAACCGATAAGTGTTTCTGAACACTTATCGATGGCGCATCGTTGCGGCAGCTTTTTCTGTATAACAATCTGTTTTATGAATTTCTTGTACTAATAATTATTTTCATTTCTGTTTCAGGTATGTCATATTGTTTAAACATTTTCTTCTATTACGTAAGTCTTTTTAAAATTTTTGTTTTTTATGTGGTGAATTGTGCCGCAATAATGAATGAAAAAAGAAAATAAAATTTCGTCTCTTGACGCATTTTTATATTTACATTTAAACAGAACCGACTTTCAACCGTTAACGGTCATCGACGGCTAGTAGTCAACCAGTTTGTTTAAGGGATCACCCTTAAACAAACTGGTTGATTATACTAGCCTCACATTCATTGGCACTGATCATGACTGTTAACGGTTGAAAGCCAGCTTTGTTATGTAAGTATAATAATGTATATTTACATGCGACGAAGAGCCAAAAAAATGTTTTCTTTAATAAATGAAAACGTTCCGTTCTACTGCCTTGGAGGCATAAGTCTTATTTTATCTGGGCTGGAGCGGCTAGACAGTCCTTTGTACTTAACTAGTCGTCCTTTCTGTCCCGTTCTTAAAATTTTTATTATGTTTTAATTAAGATTGCTAAGCAATTGGGGATTTCACTTTTGCAAACTAAGATTAAATTCCTTATTTTAAGGACCCCAACTTAAAAGACCAAAACTAAAAAGCTTTAACTTAAAAGTGGTCCCAACAACTCTTCACACAACTTATTGCAAATGCGTCGGTCTTCCTACTTGGAAATGAGAATTTCCCACTGGCAGTCCAACCTCTAATACCCTAATTTTTGGGCCCCTAAATGACTAAAAAGCTTTATTGTGGATTATATTTAAATCAACTCTTCAATCTATTTGAAATACTATCTGTCAATTAATACAATTTGCTCTGTCGCCATGGAATTCCTTTATTTGAGCAGACAGACCCACTAAAATAGAACTTGTACGTTGTGAAAAATTGTTTGGGACGAATTCCAGGCGGGGCTTTTCAGTCATTTTTGGGCCCTTAAAGTAAAGGATTTCATTTTGGTTGCCGACGTATAAATCTCCTATTTTCGTGCTGGCAGACTTTTGGGGCTAGACGGTCTCGAAATTTGCTGTTGGCTCTTAGACCTATAGGTTGCTAAAGATGGCGAATGACAATAAAAGCATACTTTATGCTCTACTACCATGATATTACTCGATAAACGTGATTTGTTTACATAAAGTTGCATATGTATAATGATGAAATCGTAACTTATGCTGATAATGCCTATTATTCATCGGTTACGATTTTGAGCCGTTCGGCTGTTCAGCCATTTTTTATACGGCTGAACAGTATTTATTATTTAACTCAATACGCTAAGACAACTAAACTGAACGATCCTGATATGTTATTTCAGATCTTTACTAAATCCATATTTTATGCCGTAAAGAAAGATTTTTTTCTTTCAAAGGATAAATGATAAGCTTATAAATTATGAAAATACGTTATAGGCCATTTTTTCGCACTAAAATGTCAATTTACTTTCTAGTTGCATAATCTGCAATTTTATACTAAAACATATATTTTTTAGTCACATATACAGGGTGTACAAAATAAAACTCCCTTCCCGAAAGGAGGTGGTACTACAGCTAATTTCCAACAAAAAACTTCATATTAACTATAGTCCGATTTTCAACCGTTCTCCCACAAGGTCAAATTTTATGATTTTAAAAAACGCGTTGACTTAACTTCATAAAATGACCAATTGTGGCTAAACTATAACTGCTAGCTTCAAAATATTGGTTTCGTTGGAAAGCTGAGAAAATTTGCTATAAGACCACTCACTTGTATTTTCAAAAACAATTTAACATAACAGCCAAAAATTTGCATGAAATCAAAAATTAGTAAAATTTTATGATTTTTCAAAAATTTTGAAGTTACTTTGATGAGAAACTAGCAAACTTGAGAACCTCTTGGTTTCAGGAAAACTACCTTGTTTACTCCTCTTTAAGTCAATACCCATATCATTATACGTTGATACGGTGATTTTTTCAGAAAAAGCAAAAATAGGCTCAAAAAACACGCTAAAAATGACTCTTACAGAAGTGATTTCTGTTTAATAGTCCAAGAGCCAGACGCAAAAAACGTGACCGTCTAGCCCCAAAGGTTTAACCCACTAGATTGACTTATTCTGGCTCCCTGATAATGAATCAGGTGGTCTGCCGTTTCAGATAAGGGAATTTAGCCCGGGGCCTCTTTAAAATCCGAAAATGACCCCAAATTCTTTTTTCGCCCAATAACGGTGTTCCTATTAATTTTATCTAAAAGTTAAAGGGTTGTCTTTTAAAGTTTATTAAATTTGTGATAAATCCATTTTTTAACCATCAAAAATCGGTTCAGTAAAACCGGAGATACAAATGTTGAAAGATCACGAAAAAGACATCTAAAAAGCATACATTTTTGTCCAAAAACGCACAAATACCTTAAAATGTCATGTTTTTCCGTATTAACATGTTTAAGAATTCAGCAGACTTAAAAATCATGCATATTCTGTTAAACTGCAGGTAATTAGAGTTGTTCTAGAGAAAGAAGTCAGCAGCTCTAATATGTGATGACTTAATGACCGACATATAATGCTGAAAAAAGTGTATTTTTCTAAAATTCAAGTTTTAACCTATCATTCAGCATTATATGTCGGTCAGTAAGTCATCACATATTAGAGCTGTGCTGACTTCTTTCTCTAGAACAACTCTAATTACCTGCAGTTTGAGGTAATTATTTACATTATTTCATTGCATTATTCTAATGCATGATTTTTAAGTCTGCTGAATTCTTAAACATGTTAATATGGAAAAACATGACATTTTAAGGTTTTTGGACAAAAATGTATGCTTTTTACATGTTTTTTTCGGTGATCTTTCAACATTTGTATCTCCGGTTTACTGAACCGATTTTGATGGTTAAAAAATGGATTTATCACAAATTTAATAAACTTTAAAAGACAACCCTTTAACTTTTTAGATAAAATCAATAGGAACACCGTTATTGGGCGAAAAAAGAATTTGGGGTCATTTTTCGGATTTTAAAGAGGCCCCGGGGGCTAAAATTCCCTTATCTGAAACGGCAGACCACCTGATTCATTATCAGGGAGCCAGAATAAGTCGATCTAGTGGGTTAAACCTTTGGGGCTAGACGGTCACGTTTTTTGCGTCTGGCTCTTGGACTATTAAACAAATCACTTCTGTAAGAGTCATTTTTAGCGTGTTTTTTGAGCCTATTTTTGCTTTTTCTGAAAAAATCACCGTATCAACGTATAATGATATGGGTATTGACTTAAAGAGGAGTAAACAAGGTAGTTTTCCTGAAACCAAGAGGTTCTCAAGTTTGCTAGTTTCTCATCAAAGTAACTTCAAAATTTTTGAAAAATCATAAAATTTTACTAATTTTTGATTTCATGCAAATTTTTGGCTGTTATGTTAAATTGTTTTTGAAAATACAAGGTGAGTGGTCTTATAGCAAATTTTCTCAGCTTTCCAACGAAACCAATATTTTGAAGCTAGCAGTTATAGTTTAGCCACAATTGGTCATTTTATGAAGTTAAGTCAACGCGTTTTTTAAAATCATAAAATTTGACCTTGTGGGAGAACGGTTGAAAATCGGACTATAGTTAATATGAAGTTTTTTGTTGGAAATTAGCTGTAGTACCACCTCCTTTCGGGAAGGGAGTTTTATTTTGTACACCCTGTATGTTGGGGTATAACTTACCCTTTAAAACTTTTGCTAATCTTAGACAATAAATACAAGTATGGATTATTAATAGTTTTCTTGAAACTCAAATATTTTCTTTTTTTTTAAAAAAAGAACAGTAGATATTATCGAAAGCTTGCGTTATACTCTTATATGTCAACCGTTGAGTTTGTTAAAATATTACTTTTCCCGTCTTTCTCTTCAGCAAGGATTACACATAAGTTATGCTTAAAGACGATATTTCCAGTTTTCAAAGTTAATTAACTATGTCGTGACGCTTAATAAGTTGGCAATAATTGCTGTCAAAGAATTTCATTCCTTTATTTATCGATAGTTTGCCAAATTAGTTATGTTCATCCCATTTCGTTTAAAAGCTATTCATTGTTATAGGATTTTTGACATTAGGTTAAAATTGGCGACTATTGTTTGCAAATTTCAACTTATTAGGTTATATCGATGTTATCTTAATTGTTATTGTTTTAAGGACAATTATGATTCTTTTAAGGGAACATCCAAAATCTTAATGTTTGATCTTTGGTACTTATTTTAAAGTTAACCTGGGTCACGGATATTTAAGGTTTTTATTTGTTAGAAGATTTGAGTTAAAAGCTTGTGTTATTTAACATTACTTTAAAGAACGGTAAAGAGTTATGCGGTTTTGGTCTTGATAAATGAAAACAACTTTTAAGCTTTCGACCGTATGATTAGGTTTTCATCAGAAAGTGTTAAGCTTAGAATAATACTATATATAGAAGGAGCACTACTGATAACACGAAAGCCGGTTCACTGGTGCAACTAAGTAATGCTGCCACCCTTACAATATACAATTTTCTAAAAAAAAGTTGGCAATACTTCCGGTTGCTGAATTATTATGTTCTATTATTAATTAATGATTGATTATTCATAAAATACTAATATAAATATCGGTGCATTACAATATTTTATGTTATTTAATTTGTAGGTTAACGTATTTATTAAAAATTATATATAAAAAGTAGTCCTCGTCAACTAAATGTAGATTCTTATATTCCGCCACCCTTTTGCCATCTAAGACCAGTTTTATTAAATACTCAGCAGGTGTTTTAAGTTATTATATTTGTTCTTTACGATCTTTCTTCATTAATAGATATTTATGACACATATTTAAAATAATGTTTTGTTGTCAGGTTGGCAGCATTACTTAGTTGCATCAGTCAACCGCCTTTCGTGTTATCAGTGGAATTACATTGTGTTTACGGTCCTGTGCTCCTTCTATATATAGTATTATTCTAAGGTGTTAAGTAACAAACTAAAGTAGCAGTGAACAGAAATAAACAGCTAAGGTATATAAACATAGCTTGCTGTGTATGCTATCGATAAATGAACTACAAACTAAACAAAGATCTAGCCATGGGGCTTAATTAATTTAAAGTTTAGAGTAGAGGTAGAAACCCCAACACCAACATACATACCCCAACCTTTATTTAATAAATGTTTGCGCTGAGAATTTGTCATTTAATTATTAATATTAAATTTAATGTCACATATTTCTTTCTCTTTTTTACTCTACCTGACGAGGAAGAAAAAACAAAGTCGGCTCTTATTACTTTTCCTGATTATATTTCCTTCTCTCTTTTATTTTAGAAGATGAGGAAAAAAACAAGTTCGACTCTTTAATAAGTGGTCTCTTTTATTGGTGTTTGTTTGATCACTAATGTTAAGTGGCATTGAGCGAGATCAGTACCTAGATAAATAATTACTAGGAGTAAAACGGTATTTTTACTTTTTGAGGACGGGTAAAGCAAGTCCGTAGGCTGAAATTCCGAAGTCCAGTTAAATCATTCGATCCGATGCTTTTTGTGATTACCATAGATATTGAAGAGAATCTCAACTAGACTTTCATATTGCTAATACAATGTTGCAATTATATTTGTTACTTGATGCAATTGGTTGTTTTTTTTTCAAAAATCATAGAATTTTATTGGTTAAATCAGTTTTTAATAACAAAATACTAATATTGTGACGTCACACTAGTTTGATACTCAGGACGTCAAAATTTTTAAATTTAAATACTTTGCTTCGTTTCCGTTTGTCTTTACGACTTATGTTTCCATTTGCAGAAGGCAAATATGCAATTTTTAATATGATAAATTGTTTTCTCAAATCCATCCTTATCATATTCATCTGACACAATACGCATGTGTAAGAGAGACAGTTGTGTCTCTTGCATTCCTTTTCCTACACGACAGGTCACGTATTGTTTGAACAAAAAGGTTTCAGTGCCTGAATGACTGCATGAGTAGTGCTAGAACCTACCTTATCTAGTTCCCTCTTATCTAGCTGTATGTACTCTCGTATTAGTCATAATACAGGAATTCAACGTGCAAATTTTTTTAAAAATGAATGCATTTTTATATATCAGAACATTGAAGCCTAAATAATATCATAGTATTATTTTGAACTATTTTCTTAAATAGATTTTAATAATATATATATATATATATATATATATATATATATATATATATATATATATATATATATATATATATATATATATATAATATGTATAAATATATAAATATATTTATACAAAAAATAATGACTCGACGTGTCTGTTGAATATGACTCATGTACTGCTACTTGACTTATGACTATTAATCTTTTTTGATATTTCCTACTTGGAAATAATATGATGGATGCATTTCTTTAAAGTTATTTTTCATACGGTTTTCACTTGATGTCATTTTGTACAAGTGAAATTTCAAGTTCTATCTATGGTACCGATCGTTGTACTTAGTTACCCTTTTTTAGATTCACGTTTGTCGATTATATTTTTTGTATAACATTTGACCTCTTAACTATGAAAAAAGAGAAATTTAATTACTTTTTATTTATAAACGTTAACCTGCTTGTTTTGTGTATTGCGTGTGCATACTTACTGTCTTAAAGTTATTACAGGTGTGACATTTATAATTAAGCAAGTAGTAAGTGATGTATTCTTGAATTTATCTCTATCCTCTACTTCCTGAACAGAAGGATTGTTTATCAATATGTGACTTCAGGAATTGTCTTTCAGTTGATCCCAAAAATACTCGGCTTGGAATATGTCAAGCCGAGACGTATATGTGATACATATATGTCTCTTTATAAAGGGTCGTATATGTGATACATATATGTCTCTTTATAAAGGGTCGTATATATGTGATACATATATGTCTCTTTATAAAGTGACATACATGTGATACATATATGTCTCTTTATAAGGGGTCGTATATATGTGATACATATATGTCACTTTATAAAGTGACATACTTGTGATACATATATTTCTTTTTATAAAGTGACTCATTTGCATCACATTAGCTAACTGAGTTAGTTAGGTAAAGGTTATAATGTCCATTTCAAGTTTAATATTTTTTTGATGACGTAATAACGTGACACAACTCTGTTTCGGAGGTTCCTGATAAAAAATTATTTGAGTAATATATCCAGGAGGCCTAGCAAAATCGACCCCCCCACCCATATCCGTCATCTAAACGACCTAATATGCTTGATATCTTAATAAAGATATGCTTGCTTTATAATATAATAAAGCGATATCACTTTTCTCGTGATATCCCTGCTTTACTAGGTGTATATTTGGATGACTCTGCACTTTTCTCGTAATTTTTCTGCTCAAGCTGTCGAATGATCACAAAAAGAACGTCTGAAACTTACACTTTATGACTTAAAGGCAGTTTTATTACACCGCCTAGTAAAAGTTAGACTATATTGTTATAATTATTAAAATGTCTTTTACTTTCTCCTTTTTGCTGAGATTTTTTTAGTCGTAAAACTTTTTAAACTTCTTTAAATGAAACCATCTTACTCTCTTTATTGCTTTTCTCAACTTATAAAAGCAAAAAATAATTTTTTACTGGATATTGCATAAGGAATGGAGCTTTAAGTAATTCAATTTTAATATTGAATTACTCAATGTTGTATGAAGCAAGCTTAATTTAAGCTCTGCTCACGACTAAAAATGGAAAACCATTTTTTGATAAAAAC
Organism: Microvelia longipes; assembly: GCA_018340805.1. Taxonomy (NCBI): domain Eukaryota; kingdom Metazoa; phylum Arthropoda; class Insecta; order Hemiptera; family Veliidae; genus Microvelia; species Microvelia longipes. The sequence continues at coordinate 81,700,950 of JACMZG010000008.1, read as the reverse complement.
CTAAAGATTATTTGGTATTTTTAACTTTCGGCATGATATGATTTTACCTAGTCTTGCCAGTTCTCAATCGAGAATTCCTTATGTATCGTTTATATTTTAAATAGCCTTAATGACGAACAGTGGTTACTGTTGGTGTTTAAGATACACGTTTAGTGATAGTTATAGTTACTAGGCAGAGGTGATAGATCCCCCAGCAAGTAGGCAATTTTTTGGGCCACTTTTGCTAACTCCCTTAGATAAAAGATAGTAGTATACCTTATAACTCCATGCAAAAGCAGTTTGTGTCTAATTTTTAAGAATAGCCGTGAATTTCATGAAAGTTTCTATTCTTCATTTGGTACTACCGAGTTTTGCAAAATGTGACTAGTTAACACAATCTAATTGTGCGTGAGTCACCTGGGAAATGTAACAAGAAATTGCTGTGCTACACCGGGCTTGTGCTTCAAATCATTCGACATTCGTCATCATTGATTGCTTGACTTAATGACATATCCTATTTTGTTTCGTTACGTCTATCTCATCTGGACGCCGATATAGCCTCAACTCACCTTAACTTGAAAGTCCGAAGAATATAATAGAAGTATTTACTAGAGATGAGCGGTGCTCTTTTACAGCTATCATGCTGGGTCAATATGTACCAAGTGTACTTAGAATTACTTACTTTTTACCAATATGTTCTTAGTATTATTTTCTTAATAAATTAAAAAGCCATTTAGTTTTGCAAATTGGCAAGCCTGATTAATATGTGTTCTAAAACTTGTTGAATAATAGTTTTTTCCTAAACATTGTTTGAAGTTTAAAATATTATCTATTATTAAAATATAAGCATAGTTTTCAGTGTAAACTTCTCATGATTAAAATGTTTTGCCCGTTAATCGAAAGTAATCATCTGCACGAATTTATTAAAAAAAATTAAAAAGATTCACGCGAGTTTATTAATTATACATTTTATAGCTTTGAAGTACGAAATGGCCAGAAAATTGAATAAAATAGAAAACTTGTAGACCTGATTTCCCAGGCAGATAGTTGCGCGTTTGTTGACGTCAATATTGAATGAAAGTTTATCCCTGTGGGCTATTTTTTCCGGGGTTTCAATTATGTTTTGAGGAAAAGTAACGTGAAAAATTTATCACTAAGAAGATCAATTGTGATATTATAAAGAGCACATTGATGTTTACAAATGATGGAGACTTTTTTTGCCAAGTTTCAACTCTTTAGCTACAGCGAGAGATGACAGTATGATTATCCACTTAAACCGCCATGAAATGCCTGAAACGGATAAGTATGATGAAATCTCGGTTTTGGATTTTTAGAGTTATCATAATGCTTTTCCTATATAGGAAAGGAAAAGTAAAAAGATTAAAATAAACCCAGTTTTATCGTCATTGCTTTTATTAAGAGTTTAGAAGTATCGCATTGCTCCCTGCAACCTTTCATTCTTTTAATGATAAATAAAGTCTTTCCACCTAGCCACTACAACTGCATCAGGACTACTGAATGACCACTACAACACTACTGATAATAATTTATTGTTGTTTTACTCAATATTTTTTTTTTTAAAATTCGTGTTTAGCGAATTTTCATTATGAAGAATGACGCTTATGAGGCTTGTTCGGGGATGACGAAGTTGAGGGTGGGAGGTGAGCGGAATCGTTTCCTATTTGGCTTCCTGAGTAAAAAAAAAAAGGTATGTCCCGAAAGAAAGTTATTATATATATGTATATATATATATATATATATATATATATGATATTATATATATATGTATGTAAGGAGTTTCTACCCTTTCGTTATGGCGAACGAATAACTCTCGAAGGCGTTCTCAAAAATTTGAAACGAAACTTTGCAAAAATCGCGAGATGGTTGTGGAGGTACGAGGCCTATTGTTTATAAAAAAATTATGACGTCATCAAGCCAAAGTTTATGACGGTATGAAAAAAAAAAAAAAAATTTTTTTGAAACTTGAAATGGCCTTTAAAACAAGGTATTCGTGTTAGTTAGGCGGCTAGCTGAATCGATTAAGACCAATTTCAGCTCAACGAACCATCACAAATGGCGCAAACAGTATGACAGATATATAATGTTGTATATATGTAAGTCTAGGTCAAAGACTTGTACGATATTGTTAGGTTTAGTAGTGTTAGAGGGTGAGGGATATAGTTAAAAAGAGAGACCTCTACCTTCTTGCTCCATCCTGGTAAGCCTGCTGTCCCAGGAGAGACAGTACAAAAATGGCTTCCACTAAACCACGCCGAGGCAAAAGCAGGCCGTAAAGCGGAAGAACTGCGAAGTAGGTTCTGTTATATGGTCGAAAGTCATTCTAAAAACGATGGAACGCGGTTTCAGTCAATCAGACAATCCTAGATAGATGTTCACTCCGAGTGTAGTAGGAACACTCAATTGACAAGTTGTTGTGTTTTAATGATTTAATGTTGGGGGCCTCATCACTAGAGTGTTGAATTGAGCGCAGTAGAAAAATATATGGCTCTATTCTCTTACTAGATTGTGCTGTAGTATTTCTTTTTAAAAACAAACGCCAATTCCAATCGTTTTAGAAATAAATAAAAGTTAAACAAAGATCTATGGTATTGCTGTAGTATTCGCGATGTATTTTTGTTTAATAGATAACTTGGGGGCCTTCAATCACGCGATAGCTCTAGCACCATAGTTTTCTTAAAAAAATAACCAAGTAATTCAGTTTTTAGTTTTAAGACTTAACATTAAAATTTGCTATTCTGAGTATGAACACTCGGGTGGGGCGCAAACGGATAAGTAAAGGAAACAAAACGAAAAATTGAAACTTGACATTAGAGGTTCAAATCAAGGGGGGACGACCAGAATGGGGAGATCGCCGACTTGAAGTAAGAGTGAGAAATTAATATTTTCAACTGTTGTACCAATTTATACCGAAATTCTTATTAGAGCGGTTTCTTGGGATCACTTCATCCAAATCGACTCCTCATGATTCTAAGCGCTGAAAAGGCGGAGGAAAGACTTGATTACCCTCAACAGCTCGTTCTTTGGTGTTGAATAAAAATAAATAAATAGAATGGTCAAATAAAAAGTATGTGACAGTTTCACGCTGTTCACCACCTAGACCTGTAACTACTTGAGCCTCCTGCATTCCCCATCAATCTATGTTTTTTTAAATCTTTGAGTGAGCCATCTATGTAATATTGTTTATCTATGACCTAAGTGACGGAAAAACGGTTATTTTATTTTAAAAACAAAATCATGGAAATTTTTGTTTATAATGCTTGTTAGTTTAATATATAGCATACTATTAATAAATAAAAGTATTAATAAAATCTTAAATAGTTAATTGTAATTGTGAGAAAGCCTCTCAGGCCCCGGAGCGGGCCTGTGTGGAGAGGCTGGTTGAAAATTTCGCTAGCCGGTACATGCGACAAAATGCCATGTAAACAAGAACCAATAATTTGAAACAAGCACATCATACAAAACCAACAAACAATGTGAGCGCGCGAAGCGCCACAGGAGGCCCCCGGGCCGCCGAACGGCCGGGGGGCCGAGGCTGCGTAGCGGCTACGGGCCGAAGACCCGTATTTTATTTATTCATTCAACCAATTTCTCATTATCCATTCATCACCTTGCTTATAATTTAATTAATTATTAATTTAGTTGAATCGATGCTATAAATAGAATAATTCTCAATAATATCAACACCAACAACGTCTTTCCACTTATTTTAAACTTTATTAAGCAGAGCCGGCTTTCGGCAATAATGCCATCTACAGTGCCTAAACAAGTAATTAACAAGACTTAGTTAAATAATATATTAACATTAGATAAATAAAAAAAGCAAATAAATAAGTAAGAGAGTTATTTATTTGCTTTTTTTGTTTATCTACATGATGTTAATATTATTTACTAAGTCTTGTGATTACTTGTTTAGGCACTGTAGATGGCATTATTGCCGAAAGCCGACTCTGCTTAATAAAGTTAAAAATTAGTGTAAAGACGTCGTTGGTGTTGATATTATTGTAGAAAATTCCATTGCGCTTATTGAAGTTATAAAATATTTCTCGTTATATATTGTTAAAGAATTATGTTTTGTTTTGCTTCATGTTTTTTTTATCTTATTAATTTTCTATTGTTTGTTTCCTGTGTCTTGTTGTTATGTCTTGTATTTGTCCCGTTCTCTTGTCTCCCTTCGATTGTTAATTGTATTTTGTTTCGTTGTCTTCTTTATTCGATTTACTTTCTATCGCGAAACTTGGACTAATTGTTGATTGTATAAACATGTTCGGATTAGTCAGATCGAACAAATTCTAAGTACGGACTTGTATTGTGATTCGACTTTCAAATCTGTTTGTCTTGCATAGTGTAGTTATTAAGATCAAGAAGAAAGGTATTTTTTTGATGACAATGACCCGAATGATCCAAGTTTTACCGAGAGCTAACGACCCCACATTTTTTTCGCAGTAGCTGTTTTTCTTTTAAAAAGGACTTCATTAACTTCTTCTATTGTAGCGTCACCTATCTTTTTCTTCTCGGTGTTGATGGATTTTTTAAAGAAGAACTTCTGGTTGGTAGCTTCTTTTTCTTCTTTACATTGTTGGCTCGTCACGTTCGCTATCTTCTTATGACCTTCCTTGATTAAAACCCCTTCTTTTTTTGCAACAAGGTTATTATGAACAGAAGCTCAATCCTTTCTTTTGCTAAGAAACAATCCCTCTAGATTAATTTAATGGAACTTAACTCAAGTTCTCTTAATTTCTTTTGTTTATACTCAAGTTTGGCCCTATCCAAATTCAATTTCCAGCACACCTGTATCTCCAATTAAGTATTCCAACTCAATTGATCATAGTCAATGATTCTTACTATTGTCCCAAGAAACTTGTAATTAATTGAAGCCATTGACTCCTCAGACCTAATTAATTGCCTAATTTTATTATTGTCTTATTCAATGCCTTTTTCCTTTTATATTTCTTTTCTCTGTGGTTTTACTCTTGCTGTATTGATTACAAAAGTTGTAATTTTTTAACCTATGGGTGTTGTAAACCACCTTCACACAGCATAAACATTATTAATAGGGCTTTAATAAATGTTTATGGAAATACGTCCATAATCAATTAATTTTAACTTTTATCCTTAAAACTTTGAAGACGTTCCACATTGTCATGAAGGTTTTAGGAAAATATTGCATAGTGTTGTGCTACGATAATCTACGATTGGGTAAATTAACTGTGATATCTCAAACCATAACAAACCTTTTAATCATAGTTTAAGTTACGATAATGTCGAGCCAAATTTTGTGCTCTTAATAATTATTTTAGCTTGTTTGAGATTATTAACCTTAAAAAATAAACAGTTACTAAGATTAAATTATATTAGCACTAAGTGAGTGAAAAATTAAGAGTAAAGATGAAGAACTTAAAATTTATCGGCCTCTTTAAACTCTTAATCTTTATGTCGAACAACTTTGTCTTAGGCCCTCTATTTTCTTTGTAAAACGGTGGCGACACGATTTTGGCTCTATGTCCCCTCCTCTGTGTTCTAGATCTATGGTTTTTACCCTCTTACACTTATGGTCTTTCTAAAAAGGAATTGCCATTCTTTCATCTCATCAAAAATTATTCTTTTAGGTCTATGACTTTCCAATCAAGAAACTTTTAACTTATATCACTTTTATAGCGTTATTCTAAAATTCCAGACATACTTGTCTGAAGACAAAAATTTCAGGTCAATCATTCTTTAACCTTATAATTAATTAGTCCCTTACTTCTTACTTCACTTACTTACTCTTCTCGCTTACTTCTTAAAAAGGGCTAATTATCTAAAAATATTAAGTATTCTACAGAAACGTTTAAAAATAATTTCCTGGCCTTTTAGTCTGTAATTTTGTTTTGAATAATTCTGTTTTGTTCTTTTTATCATGGTTGGTGTGTTATCATTCTTAGTTTCTACTCTTTGTTTGGGAGGTTTAGGAGGGGGTAATGATCCATGAGTGTATCGGTTTCAACAAAAAAAAAGTTGCCCTGTAATAATATAGGGGAGCAAGAAAAAGCAAATTAACTCTTCCTATCTTTTTATGTCAGTTTTAGTAAAAGTATTTTTTAACTCTATTTTAGGACTGTGTAATTTTGTTTCTCTTGAAAACACCTGGTATTATTTTCTCACTGTTTCTTGGAACAGATGAGTTTGAGTTTGATGATCACTTGAGTTTTTCTATCATGGTTAACAGGCTTTATGTATATTTCATAAATAATTGCTTTAACAAACAATGTTTACACCAAAAAAATTAAAAAAGCTTGAAAAGCTTGTTTTGTTGAACAATTCTTATACCAGGCGATTCAGAAGTCACCCAACAAATAGAGCTTGAACTATCTGTCTTGAAATGAAACATAGAGGGTAGGATAGTTTATAAAAAAGTTTAAAGCACGTTTATAAATAGCTTAAGCTTGTTTAAGCCGCCTAAGTTTAAGCTTGTTTATTAAAAGCTTGAACTATCTGGCTTGAAATAAAACATAGTAGGTAGTGTATTTTCTTGTTTTTATAAAGGAAACTAAATTTAAATGGAATGATGGACTTTAGAAGTCCCACCAATTATCCGGGTTTTTCTATTTTCCGGAAACCTCAGCAAAAAGTGGATTAATGAGCATGAAAGCAAGCTTTCCTGAGGATATTTAGAAAAAAACGAAAAGATTGGCAGACTTCTTATGTTGTGTTTTTTCTGTTAAAGTACAAACATTTGCAACAGAGCTGAAAAAGTACTGGAATAGAATTAAAAGAGAAGTGTTACTTGAGATTTTTGATATTTTTCTAAGTGTGGTGACCCCCTTATTTTGAGCAGAAGAGTTTTAACTATTTCAATATGCACTTGTTCGCAATACATCCTCTACTCACTATTATACGTATTAAAAACAATTATTATACCTTGTTTTTTTTTACAATTTCAAGTGAACCGTGAAAATTACAATGTGTGCTCATTATTTTATTTCAGTCGAAATTAATGTGCGGGTGGTCCAAATATATTTTGGTAAAAGTCATTCAATCAGTATTGCCAATTACAAGCCCCGCTATGTTTGTTGTAATAGTAGACTTATTTATTGTTTAAAACTACTGTTTTATCTTATTTGAAATGATCAGAATAGAACGTACGAAGGAAAATTCTATACTTTTCGAAATATAAATGTTATATCTTTTTTTATATTTAAATCAATAAAAATCCGTAGAACAACTCTATCGGCTTGTGTTTTAATTCACCTGAGAATCTACAGGTTGGTTGGACTTAAGTGGGTCTTTGATGGTTAAAAAGAAAGAATGAGAAAGAAGACCCGGTAAAAGTCAGGGTTTGTCACGTGGTTAGTGAGGAAGTTTTAGTATTGTTGTCACATCAGATCCACGTCAAAACTAACGAGATGAACGGGCAAGTGGCGGTTCCAGCAGAACCAGCTTGGGGGGGGGCACTTTCATAGTCAAAAGTTAATAGGAAAAGGAAGGGGGGGGACGATTTTCTGTTGAACTCTCCCTCTACTATAATATGATAGTGATAACTGGCGTTTAATTGTAGCATTGTTTTAAAATATTATTACTCGCCTTTTAGCGGAACGATTCCATAGAAAAATGATTTTTTTACTTTTCCTAAAAGGTTATATAAGAAAAGTGGTGTTGTTATTTTATTTTCGTATACTTCAACAATAACTTTTTCCAATTTTTCATAATTTTTTTTATTTATTTTACTTTTAATTTTAATTATTTTTTTTTTTTTTTTTTTTTCTTTTTGGGGTTCGGGGGGAGGGACGCGTGCCCCCTGTGCCCCCCCCCCTGAAACTGCCACTAATGAGCGGAATTAGTGAAGTCCCTATGTTCCTACCAATTTGTTTGGGGGAGGAGTTTGGGAGGAGCTCGGTAAATTAAGCCCCGAGAGCTAATGTCCCTAAAATCCTTTATTTAGGTTAATTAAAAGACAGACATGAAGTCCACCGCTAGATGTAATTTCACCCATCGGTGAGCTTGAGGTTAACTAAAGGACCGTATGCTTCCTAGGTTTTGCAGGGCTTAAAAACATGTGGCCGTGGAGCGGCTAAATGAATTGTTAATTAGACATCACTGCTTAGCTTATAAATTTCACACGCCTTAAATTTTTGTAAAGAAATTTCTTGTAAGTTTCCGTTTTTCAACTAAGGTTTTACCGGTCTTTTAAATATGTATACAAGTATGTATGTACAACTTAATTTTTTTTCCTTGGCAGACAGTATCACAAAGCTGGAAGTGCAGGTGACATTTTTACTTTTATACTGTAAATGTCATTATGTCATAAAATAAATATAATTGTAATAACGAGACAAATTGTATGACTGGATCGTTTTCCCTGTTTTAATTAAATTACCTTTTACGGATAAATTTATTTGTTTGTGAAAAGCAATGTCTTGCCTTTTCGAAGGGAGCGTCTGGTCATGGTCTGATTGTATTTTAGTTTAAAAGTTTACCCACTTTGTTTCGGTGCTTTTCTTTGTCTCTACGACTTTTCATACCGGTCGGTAGGTTTTCAATCTGGGTTTTTTATTTGACATATTTTAACTCGTTTGTCTGAGAAGTATACAAGGGTTTATCTAACAGTTTATTATATGGTTATTTCTTTAGGCAATTGTTTGTTGACTATCCTACCTCTTGAACTCTCCCTTTTTTATCGAAGTTATTGCTTTTTTTCTTTAAATAGTTTTGTTTAGATTAAACTTATAGTTATTTATGCAACAAGGGATGAAAGTAAGTTTTACAGCTCAAGTTAAAGTTTCGTCCTAAGGCAGCGCCGAAAGAGGAAACTTCATTAGCTCACGAAGCCGGTAGGCCGAGGGAGATAAACTAGTTAGCTCTCGAGGATTGCCGAGGGA
>JACMZG010000008.1:81582563-81684674 GCA_018340805.1 Microvelia longipes | reverse complement strand
AATTTGACTTTTAAAGACCAGATAAAAAAAAGAAAAGTGCTAATTATTACCACATTTGGGTATAATTTACCAAAAAAATTTGGTGAGATTTGAACTCAGGGTGGTCGACTTACTAGGGGTAGAGACCATTTCGTAAGTTAGGACCCATGCTTTAACATTTTTTTAGGTGGCGTATTTTGTTGTTCCAAAAATGTGGTAATAATTATATTTCTTGTGATATCGATCATAACTCGTTAAAAAAATTACCGCGAATTTTGTGATATTGCGTGATAAAATTTCTTTAGGATATAATGTAGTTTCTAAATTAGTCTATATCATTGGTATGGTCTAATTTGACTTTTAAAGTTACCAAATAAAAACGAAAAGTGCTAATTTAAATTTACCACATTTGGTAATTTAATTACAAAAAATTTTGGTGAATTTGAACTCAGGGTGGTCAACTTTACTCAGGGTAGAGACATTGTGTTAGTCTTAGGACCCCCCCAATGTGTTTCACTGATTTTAATGATTTCTTAATGTTGGTTTTAAGTGAATGTTCCACCTGTAATATATATATATATATATATATATATATTATTATTATAGTGTGTGTGGTGTTGTAGAACAACCACGTAAACTGACTAAAGAGATTTGCAAAACCTATTTTTATGTAATTAGGGAACTTTGAACCGGATTTCTGACACACTCCCGCGTTAGACTTTCGTTAAGACACTTACTTCATTAACAAATTTTTTTCAAGGAAATTCGTTAAAGTTACTTCTAGGTTTTACGCAAATTTTCAATATTTTTACTTTATTAATTAAGGTTTTATTTAAAAAGTTTATTATAACTAATAGTTTGATTGACCCTACGTATCGTTTAGTTCATCAAAATCTTGTTAGCTGAGAGCCGGCCGATTTGTAACCATTTTATTTAAGATTAACCTTTCGCGAAGCCAAGTTAAATAGTTAATTTTTATAAAAATAATTAATTTTTCTATCTGCAATTTTCTAGGATTGCAATAAAAGAAGTTATGTAATTTCAATTTAAATTAATCCTGAGAGTATTGCTTAGTTTTAAATTATCTATTTGTAAAAAAAAAACTTTTTTCTTTTCTTCGTTTTTTTAACATGAAATTGATTTAATTTCAAATTTTATCCATGAATTTAATAAAACCATGTATCTATTATTTTATGATATGTTGTAATAAAAGTTAAAAATAACTTTACGTAACTTCAGCGAAAAAAAACTTTAGGACGTGCTTATCCGTCTAATCGGACAGTCGATGAAAATTTCTCTTTCTTTTACTCAATTTTTGTGAAGAACAAAAGAATTTCTAGCTTAAACAAACTATTTGGTGTTTTTATTTCATATTTTATTAATTTATATTTTTTTCGTGCCTTAAGATTTAAAGTTTGACCAAATAAAAAGGATTACATAAACTTTTAGAAATGTTTTGAATAGATAATTAATTAAATGTCGAATCATTTAATGGTAGAAAATTTTATTGAAGTCATCTTGTGAAGCTTACGTCCCTGGTTATAAAAACACTCGTGCTGTCAAATTGAATCGACTTTAAAGTTGTCTTTTATTTGTCTTGTGACAAATTTCAACTTTATTGTGACTATTTTTAAATTAAGTTTTTTTATTGGCAATAACTTCTTTATGTTGTTATTTAACTTTGTCTTCTTATAGTCCAAGAGCCAGGCCCTAAAAAACTTTGACTCATTTTGTACTACTTCAAAACCAATTTTTCTGAATATACCTTAAATTATGAAGGAAATAATAGTCTGTCTATCCAGAGTGGAGCCTTCAGATGAATGCGCTCGCTCAATTTTAGAAAATCGCATAAATTCCTGTTTTCTTGCTATAAGTGGTTCCCTGTTGGTCGTGTGCAAAACACGAAGAGAATATTTTTTAAAGCTGATAAAGTTTACTTTAAAACGAGTGTTATAGTTTGACCAACTTGTAGGAACCCGTATTTTAGATTCGCTATGCACTGTGCTTTAACTGATTTAGTTGGCATTAAATTCCCATTATAATCTGATAAAAAGTAAATTTAGAAAACGGGACCTCTCGTATAAGACCTCAAAAACTATACGGATATCAGGTGCCATAGTAAATATTTTAGAACTCAAAATGATTTGATGTTAAGATGTGAGATGGTCTGTTGAGTTGACAAGGCATTCAACAGGTTGTTGTTGTAACCCGGGTCTCTGCCCTCTCGAGGTTGCAACGAGGAAAATTTGTTACGGATATTTATCTCAAGGAGAAAAGCGTTACAAAGTGTTTTTCCAGCGAGTCCTTGGTTACCTGCGCGCGGCACGTTCAACAAGTGGTAACAACCAGGAGGTTTCATTGTGTTGCAACCTTCTTACTCCATCTTGCATCTTTTTTTCGCTTTGATTTTTCTTGTGACACCATCTTGTTAAAATAAAGTGAAAATTCTGGATACTTGGGTTTCTTTATTAAGTAATTCTTGTTTCCTTCTATTTGAAAGATTTTATTTAAAATATCCTCAAGCTTGTGTTTAAACTATTTACTTAAATAATTTAAAATTTTTCGGTGAAAAAAGTTTTATTTATCTAAGTTTTAACTATCTTAAAATTTACCAGATGTTACATTATTATCTATGTCATTAATTTGTCTTGCTATGCAAAATAAGAGTATGAATATTTTATCAAATTTCTTGGACAGTATTCTATGAGAATATTTTAGTTTAAATAGAAATCAACTTGAGTGCTGTTCACTCACTCATTAAGTCTCTTAATATTAAACGTGAAAGTTAGTGGCGATGGTAAATTATGACCAACATTAGTTGGACGTAATCCATTTTAAATGTTGTTTACAATTAACGTCGACGTTTTTACAAATACCGTATGATTGATCAGAAAATGTATGTATTTAGTAGGAAGTGATCCATTGAAATAATCACACATTAGTGATCTCGTTTACGTACCAGTAATGAAACTACAACTCATTCTGTTATTTAACCGATCTCTTTTCCCATTTATCTTCGTTCTTCTGTGCATATTTAGGACCATCCTTATTTTCTCTTATCTAGTTTTTTTCAAGAATCAAGAAAACAAAGATGTTGTAAATGTAGTTTTTCTCAACGTTTCTCTTTTGCTACTAATTTATCGCTCTTTCTTTTGGCTATTATTTATGCGCTGTCGGTCTTAGCCTGACGATAAAAAGCAAATTTTCGAACAATGAGTTTACACTTGATTTGTTCCATAATGAGCTGTAAACTTGTTGAAACAATGGGAGTTTTTATAAAATTTAAAATAAAAATAATGCTCGGCCTGATACTAATTGATAATAATAAAAAATACGATTATTAAGTGTTATAATATTTTTGATATAAGGTGGTATTTAATTATTTATTAATTGATCTATAGGTACTGTTTTAATTGTTGTGATACAGTTTTTTGTTAAAATAATTGGTCGTAACCTAAATACATAAAATATTGAAGAGCAGATTTGCCTTTAATTTTTCCTCATTAATACCTTATGTTAATGAAATATTATTGTGCTTGCATGAATATCCGAAGAACTATCCGGTTTATGTGTTTATAAGACTTCCTTAGTGTGTTTATCAAATTTTCATTCTTTATAACGATTCATGAGAGTCGAAGTAATAATAGGGTCGAATTAAAAATTAGCGCGGATGTACTCTCATATAAAAACAACAATGCTTTAAGTGTCACCAAGATTAGTTCCATTTGTAACGAATGAAGAACCATCCAATTTAGTGAACAACCATCCCGTTAATACAGCGTGTTTATCCACAGTTATTGACGATTATTATTGTTAAGTTACATCGAGGGAGGCCAGTACATATATGAATAAAATGGATTTTATTCTAGGATTTTTACAACGTTAGGACAAGCAAAGAGAGTCGGAAATGTTTTGGGTGAGCATAGTGTGTGTGATAGAGAGAAGAAACGTTCTAAGGTAGTCCGTATCCAAGTTTTAATTCTATTTTTTCAGACGGAAGCATTTTCTTAAAGAAACGTGCTGACTATACAGACACCGTTTATCGAGACCTGAGGTTTTCATCTTAACCTCCTTTGCATGTTATGATCCTCTTTAAAGGGATAGCCTCTGCCATAAACGTTGTCTTCGGCCCCCAATCTTTGGTCTATTTTATTGAGATCCCTTAATAAGTGACTTGAAGTTTTAGGCCCTTCTTTAGATAGTAACTCCCCTTTTGAGCATCTTCAATTTGCGGCATCTCTGTGACTTCTTTAGATGGTTACTTCTCTATAACCTTGTTCAGCTTGTTACACCCCTGTGACTTCTTTAGATTGTTACTTCTCTATAACCTTGTTCAGCTTGTTACACCCCGGTGACTTCTTGAATGGTTACTTCTCTAAACCTTGTTCAGCTTGTTACACCCGGTGACTTCTTTAGATGGTTATTCTCTATAACTTGTTCAGCTTGTTACACCCGGTGACTTCTTTAGATGGTTACTTCTCTAAACCTTGTTCAGCTTGCTACACCCCTGTGACTTCTTTAGATGGTTACTTTCTGTATAACCTGTTCAGCTTGTTTACACCCGGTGATTTCTTAGATGGTATACTTCTCTACCTTGTTCAGCTTGTTACCCCCTGTGACTTCTTTAGATCGTTACCTTCTCTTTAACCTTGTTCAGCTTGCTACACCCTGTGACTTCTTTTAGATGTTACTCCTTATAACCGTTTTATTTCTGCACCTCTGAAAGTTCTTTATGTGGTTACTCCCTATAAAGAAGTCAAACTCTTCCATTTGTTCACCCAAATTAAGATTTTTAGTTGGTTAATAGGGCAACCTATAAACATTTTACATTAGGTCTATAGGGCAGTAGTGTTTGGATGATACTCGATGTTATTAATAATGATTATGCGCATACATTCTTTGTCGAACCATTGGACAGTGACCATCTTAGGAAGTCGAGAATTGTATAAGAATCCTTATAGTGTTGCATTCCATGGCGCTGATTTTTCAAATCTTAACAGTGACTTTTCTATTGTTAGACGTAGTGTAGGTGCAATTGCCGAGGTAACGTGCGTTTAGGAGCGTGTCACTGTGTGTCTGAGTGCAGTCTCAAGCTATAATTGGACCGAGATAAGATCACACTTGTTTGCCGTGTCGTCTACACTCCAGATAACATTGTACAGTCTGATTATTTTCAAATGTGATGCAGTTTTATTATTCTCACATCGAGTTTACTCGTTACCTATATTCAACTCGTAGTCGTTAAAATGGAAAGATGATACGTTAAAATTGTTAACTATTTACTTTCGTAATTTTTATCTAAAAATTTAGTTTAGTTCCTGTAATATAAGGAAACTGATTGTGTAAGTTAAAAGAATTTTGCCAACTAACCACTCATTTTGATGAATAGATAAGACTGACCCTAGTTGAAGTTAAATAGTTCGAGGGAAATATTGAATACATGCTTGGTTTTTACTTTTTATCCTCTACATCGTAGGTATATAGGAAAAGTATTGTGTTTGAAAAAAAATCCGAAATCGGTATGTAAACGGAATTAAACGTTTCAGGTGTTTTTATGATCTTCAGAGTGGTTTTTACAAAGTTTTCTGCGTGTATGTGATGTGTGTGTCTGTTATCATCGTAGCTTCCAGTATGATAGAGAGTTAAACTTGTCACAAAAATCAATCTTTAAATCTTGTTTGTGCTATCCGGAAAATAAGTTTTTTGCATTAATGACTCAGCAAAACTTTAGAAAATACATTAAACGCAAAAAAAAATTTTGATCGGGTTGAGATTTTGCACCGGTGTTTTCATACATAAGATAAATATATATACTAAGTTTTATCTCATTAGAATTAGTTCAATTTTTATCAAAGACGTTTTTTAGAAATTTTGAAAAATAAAAAAAAAATAATTGAGTTGAAATTTAGTACAATTTATTTCTTTACGTAATAAATAAGTATATTTAGTTTCAGTTCTGTTTGAATACTTCAAGTATATCTAACTTAAACTATAAGTATAGTTTTTGCTGCATACAGCGAGGTCAGTGCCTGGATGGGTGACCTGATTTAATTACTAACTGAGGACGAGATGAGCGTAGCGAAAATATGTATTGAGGAAAAGCTACGAGGTACCCCGTACCTAATTTTTGTTGTAATTCACAGAGTATCACCGACGTCAGTTGAACCAAACCCGTCTGTTAGAGGCTGTCGTCGCAGTCCCGACGATAGCCTCAAACAGACGGGTGTTTAACCTGAATTAGGGCCGAATAACTAAAACTGCCTTCCCTTTGAAATTTTGAACAGTAGATTTAGCCACTGTAGGAAAACATAATGTATGAAAGAATGTTACGACTAATAAATCGTAAAAAAAACTTGGAAGCCAAGTACTCATTTATAACTAAAAGCTATTTCCAAAAACGTCTTGCTTCAGTTATGTTTTCCTAAAACAAACGATCATCTCTTCTACCTAATTTACATAACGATTTAGTTACTGTAGTTGTTAAAATATTTGATTACAAGACATTACTAACCGTCATGTTTTCTTCACGTCCCATAAAGAACCTAACTAAATGGTCCTCCGTATTTTATTCCCATATTTCTTTTTGTTCTTTTTTTCATTTCGTATATTTGTATTGTGCTTTAAGGACTTGTTTTTTTCTTCTAGTGGTTTATTATAATGAAAAACTTTAATAAGTTATTTTTCATTTGGGAAGAAAATTTGGTCATTAGTCCATTACATCCTGTTTGTCTTTGAAAGGTTAATTATTGTTGTAAGTAGTACGTAATTTATCAAGATCATATTAAACTTTACACTTTTACTATACCTACGACTTAGATCCTGCTAAGTTTCTGGCACATTGCAATTACTTCAATTACTAGTTAAATTATTTTAGTGACCACAATCTTTCTTCTTTTTGTTTTCTTAGGTATGTTGAAAACATGATGAGTTGTTTTATTTCTATTCGTTTCATAGAGAGGGACGTTGCAAGGAAAGTAAACTTAGAAATAGAAAGTAGCGAATGAATACCTAAAAAACTTGGCACGGGGTACCTCGAATCCGAAGTAGGGAGATGAGCGTAGCGAGTCCAAGTAGGAGGATTCCAAGTAGGGAGGATGAGCGTAGCGTCCAAAGTAGGGAGGATGAGCGTAGCGAGTCCAAAGTAGGGAGGATGAGCGTAGCGAGTCCAAAGTAGGAGGATGAGCGGCGAGTCCCGTAGCCCAAAGGAGGGAGGATGAGCGTAGCGACAAAAGAGAGGGATACGCGCAAATACTGGAGAAAATCTCAAGCCCCGTACTCGATTTTTATATCTTGGTCAGTCTGTAAGGAAATTATTCTTTAGCCAAAGAATTTTGTTTATAAATATTTTCGAAGACTCATTACGATTGGAGCCCCAATTTTTACTAAAATCTCCACCATATCTATGACCAAGTTTCTCATCCCTTCCAGCAGGGCCGCAATCCATATCTATTTTCGTTTCAAGTATTTAATTATAAATTGTTTTTTTCTGTTTCAGGTTCGTATTATTAGTATTATTGTCGTTTCGTCTGGACTTCATAGTAAGTTTTTTAAATTATTTTTATTGACTCGAACAGTGCGATAATTAAGGCTTTGTTGAGTTGACTTTTATTTGAATTCTTTATATAACTTCAGAGCCATGCGGATCCCTATTACAGATAAATGGTACTTGGCGGACCCCTATCCTTCTCCCCCCCCCCAATCTTAAACTCATCGCTAAACTTCCTGTTTTTATCGATTTAAATTTATGCTCGCGAAACAGCTATATTAGTTATTTATGCCATTAGGCTGAGAAGTGTGTCTTTATGTCACGGCAATTAGATTTACCGACGAGCGAAGCGAGTTGGAAAAAATTGCCAAGACATAAAGACATTCTCAGCCGGATGGCATACACTATTTTTTTGAGGTAGCACTCATTAAATAAACTGCGCTATATACTTAATTGAAAAAAAACGTCCAATTAACTCCATATTATCGTCGTCATTGAATTCATCCATAGCTTCACACTTTTACTCAAAAATGTAAAAGATGTACAAATAAACACACAAAATTGTCAATTAGAACACCTTTTAAAAAACGAAAAAAAATTAGTCTACGAACAAAACAGTAGGTTCTACACAGATTGTTTTTTTTGAACACGCTATATTACAGTAATGGCGGCAATATGTGAATTACTTTTACGTCCTAGGAGTTTTTTTTACATTCATTATTGTCCTCGGAGGTGAAAAGTACTAAATAACCTCCTATAACAATAATGATTGGCTTCTCATCCTAAAAACGGTCCAATAATGTACTTAATTACGTACTACCTCAAAAAAAATAATTTACAGTAAACTCCATTATTATTTTTATACTTCTCTAATAAATTACGATTACTTTTACAGCAACCAATTTCTTTTTTGGTTCTCGAACCTTCCAATTCGCGCTACAAACAAAAACGAATATTTGTAAATAATATTTAGAACCTCCATTTTTCCGGTCTGCTCACTAACAGTAAGAAATAGATGTTTACTTTTACCAATGAAAACTTGGTTGATATTTTCTTGATTCATTCGCGTACTTACAAGCTGTCACACATGCTTATTTTCGCTTTTGAAAATCCCTAAAAATTTATAAAAACTTTTTTGTTTCTTTTTACTTTATTGATTATTGTCTACAATAAATGTATTTGACTTAGTGTTCATGCTGGTTAAAATGACTTGGCAGATTTGATAGGAGGAATCCCCGAGTGGTGATAAAAACTGACAGCTGTTTAAAGAATCTCAACAAAAAAAAATTTTTTTTCTGCAATGACTTCAATTCCGGACTATAACCTAAAAAATTGATTTCTTCTTAAAAACCCTCCAATTGAATCACCTTCTAAATTTTAACAGCTTGGGTGAAACTATTAATAATGGGTCTTTAGGGTAAGCAATAGCATAATCTCATTTTTTTAACTATCAATTGGTTCAACCAATCAGAATCCTGTGCGTTCGATTTCGGCACCGGAGGTCCGGGGTTCGCAGCCCGGGCTATGCTCTAAGATTTTATTAATAGTATTTGTATTAAAACGATTTCGCCAACTTTAATTAATTCTTAGAGTGTAGTAGATACAACCCACCTGAGGTGGTTCCCGCAGGTTGAATACCCTGATGGACCGAAAGGCCCTAAAACGGGCATTTTATTTTTATTTTTAATCAGAATCCTGTATGTTCCTCAAGATAATGTTGGCCCATTTATCCTTACGTCACGCTTCCACTATATGTAAATGTTTTGAGATGGGTCTAATAAAATCAAAACAAAAGGCCAGTTTGTCGTATAAATAGTTTTGCAATTTGGATAATGCATCCATATTTGCAAATTTTCATTTGTTTTAGACGAAAATCGTGATTTTTTAAATTAATTTTTATAAATAGTATATGTCTGCCTCCGTGGCCGTGATCGTATAGGCACTCGATTTCGGCAACAGATGTCCGGGGTTCGCAGCCCGGGCTATGCTCTAAGATTATGTAAATAGTATATGCATTAAAAAGATTTTGCCAACTTTAATTAATTCCTAGAGTATAGAAGATGCAACCCACCTGAATGTGAATACCCTGATTGGCCAAAAGGCCCTAAAATGGGCATTCATTCATTCAATATCAAAACTAATGAATTTAACTTGGTATATGTTTTAATAATATACTATATACATCAGAAAAAATATTTATATTAAATTTCAGCGCCATCAGATATTTCTAGGAGTCATAAGTTTCTGAAATTTTTGCTGAGTCATTATTGTTAGTTAATGACGTAATTCATGTAATATGATTCTGGACAATTAGGAGGACCATTTTTGTACGAGGTAATATTCAGATCCGAAAAACAATTAAAAGTTCCATATATATATATATATATATATATATATATATATATATATATATATATATATATATATATATATATGTGTGGTGTGTGTGTGTGTGTGTGTGTGTGTGTGTGTGTGTGTGTTTGTATGTATGTATAATATTATATATTATATATATATATATATATATATATATATATCTCCTCCATGGCCCAACCTCATTAGCTTTTTTTGTTTGAAAATTAAAGAAAAATTTTACACGTTTTAAATCGATTAAGAAATAAATAAGCTGCTCTAGAGCACTCTTATTTTTTTACTTCTTGGTTGTAAATATCGAATTAAAGATCGTGGTTAATATCGAAGAATATTAATTAAAATATTACTTAAACGACTGTAATATTTTATTAGAAGTCAAGCTATAATATAAAACTATTTTTAATGTCATACGCAATACCTATTGGTCTCTTTAATCCCTATTAGAATAAGTTAAAATGTATTAAAGCGCTCCCCGATTAAGTGGTAAATGAAAGAACTAAAGTCTTGTCTACCCCCACTACCATTGAGTAGACCCTCTGCTTGATTCCCCTCGTCAGGTGTTCAGTTGTGATCGTTCTTCGCTACCTCGTTCATGTGATTCCGTTTCACTGCCTTTACAATATCTGACCGTCCTTTTTGTTATCGAAATAATGAAATAAATAAACATTAACGAAGTCACCTGTTATTTCCTCTTTGTGGCCTTATCACAATATTTGAAGTGCCTTAAAGACATTTTATAAATTTAATTAGTGTATATTAGTTAATTACAATATTTACTAACATTTTTCTTTGATATATTTTTATAGTTTTTAATTAGTCGGTGTTTGAGCAAATATATATATTTTTGTAAACAGTTAATTAAAAAAAGTTTGAAGTTGAGTCGTGCTGGAGATTTGTTTTATTCTGAACCCAAGGTTTTTTTGTTACCTGCTGCTTCAAACTTGCTTCTACCTGTACCAAATAAAAGGTAATGCTTAAACAAATCTTTTTATTAAAAACACTTTACAAAGGATCCTTGAGTACTTTGTGTAAGTCCTCTCAAAGTTGAACTTGTTTGTTAGGAACCCTTAAAAATCTTTTAAGATGGGTGTAAAAATAGGTTAAGTTTTAAGACCTCTTAAATAGATACAGTTAATTATTTAGATTAAATTTGGACTGTTTCATATATGTTTGATAAATAAGACTTAATTTTGATGTTTTAACTCTTCCTAGGGTTCTTGTGCACTAATGAGTGGGGGAGGACTAGGAAAAATAAAAAAAAAATCCAAAATTTTTAAGCAAAATATCTTTAATTGAAGTCTTAAAGTGAAGAATTTGAATCCTGCACTTTAGACTGACTTATAATTTAGAGTGCTTAAAGGAAAATTTCAATAGATCTCGATGTTAATATTAATATTACCTTGCTAATAGTGTTTGCATTTTAGGTCTATTTGAGTTATAACAGAGCTCATGTCTTAGATTTTTATATTCAACCGAAAATGAGAGATATTTGCATTTTTGTGGTTACTACCCTGATTTTGAGCTAAAAAGCCTTAACGGTTAAATTTTGGGCTTTGTAAGTAGAAGCAGTTGGAAAATATGCTGTTAGTGGCTGAGCGAGTCCAAAACCTCACGAGCTACAGTCAGTTTAAAATTTACTTGATTTTATGGAAACTTGTATTTCCAGATCAGATTATATCCCAAAGGTGTTATTTTTTTAATTAATTTATTCATTTTACAAATGAAATGTGTTAATAGTAAACAAAATAAAAAACAATGATGTAAGAAACTTAGCAGGCATGACCTACCTGATACTAGATATCAAGCAGGTCCATTATATCAAATAAGCTCTTATTACTTTTCCTCATTTATACCGTAGGTATATAGGATATGTATTGTGTTTGCAAAAGAATTTGAAACCGGGATGAAACCGGAATTATCCGTTTCAGGCATTTTAAAGGCCTCCTTAGTGGTTTTCTCAAAGTTGTCTGTCTGTATGTGTGTGTGTTTGTCTGTTATCATCGTAGCGCCCAGTGCATATATGCTAGAGAGTTGAAATTTTGTACAAAAATCAGACTACTGCTGTAGTTGTGCTATTCGGAAAATAATGTTTTTTATGTCGTCAGTAACCCGCAATAATAACTCTGCGAAAATTTCGAAAAATCATAGATTGCGGAAAAATGATGTGATCGGATTGAGATTTGGCACGCATGTGACTACGTATAAGATTAACATATGTTCTTAGTTTCATCTCATTTTCAGCAGTAGTTAAATTTTTATTAAATGACTTGTGTACGTTTTTTAAAAAATGAGGTATAGTCCAACAGTCCAATTGAGTTTTCATTTGGTACAAGTGTACATGATTACCTAATAAATATGTACATTAAGTTTCGTTTTAATACGACAAATATATCTATGGTTTTTGTTGGATCATAAAAATTAAGGAGTATTAAGCGTGGTCTGTGCAGTATGGGTGACCGCTGAGAATGATACGGATGCATTTACTATCTGAAGACGAGCGAAGCGAGTCCGATGGCATGTTGCAGTATAAATATGGCGAACTGTATTTTCTGAGGACGAGCGTAGCGAGTCCGAAGCAGGGAGGATGAGCGTAGCGTTTTCGATGTAATGGGGATGTAAGTTCCGAGGTAACCCGTACCCGATTTTTTAAAAATATTTTATTAACTCACTCTCATACTTGACACTTATTTAATATTTTCACTATTTAGTCGGGATATGTAGGTACTCGTATAGTATAATAATAAACATAAAATCAAAAATATTTGTTGGTATTTAATTTTGGTTAGATATGTGACTCATTTTCTTCTTTAATGATACGGTAATGAAACATCATTTTATTTTAATTTATTAGTTAATTAAATTAACTAATATAATTAATTGACTTGTAAAATGTACTTTACTGCATTAAATTACAGTTTGTTTTATTTCATTGAATTCCATTGACTAAATGTAATATAGTGATTTTAACTCTTTTTTATTTGTATCTTTAGTATCAAACATTAATCAAATATAAAGTATGTAATATTATTGAGTGTTATTGCATTTTAGTGTGTGGTTCAAAGATTTTTGTTTAACACTTTTAACACGTTGGTATTTGAGAAACACTTAACATGAGCCGTGTTTTATGACGTTTGTATCACAGTGTAAGTGTAAGCTATAAATATGTTCTGACTAAACACCAACAATGTATTTTTATGCTTAAACGAGATTACTTCTTAAAAACTGCTGATTTTCAACTAAAAAGATAAAGAAATATCTCGAGTTTTTATGTATGAATAATTTTCAGATATGGACGTTTAGTTACACAGGGCGCTGTGTTTCTAATGTGACGTTTCGATTTTATTCTACTTTGTCGTTTCGATTTTATCTTAACGAATGATGGTAATTAAATTTTTCTTCGTTTTTTTGCAAATTTAAAAAATTGCATATATATATATATTATATATATATATATATATATATATAAATATATATATAAGAGTGTTTATATGAGTATATAAGATTTTTGTTACTAGACGCTTTTATGGTAACTTTACGATCTGAACTCTGTGTAAATTAACCTCATTATTCAGAGCCATATTGTTTATAAAATTTGTATGACGTCATAAACTTACAATAATGACTCAGCATAATTTTCAAAAAAGCATAAGACGTCGAAAATTTGTGTGGTCTAAATAAAAAATAATACAAATACATTTTGTATGGTAAAAATTTACAAATTTAATTTTTTTATTATTAGCGTTGATTCCGATTTTATTGATTTTATTATGTAACAATATGTAAACGTATCTCGTTTTATGAGTGATAAATCGCTTACATCGTGGCAGTGTGCCGCTTGTATAAACTAGTAAAATAGTAAAACTTATGAAAGATAGCAAACATGTCATGTGGCCGCGAAGCGGCCAAGAGGCCACAAGTCTCTTGTTTTAATGTAGTTTACATTACACTGCATTACATTTCTTTTGGATTAATGAATTTTTGTTTTATTTTTTATAGCATTATTTTGAAAGGAATTATTAGACATTAATCTATATTAATCAATAGAGAATATGTTTAATATCCCTAGTAACATATAGATTATAGATTAGATATCCATTAAGTAAAACACTATTCACAAAAATAACTTAACTTTTTTAGATGAAGTATTGCTTGTTTACTTTTTTATTTATTTTTATAAAATCAAATTGTTTTTTCTCGTTCTGGTTGATTCGTTTTAGTACTCCGTGGCGGAGAAGTATATTTGCTGCTACAACAAAAGATCCAAATTACTCGAGTCATTGTACCGATTTATTTCGTATCAATGTCACAGCTATTGTTTTTGTTTGACTGTTTGTTTGTCAATCTGTTTGCTGGAGAGTTTGTTTGATTGAAAGGAAGTATCGTTTGATGGAGATTGTTAAGGTCTGATCTCAGCGTCCACTTGTAAGAAACCAACTCTTATTTGAGAGGCAGGAAATAACGCCTCCCAACTGTTTCTTTTCTATTTCATAGTAGTAGGATGTATAACTTAACGATTTTTTTGTATTGATTCGATTAACATTTGCATTTGTACAGTTCAGTTTATGTTTCTTTCTTATTTTCGGTACTTTGGATTTCTTTCGGAACTTTTAAACTTTATTATTTGCTTTTATTATCCATCCTGATAGTATTGAATATTCACATCCTCTTTCTTATATCCGGATCTGATTTAGCGTTCTTCCATTACCTTTTACCGAAGGTATATAGGAAAATTGTGATCACTCTAAAGACCGCGCTTTTAACAAGATCATTCGTTTCAGGACGTTTCATATTGCTGGCTGTCTATTTATCTGTGTGTCTGTCACGCATAAATCGTACTTTGTTTAGTTGTCGTGTATCCCATAACAATTTGTAATTTTTAAGGTCCAAAACAGGATAAAAACCAAAATGACTGAGGCAAACTTTAGGCCAATCGTATCATGGTTATAATCATAACGGCATGTTTAAGGCCAAAATGTCGCAACAGTAATTTGCGTCATTTATCCTGTTTAAAACCTAATAGTTAATCATTTCTTCATGGTAGGAAGTTGAATTTTCTACCATAATTGTGTCTATTTATGCTGGTCGATAGACTCATCATCAAACCATGTCAACCATAGAGATTTATATACTAGAGGGGGCATGGCCTATCTTAATACATTGAGAGGTCTGAAACATCTTTTTGGGGCTCTGTGTAACCTCATTGAAACCTCATTAGATGTTTTGACAGCAATTTTGTGGTCTATGTTAAACATGGTTAAGAATAAATATTTTTAAACTCAAGTGTTTATTCATTCTTAACCATGATCATTGAAACCTCCTTTAAGAGTAAGTTAAGGTTATAACAAATCAATCGTTGTCAGCTTTCCCCGCATTGTTTGAGTTTTGTTTCCTACGTTGCATTATATAACTTACTGTATTTTTTAATGTTTATTTTATCATATTAATACTCAAGGGAGTTCAGGTTACTTTTTTGATGTTTCAAAATTCAACCGATTGGGCCCCTCTAGTAGTAATATCTCTATGATGTCAACCCATTTTGCAGTTCAGTCTTGTTCATTCCTCTATTCTTTGCATACTATTCATTACTCATATCATTTAAGCTCATGAATTAATTCAATATTTTTTTTTATTTCATTTAATATTTAATCAAAGTTCATAGTTTAACAAGGTCGTTTGGTTAAAGTATCAATATCTTTTTAAGTTTTTCTACTGTAGCACTTTTATCAATAATTATCTAAAGTATTATTATCAATAATTATCAATTAAATAGAGCCCTTATTTAGACGTGTTGCCAATAAAGGGTTAAGTGCTTCCAAAGGGTAAGCAGTGCTTAAAGTTTCTTTTAAGTTTCAATCAAATATCAATTCTTTTTCTCCCCTTATTGTATGTTCTTTATTATGTTGCTCTTTGCTCTTATTAAGTGTCCCCTATCTCTAAAGATACTGTCTGTTAGGAGCCCCTATTTTAGTTAGATTACACGACTGACTGACCCAATTCAGGAATATTTTTAATAGGGTTTAATTTAAAAACATCTATTACTGTCTATTAAAGATTTTTAGTAAATATAGCAAAGAAAAGACGATAATAAGATGATAATAAGAGAGAAGATGAATTGTTATTGTAATAAATAGCAATTTAGCATCGATTTTTTATACATTTTTTGCGTGTCAGTAGCTATAGATCGATTCCATCTTATTGGCACCAGTAATTATGTATAATTAGATATTTGACTAGGTTTAACTAAACTAGGCTTTAATTCTACGAAAATTAATTAAGACTTTACTTTGTATGTTTAATATTACTTGGTTCCTCCCATTTTATACTCACATAGCGTCAATTTGTATTTTCACTCTGCGCTATCGCTATCTCTTGACAAAAGAATGCGTTCACTTTTACTCCAGTAAACCCTTAATATATATCAAACATCTCTGAGATTATCTTCAAGATGTAATACAGGAATATTTACATTGTTTATATTCTTAAAATGATGATAAATTTGGTCGAAATGTATGAATACACAATTTTGTTATTTTCTTGTAGAATATAAAATTTTTATTTTATTGTAGAATATAAAATTTTTATTTTATTGTAGAATATAAAATTTTTGTTATTTTCTTGTAGAATATAAAATTTTTGTTATTTATCTTGTAGAATATAAAAATTTTGTTATTTCTTTTAGCATTAAAACTTATAGTTAAGTTTTCTACTAATCTCAAAAATTAGCATAATTTGGTGTCTATGTTTGTAGAAAATATTGCATACATCTATAGATAGATATATAGCTTACGTGCATTAGCGTATTAGATAGAGTGGGTATGAGAGTGCAGGGATTGATTCCGCTTGGTCTTCTAATTCCAAAAATGTATTTTTGTAAACACTGAACACGCGTTTGTGTTTATCTCTGTTACAATTAATTACTTGTTTGCGTTGCTTTTATTCAAATTTATTATTTGTTTCTTATGATCATCATTTAATGATTGCATTTTATATTTATTTCGTTCAGCTTTATTATATTTTAATTGTTTTTATTAAATAAATAAATAAATAAATAAATAATAAATAAATAAATATAAAATAAAACATAAACAACTTGTTAAGATCGAAAATTGTGATATTTTAAATATAAATCGTGCTCTAGTTTACAAATATTTACATTTTGGAAGATAAAATACTTAATTTTATTTCGCCGCAAAAAATCTAGTATAACCTTGTTATATTCTTAAATATGAGCCCTTGAGCTCGAAACTGTGATTTACATTTTAATACAATGTAAATATTTACATCTGTTTTTCTTTTTGTGGATTTAAAAAATGTTCTGGAACTAATCTATCCTTTAAAAGCTTTGGCGAGTGAGTATCATATATTTCATTCGTTTTGGCCGTGAGTCTTATGTGTTGTGGCAAAAGATGAAATATTTTAGTCTGGCAAGTTTTTTCTTCTGGCTGGACAATTTATTTGTATTTTTGACAAGTTCATTGTCTTCGAATTTAAGTTACTTCTTTAAGACAGAAAGATAACAAGATTATGAGGGAAGTGTTTGTTCGGGAAAGAGAATAACAAAACTGTGTTTGATTCTTTGTGACTAGATTTACAAAAAAAAAAGAAAGGAAAGACAAAAAAAGTGTTAAAGAACTAAAAATAACAAGAAAAGAAGATGGCTGAGTACGTTGATGAGTAAAAATAGAACAAACATGTTCCATAAGTAAATGTTAAACGCGGCGTGCCTGCGTCTTAATGTCAATCTGTGTTCTCGCTTGTCATGCTTATTTTTGAACTTGTGTAACATGGATTTTATGTTAATATTATTGTCACAAAGAATAGTGTTTAAGTTATTTAAAAAACTTTTAGGCACAATATATGTATGTATATATATATATATATATATATATATATATATATATATATATTATATATATATATATATATATATTATATATTATTATATTATTATATATATTATATATATATATATATATATATTATTATATTTATTTTGTTGATTTTTTGACAGTTTTTGTAGTTTTGTAGTGTCAGTATACTCTAAAGATGTATATAATATTATATTATTAAACATCATTATAATAAAAAAATAATTATTATTGTTTATTACATCCAATGGAAGTTATTGTTATAGCTAATGAATCTAATAAGAGTTATTGTTATAGGTGGTGAATCCAATGAAAGTTATTGTTATAGCTAGTGAATCCAATAAGAGTTATTGTTATAGGTGGTGAATCCAATAAGAATTATTGTTATAGCTAATGAATCCAATGAGTTATTGTTATAGCTAATGAATCCAATGAGAGTTGTTATTATTATAGCTAATAAATCCAATGAGAGTTATTGTTATAGCTAATGAATCTAATGAGAGTTATTGTTATAGCTAATGAATCCAATGAGAGTTATTGTTATAGCGGATGAATCCAATGAAAAGTTAAAGCTAATGTTATGTTGATATTGTCTTCTTGTTTGATGTTCCTAAAAATTTAACTAGTTCTTTTATTCATTTAGCTCGAATTTTCATTTAATTTCCCTGTTCACTTGATAGGCTGTGTAACATCTTCACATTGTTTCAAACTTGGAGAAACCAAATATTTACGATTTTTAGGGCCTATTAGTGCTGAAACGTAGACATTTGTGCAAAAAGTATGTGCTATCAAAATACTTCCCTTTTAAAAAGAAACAGAAACAAACACATTATAGCAATATTTTCAGCTCCTCCAACTGCAAGCGAAGATAGAGGAGCGTAATATTAATTTTAAGAGGATGTTCTATCTAGTTAAATTTAGTAACTACAAATACATGTATGTAGTTATACTAATATAATGTATTATTTCTACATAATTTCTACGAAAAAATTAAATTTTGGTAAAATTCAATTTATTTTATAGTTTTTTAATAACTAAAATTATTATATTTTAGAGTTTTGATAATCACTATTCTTCCATTTATGAAAAACAATCGCTAGTTTAGGTGGTTCAAAGTCTGTATAAGTTGTGCGGCTAAATTTATTTTTGGAAAAGACCTGTTGGATTGAAAAAAAAAATAATTTATGAATTTTTGACGGACGAGTCAATCCGCCCACTTTCTCCTTGAAAATTTATGGTTTTGAAATTGATATATTTTGTTTGGGAAATTTGAATTTGATTTTTTTATTAACATTGTCTAAATATAGAAGAATATTTCGGCAAAATTTGTGCTGTAAAATTAGGTATGTCAATGTTTATTCAACATTATGGGACTCGTGAATCATTCTTTGTTTGTTATTTGTTGTATTAATGTATGGTTTTGTTTGAATTATTATTGTACTTTAATTTTTACGATTCTTGAATTTTAATTGATAATAACGATTAGTTTTGACTTAATAGTACCTTTACAAGTTTTAGTTTAAGTTTTATTAATGAAGCTGGTTTTGTATAAAAGATCAATAAATGGATTTAATGACAATATTTCATGTTTAAATTATCTTAATTATAATGTTTAAAGAATCAAGCCTACAAGTTTGATTAAACTTGTTTTAGACTTGACTTTTTTTAAGACAGTTAATTTGCTTCATAAAAATAGTGCTTTCACACGAGTGAGTGTATCGGAATAAAAATATAGTTCCGATACTACGTGATACAAGTCTCATATAAACTTAAGTATTGTAGCAGATCTTTAACAGAACATTCTTATGGAGTTTAGATACAAGATGGGATCTAGTGTCCCATCTATATGATACAAGTTCTCATTATTTTAAGGATAGTATTCCATATAATTAACTCTATCCGTTGTATCATTTTAGATTTAGATTCATGGGCGTAGCCAGGGGGACCCCCCCCCCCCAGTCGAGCAGGGTTGTTGCAAAAATTATATAAAAACTATGGTTCTTGCCTGAAAAGCATTTTTTTAAATACTTAATAAAATTAATTCAAATATTAATTTTCTAAGCATAATAAATTAATTTTATATTTTTTATTTATATAATAATTTAGAGCTTAAAGATAACTTTTGACTTCAAAAATTAAATTTGTTTTATTAACATATTAACTTTGTAGTAATATTATTAATAAAATAAAAACTAAAATGTCCGACATGTTTAGTTCACTTCAGTTCAATAATAATTTTTATTTTTTTATTCTTTAAGTCTATTTGATTAAAACTAGTTTAGATTTGTACTCTAAGTGCTTTGTTTTTTTTAAACAAAACATGTATCATTAAAAGAGTGAATCTTTTCCATTCTTTTATTTAATCCTCTCATGGGAACGTATCAAATCAAATTAATTTTTAAGCATATTTCATTTGTAAATATTTGTCAATAGTTCATTCCGTTTAAATTCAAATATGTTTCGTGTGCATTAGAATCACATGGTAATCTCCTTTATTTAGTCTGTTTCGTTTCATTACTTATTCATTGTTTACACTCATACTAACTAATGCTTATAAATATTTATGTTATGTATGCGTGGATAGTTAATGGAAATGAGTATGGGAAACATTTCTTACTGTTTATGTTCATTAATAAATCTTAAGTTAATTACTTGAGTATTCATAAAGAAAATATAACTTCAACAAAATTTGAAGCGAATTTCAAAAGGAAAAATAAGCTTATGTGTTTGGGAGAAAGTGTTTTTTAAATGAGGTGGGGACTAATATTATATATATTATATGTATATATATATATATATATATATATATATATATATATATTATATATATATATATATATATCCTGGACATATCTTTTGGGCACGATTACACTTTCGAACGCTTTATTGGATCTGAATAAACCTTTGTATCGCTTTTGAAATGTTTGACGAACCTCGATAAAATATCTGTTCGGGCTGAACTTCAAGAAATATAAAGAGCTACAGAACAACAACCATGTGGTCCGCAAGGCGGCCCCCAGCGCTTATGTCGTGGTGCGGCCGACCTTTGTTTATAGACCCCTGGTACTCTGCAGTCTCGACTAAAAAAAAATAAATCGTTTATGTCCCTGTCTATTTCATATTAAATTTATTTTTTTTGAGGTAGTACGTAATTGAGCACTTTATTGGACCGTTTTTAGGATGAGATGCCAATCATTAATGTTATAGGAGGTTATTTAGTACTTTTCACCTCCGAGGACAATAATGAATGTAAAAAAAAACTCCTAGGACGTAAAAGTAATTCATATATTGCCGCCATTACTGTAATGTAGCGTGTTCAAAAAACAATCTGTGTTAAACCTTCATGAGTTTTCTTTAAAAACGTTAATTTTGTTTCTGTTTTTGTTCGTAGACTAATTTTTTTTCGTTTTTAAAAGGTGTTCTAATTGACAATTTTTGTGTGTTTATTTGTAAAGCTTTTACATTTTCGAGTAAAAGTGTGAAGCTATGGATGAATTTAATGACGGCGATAATATGGAGTTAATAATAATTGGACGTTTGTTTTTTTTTCAATTAAGTATATAGCGCAGTTTAATGAGTGCTATTTTTTTTTAATGAGTGCTTTAGTAAATGAGTGCTACCTCAAAAAATATAGTGTATGCCATCCGGCTGAGAATGTCTTTATGTCTTGGCAATTTTTTCCGACTCGCTTCGCTCGTCGGTAAATCTAATTGCCGTGACATAAAGACACACTTCTCAGCCTTATGGCATAAATAACTATTATTTTAAATTTTTTGACTCAAGGTGTCATTAAATTTACTTACATATCTTATAATATTTTGTTATTATAATATTAATATTGTAATGTTATTAAATATTTAGATATTACTGTCATAAATATTTTGTAACATTCTTATTTTAGGTTAATTATTTATTTCTTCTAAAAACTAATGAATAACTTCGTCTATTAATAGTTGAAAACAATGTAAGTCTATGCCTTGGATATTTATCATGGTTACCAACCTCCCACGGTGAATCAGGGTTGTTTGGTCCTTAAAAGGTTCCTTGTTATGTCTAATAGACCCTTTAAAAGGTTATACCTGTACTTTAAATCTGGGTTTTACACCATAAATCCTCTATTTTTTATGATGCCCTTCTTGAAGGTTCGTCTATTAAATTATAATGAGAGGCTATATAATTTTCTTTCTGAGAACAAAATTATTAGGCTAATAAAAATATCAGTATACATCTGTTTCGGGTTCTTTGATCAATCATACAACATGTACAGTGTTAGGTCTTAAAAATTCTTTACATGAAAATTTAAGCTCTAAAACTGTATATGTTTTCTGACTGATCAAATTAACAAAAAGTTTACATAACAAAATGATGTAGTAAAGTCCATGATTTGAATATTATTCATGGCATTCAAAAAAAAATCTAATTGGAAAACAAAAATTTATTTTAGTATTTAAATTAAACTTTATAAAAGTATGAAATTTCATATCAGAATAATTATTCATGCAAAGCTGATAATTTATTTAATACCGTGCAGCCATCATTTCATCATTTAAAATTGAAATGTTAAAATTTTTATACAATAAAGTCGTGGCACAAGTTCTGGGGGCTTTGCGGGCTCTCCACCTTCCTGTAGCATTCTGTCACGAAGGAAGCGAATTTCCAAATGTATTAGCCTAATATTGTAATGGTTTACGTATGTCAAACGACAAGTTATATGTGTCAAACGATAAAATCGAGATAAAAAACATTTTAGTTGCACCAAGATAAAATTCTTTAATATATCTACTCGGTGGAGCCAATTTTCATTTCAGCGTTCGAAAGTTATCGTGTTACAAAATCTCTTACTCACACACACACACACACACACACACACACACACATATATATATATATATATATATATATATATATATATATATAAATTTTAGACAGTCATCAAATCAAATTCTTCATTTATC
Organism: Microvelia longipes; assembly: GCA_018340805.1. Classification (NCBI taxonomy): domain Eukaryota; kingdom Metazoa; phylum Arthropoda; class Insecta; order Hemiptera; family Veliidae; genus Microvelia; species Microvelia longipes. The sequence goes on along the minus strand of JACMZG010000008.1, from coordinate 81,662,013 downwards.
ATCACCACTTTGTAAGACAACATAGAAAAAATTGTCTCTGTTTTGTACCTTCTTGGTTCTAAACTAAGAAAATAGCTAACTCAAAATCAATGCATGTAAAATAATTTAAAAAATGTTTAATTTTTGTAAATATAAATTTCTTCCTTTGAAAAGTGCTTGTTTTTTAACGAAATGCTTTTAAAAATTATGGGACAAATTGCCTAAAAGTAGATATTAGTGGGACATTTTTAGTTTAGACGGGATTTTAAATTTGAGCGGGGCAGAGATGACAATATCAGGACGCCATCCAACCCTAAATCTATATACATTACAGATTTAATAAAATCTTTTTTTGATTTAAAATGGTATTACGTATACTATATAAATAATAATTACAGTATGATATCAGAGTGCCTGGAGGTATGAATGATGACGTATCAAGGATTGTATGTCTAATCGACACAGAGCTGCATTCTATCATTATTTTCAAGGATATTATATGCTCAGAATTATTTCGAGATTTTATTCTATTTATTGTGTTTATTTTTTGTAGTATCTATTATTACTTTGTATATAAATATTTTGCTTTATATGGCACCTTGTAAGTGCCGTCATTGTATTTGTATTGCATTATTTTTTATTTCATCAGAGAAATGGAACCTTGACGTTTCCATGTATCTCAATCTCTGTATAGAAATTAAAGAAAAAAAGTTATTACGGTTTATAAGGTTTTATTCAATTAGAATCGTATCCAAATTTGAATATTTGCATTGTTTTGGAACATTTTATTATAAAAAGAGTAATAATAGACAATAAGTTAATGTGTTTGTGTATTAAACTTGGAGTTTCGATCAAATCCGAAAAGCAATCATGATATATGATAAAATTATTTTTAAATGCCATACCCCTTTTTCTTTAACTTTTCCTAAATGGATGAAAAACTGTAAGAATCAACTTAAACGACGAGAGAGGGAAATATCTATGTAACTAGAAGTAATAAGAATGGATATTATATTGACAGGTGGATCACATTAAAAAAAGGAAAAAACAAGAGAATTGGGACAAAAATAGAAACTCAAAATAAAAGTTACTTTATTTGAAGAACTGTTTTAGAATTACGTAATACCTCATTTACCAAACTACTGAATAAAATCCTACTTAACAAACACCTCGGCGGCTGTAATGTGTCTTATTTACAGCCCAACGTTTATTTATAAGCACATAGAGAATTTAAATGTATAAACATATTATTTTGTTACTACAGTATAAAGGAAAGTAAATTTACACTCGAGAACAAAATATAATATTTGATATTAACCATACTAGACGAAAGAAATAACATGACGAACAAGAAAGCACGAAATTACGGAAACAGATGGCTAGCATGTGCTATTTGCAAAAACGACTAGAGATCTGCCTAAAAAACAGACCAGACCTGCCTGTTCGGAGGGCAGGTGGTGGAAATTGCAAAGGATAAAGGGAGAGATGAATGAATAGAGCAGACTAGGGTGGAGCAAGAGCTCAATAGAAAGCTTTATTGTGGCTAATTGTTTCCAACTTGTTCGTTTTCATATCATAGAAAAACGAATTTATACCTTGTCAACTCAAGTTGACGAAAATATAGTAATAGCTTAATATGTTTATACACTTAAATTCTCTATATGTGCTTGTAGACGACTGTGAATAAGACACTTTACAGCCGCCTAAGTGTCTGTTAAGTAGGACTTTATTCAGTAAATGAATTATTATATAATTCTAAAACAGTTTATAAAGTAGATTTTTTTAGTTTTTATTTTTGTCCCAATTCTCTTGTTTTCTCCTTTTTTAATGTGTTCCACCTGTCAATATCATATCCATTCTTATTAGTTCTAGTTACGTAGATCTTTCTCTGTCTTTCATCTTTTGAGTTAATTCTTACAGTTTTTCATCCAGTTAGGAAAAGTTAGTGAAAAAGAGGCATTTGGAAATAATTGGATCATTTCTCAAGATCAAAGCTGTTTTTTAAGAGATTAGTAATATGACTCTGCAATAAATATCGTTCTGAAGGCGAAATTTCTTTAACCGTTTAATTTCATAACGGATTAAGGATTGGAATTTAACCTGGATGGATATAATGTTTAAGGTTTAAAACTAACTTTTATGTCTTGAATCTTTTTATGGTACGTCAATGGTTGTATTACAACCAAAGCGACTCGTACTACTTAAAAGAGAACTTAGATATAATAGCGGACCCTAGATTTACTTGCAATATTTGTTTATTACATAAAGGGATTCATTTGTACCAAATTTCAACTCAGTTAAATCATTTTAACAATGAAACAAAAAATAACAACATATACATATCATTTGATAACAATTGAACTAATCCTGATACTAAGATGAAACTGAATATTTGTTAGTCTTATATATAATTGCATGCGTGCCAAATTTCAAATCGATCAAATTTTATTTCTGCGTTTTATGAATTGTCGTTATTTTTGCTGACTGAATTTTGTAGGTTAATAGCGTCATAAAAATTATTTTTCGGATAGCACAACCTTGACATAATGATTGATTTTTGTACTAAGTTTCAACTCTCCGGCATGAACACACGGTCTTATCATTCTTGCTAACACCTAGAATGATAACAGACTCAAACACTTACGTAGATACACACATAATGAAAGACAAAATCTTAAAACCTTTTAGGAGGTGACATCCCGGTTTCGGATTTTTAGGAATCTTTTACACAATATACTTTTCCTAAAATTAAATATAAGGAAAAGTAAAAATGATAGAAATTATTAATGTTTTGTTGGTCTCTTTGACATTCGGAATAATCTGTTTCTGGAATGTTTGATTTGACCGTTATGTAATTTATATTTTATGATTTTCCTCCCGTTAAATTTTATCGGATAATAAATGTTCATTTCTACTTTCTTGTAGTTATATTGTTGATCATTTCATATTTTATTGGGTAGAATTTTACTCCGAATTTCCGGCACCTGAGTTATCAGTTCATTAGATTTCCACTACTTTAACATCATTAGCGAATGCTTCAAGCAATACAACTCCCCAATGCGGAAAAAGCACACATTTAGAAATATCGGAAACACCTTTCGTTTTCAATAAATCCAATGTATAATTATGCAACTTATCAAAAACTAAGTTAATCATAAATATTTTTTGGTCGAAATTTATTCGTATAATTTATTTCGTATTAAATTTGCCTTTTAACTATGTATTAAACTTTAAAATCTATTTCTAATACTAAAAGCTACTGATTTCGCACTGAAGCTTAATAGATTTTGATCAGCGCCTTAAGCTAAACGTTTCACTGATAAATTTTTAGGCTACTTAAAAATAATTCCTTTCTCTATTATGTCCAACTTATTAAATTTAAGATAAAATTTATTATATTTATTCTTCGTATATATGTGTATGCATAAAACAAAAAACAATTACAATTTGACCATTATAATTTTGGGGATATTCTTCTTCTAACTTTGTATTATAAATAATTAATATATTAGTTTTTTGTTATATAATTAAATTTAATGTTTTTAATTTTTTATTATTATTACGACAGTATTAGCAAGAAGTTTTACTTATTTATTTTTTTACAGCCGTAAAATCCTTTAATCTGATTTTTTTAGTTTGGGATCATTTTTGGAAGATTTTTCTTGTGATAAACGCGCCAGCATTTCACTTTTTACGGTAGCTTTTTTTATTTTTGAAAAATTATTATTTTCTTTTACGACCTTAATGTTAGTTTTTATTTTTTGAGCTAAATAATTTCCTGGTTGTGTCATTCCAATTTTCCCCTGGATTCATAACTGTTTTTTTGCTGAAATTGCTGCTGCATAATTTCGCTTCACGATGATAAATATTTAAGATTTAAAATTTTACATTTTTTTAACATTTGTCAACCTATGAAGATATATTTCATCCGGTGGTGCCAACGTCAATGTAGATAAAGTATCCTACATTTCGTTTCTACTGTGGGAGGCATCTTCAGGGATGTAGGACATCATGGATAGAAACACAATGCTCTGCAAAACTGAACACCTAAATCTTGATGACAATAACCGCGGAAGCCTATACGCAGTTAATTATTTGTCACACTATATGTTCTTGATTAGGTAACCCCCCTTTAAAAAATTCCCCCTCCCCCCTATAAACATTTTTTAAACATAGACAAACTTATTTTTATTTTGCAAAAATATTTAAAAGATACGATAACATGTTCAACACCCTTGATATCATTTGCCCCATGAGCATTAGTTTAATGATTCTTGCTTCTTTAACGAGCCATGAAGTATGCTTTTGAATTAGAGGAGGGGTAAGTGGTAGTTTATTCGGTTAAATATGAGTTGGTAAATTTTATTTTCTCCTGCGTCACTTAAAAACGAAAACTATATAATTATATTTGGTTTTAAAAACGATTCTCAGAATATAAACTTAAAATTTGTTCTTTCGATTTACAACTTAAGCAAGTTTTGTTTAAGTTAGTAACTTGTATAAAATTTTGTTTACTAATCATAATTTAAGTTCGTTGTTAATGTCGTATTAATTACTATTTAATGCCCCTCTGTGAACTTATTACTACAAGCTAACCTTGAGTCATGACATATTAATTTAAACCATTAATTCGTGATATTTAGCTTTATCTTACGTTTCATCTTAATTAGTGTCAGTCTTGTTCAACATTTACTTGTCAATTTTTTTTAGTATTAATTTAAATTATTTAATTTTTAGATTTTAAACATATTTGTGTTACATTGATGACGGGGTTTTCGACGTATAATTAAAATCCTTTAATGTGTAACTAATCAACAAAGTTGCTTTTTCCCCTGTAAATGATAAAAGGAATTAATAGAAGAAGAAATAAAATAAAAATATTGAAAGAAAAAAGGAAATAATAAAAGAAAATAAAACGAATAAAGAAAATTATTGTAAATTTATCGTTTACTGTATTAATTGTCAAATTATATTTTTATTACATTCTAAATAATTATAGCGTTATTAAATATATTATTAAGGAGCTGACTAAGCTAGACAAATAACATAAGCTATTAATTAATAAATAATTGTTATGTACACCAAAAGAGATTGTTAAACACCAAAAAACATTTTGTATTTTATTTAAATTATTATTTTTTTAATTTTTTAATCTAAAATTGTGTACTTATTAATATATTATTGTATTATATATTATGTAAAAATTGAAGGTAAACATTTCTTACTTAGTGTAAAAAGCAGGTCGTATTTTTTAATTTTAAATAAATATAATTAAATTTTATTATTATATAATATAATATAATATTTATAACCTGGATTATAAAGGTGTATAGATAAAGCCTGTAGTATTACATTACATCTAAAGGATTACCTGCATTCTATTTTAACCCTTACACACATTCTATCATAAGCACATACACGCACGCACATTTTTATCACTTTTTAAATGCTTTTATACTTTTAATTACTATTACCTTTTATATTACTGTTTTACCTGTCAGGAAAGGTATACCTTTATAGGAAAAGTATTGCGTTTGCACTATAAATCTGAATCAGAGGTTTCACATAAATTATTTGTAAATCTAGGATAAGCGTTGTGAACCCGATGTGATGAGGAAAAGTCACAAGATACCCCAAAACCGATTATTTACTTTTTATTTGTTAAATTATTTATTTGTTTTGTACTAAAATAATTTTATGTTGTACATGTATTTGAGGTATTTACATTTTAAATTTTCGTACTTTACATTCTATTTGACTACATTTATTTTAAATATTTAAATCAAACACTGCATGTAAATCCTTCTGGTTTGGCAACTTATTGTACTTAACAAATTAATAATTTCTCTTTTAAGTATGAACTATTTTTGTTGGTTTGTGTGCTTTTTTTTATTGTCTGTAAGGATTTTTTACTTTTTTCCGAAAGTAAAGATTAAAAATGAAAAAACTAACAAAGGGACTATTTTTTAGTAGCTTTTAATATCGAAAGGAGTGAAATGGGATTAAGTCTGTAAAGTAATTTTTCATTCCTGTTGTCTTGAGGATGCAAGTTTGTTTGATAAATGTTTTTGACGACCAAGTCGTGATTTCTCTTAGTATAGGGATTTTATAGGATTTATTTGATATCCTTCTTTTAGAAGTCTCATCACGCTCTGACTTGATATGGTTATTTCCTTTTTATCTGAGTCATTTGCATTGGTTAAAACAGTAGCATATCCTATATAAGATAAAACGTTAGACTTAACTTTAACAAAGCCGATAGTTTACATAATTTAAAGCTCTATCCGGTGGAGTAACAAAACAGAGGGCTTTAGTCCCTGGCTCCATTGCCCTCCCATTGGTTTGCGGGCGCACCAACTGCTAAGAAAGAGTCCCTTGACTATGTGCTGTTGTTTTATGTAATTTATTTATAATTAATTAGTTTATTGTATTTAACAAATTTTCATGTGTCTGTTATTATTGTAGCTTCCATTGTTTTATGCTTGAGAGTTGAAACTATGTACAAAAATCACTCTTAACTTCTAGTTATGCTATCTGAAAAATATTTTTTTATGACTTCATTAACTGTCATTTTGAAGTCAGCAATGGTTTCAAAACAATCATTAAAATTATTAGTTCGGTGGGAAATTTGGCTCGCATGTAATAAATCCTATATAAGGTCAGCATTTTTTTTTTCAAGTTTCATTCTATTATCCCCATTTGTTCAAATGTTATCGTATGTCATGTATAATTTTTGTTAAAAATCTGATATAAAACTATTTGAATTAAAATTTAGTTCGAGTGTGCCTTATTTGGAGAATGAATGGAATTTAAACTTCCGAGTTTATTTAATCTTGGGTTCAATCCCAGCACGGGCATCTGGGATTTTTATGAGAGGGATAACAATTCTGCGTACCACGTCTTTCAGAAAGGACGTAAAGCCGGTGGTCTCGAGCCTGTGCGTTGTCAGGTACTCGATAAAGATCTCGTACCCTATATGAAACTGGGTATAGGCAAAATTTAGAGCACTTATAGTAGATTCATTATAATACTATACTGTTTCTTCATTGTAGTTTAAAGTGTGTGGAGGTTTGGTTTAACAGTGAGGGCACGTGTTCTTCCTATTTTCACTAGACAATAAGAGTCAGTGAAAATATGTGTGATTGCTTGAAAAAAGCATGAGAGGAACCATCCACGGCTCTTCTGTCTAGATTAGATAAAATATACCTACATTTGAAATTGAAAGGAGTAGAACGCTATCTTAGGGAGCTGACAAAAAGGGCCCAACAACGTGGCCTACTATATTACTACTTGTCTTATTAGGTAATAAATATGTACATAAAGCTTCACTTCAATTTGCGTCGAGCGTGGTTAGTACGCGGGCGGGATTAACGAAGTAAGACTGAAGATATAATTTAGTACATCTTTATTTTATAAATAAATTTATAATTTATTATAAATTTATGACGTTTTTATATGCTGGGGACGAGTTAAGCGAGTCCGAAGCAGTTAGGCTGTGCTTGGCCAATCCGATCAGAGTAGAAAAGTTCCGAAGTCTCCCGTAGATAAGATCTTTATTATTTCAAATTTTATTATTTTTAAAAGAATTTCATTTGTAATAATTTAATTCAAATCCTTTACTCGCAACATTATATTTTTATTTTTTATTACGTAATAATATAAACGTCATATTTTAATAAAATAAAATATTCTTCAAACACGTTTTGATTATTTCATTTCTTAATATAATTTCTCGTGACTGTGTGATCTATATAATACAAATAATAAAATTACAAAATAATTTAAAACTTCAATATTTTAAGTATAGGAGTGGATGTATTTTTATTGTATATGTTCTGACAAATAAGCTCTTACACATGTAAGTCGTATGGAGTACGTATTTGATATTCTAGTCGTGCCACTTGAATGTATCTTAATTTTGTAATTGACTTGTTAATAATTTTTGACTCATTGTATTTTACATCCTTTTAAGTTGTCTTGTTTTAACTTATTTAATTATTTCGTTTTATTGCATCGTTATTTTATTTATAAATTTGTTAATTTAATTGTATAGATTACAAAAGAAAATTAAGTATTGCTTTATTATAATGGCCATTATTTGTGAAAACTTTTATTTAAAATTCGTACATTTAAAATAAAGCTTTTATTGTTTTTTTCTAGTCCTATTGAATTTATTTTTTATCTTTATTTTGTAATTAACTGGTTGATTTTGAGTTGATGTATTTTAAGTCCCTCTATAAATTACGTTGTGATAATGTGTATATTTTTATTATGTTTTTTGGTTTGATTTTGTTGGCTTGAAAAATATTTATTTTTAGTTTATTTTTATTACTATTATTCTTATTATTTTTTTATCATTATTATGTTTTATTACTTCATTGTTTGATTGTTTAAAATATTCATTCTTTGGGCATATTGTTTTTAATGAGTCTAATAAGTATATTTTTTCTCTGTTGCAGGTATGTTATAAAATAAGTGCTTTTTGTAAGTAATTATTTTAATTCTATTTGATTTGATTGAATAACAGTATTGCTTATGCCTCGGGGAAATTTTTTTTGGAATTTTATTTCAATATTTTTTGGTCGACCCCTCCCATCTTAATTTTCGGAGGTGCCACCTGTTTGTTCTGAAACGGATTTTGTGCCAAAACATATTTTTTTGGTCAGGTCTCCCCCTTTTGGTCACGTATTCAATAGGGTAAGAAAAATTTCCGAGGGACCCTGTTTCCGATTTTTTTAACTTAAGAAGGGTAATACTGTATTTTGTTTTTGGGGGTATAGGTTTTAGCAATAAGAATACAATAGAAACTGAGATATCACGTGCACAATAAAATAAATCTTTTAGGTACCATATTGCTGAAGAACTTGGTCACCTTGATCTTGGGACCTCTGTCCCTGATGACCAAATATCCCACCTAACTACTATTTCCCCCAAACTATAAAATAACCTTAGACAACTTATAACTGAAATATTTTTCGTATTTATTTAATTTCTTCTGTTAACCTTTGTTGATTATTTTATTAGATTTTATAAGTTATTATTATTATAAAACCGTTTAGTATAAAAATATATTAAAATAATAGTTATAATTAAATTTAAAGTGAAATTAAAACTTTTGTAAAATAGATCATTGAGATTATTAACGTGAATCGCGAATGTAATTAAATAAATTAAAATTTAAAAATATATTAAATAAAACAAACTGAAGGATTTCAAATAATTAAATATATTAAACAATTATGATGTTTTGAATAAATTAAAAATATAATAAGTATGACCTTTTTTTTCATTTAATTATTTGTTTAATGTAATTGATATTGATTATATTGGCGGCCATATTTAGTTTTGCTACGGCGTGACTTTAAGTCTAAACAGAGAGACAAGGTTGGGTGTGCTTGTCCCTTATTTGGATTAGTCAAATGTCAGCAGGTTGGAATACAGTGACCTTGGCATTCTTGGTAACCATTGTTCTTTTGCAAATAATTGTAATTTCATTAGAAATGGTAGTTATAAGAGTAGTGTGTATGGGTTTTGACAGTAAATTTGTAAAGTTAGAAAATTGTTTCAGCTGAGTAATTTTCATTATCTATATTTTGGGCAAGATTCAACACGGTTGAAAAGTTACAAAAGTAACTTTTTTCTGAAAAATTAATTTCTGGCTTAATTTTTGTAAGCAAAGATATTTATACTTAGAGGGAGAATACACGAGCTCTTATTTATTTATTAATACAATAACGGGCAAAATTACCCTTTTTACAAAAATAACAATTAAGAAAAAATTAAATTAAATAAAAATTGCACACACAAATAAATTTTTTTATACATTATAAAAATTTAAGTACAAAAAAGAAATTAAAATTATAATATGAATAGACTAAAAAAGAAATAACAATTTTGAATATAATCTAAAGTTTAACAAGAATAAATTGTTTAAAAATAAGGAAAATAATTTTACATGAAAAGGATGATAGATTAGTAATATAAGATATAGAAATTAAATTTAAAATAGTATAATAATTAGAAATAAGATAGTTATAATTAAATTAAAAAAGAAGAATACAAGAACATGTAGCGGACTACATGACTCTGTCTACAGTCATGTATGAGTCATGAATCATTAATTAATGATCGATTATTCATAAAATATTAATATAAATATCGGTGCATTACAATATTTTAAGCATTTTAAATTGTAGTTTAACCTAACGTTTTTAATTAAAATTATATTAAGAGTAGTCCTCGTCAACTAAATGTAGATTCTTGTATCCCGCTATCCTTTTGTCATCTAAGACCATTTTTATTAAATACTCAGCTGGTGTTTTTTATATAAGTTATTATATTTGTTCTTTACTTTCTTTCTTCATTAATGGATATTTATGACACATATTTAAAATAATGTTTTGTTGTTAGGGTGGTAACCCTACTTATGACCACCAATTAACCGGCTTTCGTGTTATCAGTAGAATTACATTGTGTTTACGGTCATATGCTCCTTCTATAATAGTATTATTCGAAGGTTACAAGTATTAGAGTTAAATAGTTTTAGTGGCTTGAGATGCTTGGCTGAGAAGATGCTTGGCTGAGAAACAATCCAGTGATCGCACTCAGGCAAGAGTAAAAATTATTTTAAAAATGATGTTATTCATAATATTGTAATAAATATTTGATGCAATGTTATTGTTAGGACGTAGGTGTTGTAAAACTTTATTTAATTTTAAATCTCTCAGCATATAATTTATACCTCCCACCTTGTTTTTTTCTTGATGTTTAATTTTGTAAATCAATTTAGAAACTTAGTTATAAGTTATTATGTTTTTGATTGATATGTTTAATCTTCTATGTAGGCGATGTAATAGGATTAGCTTCGGATGTTCTTTGATACGGTGTTCTAGTTTGGAGTTAAAAATGTTGAAATTTTTCGTTTGGGTTCCATGCGAAAACTTGTTCTTTCTTAAATATCTGACAGTCTTTGTTTTACGTTAAAATATCTTTTTATAATAACAGCTTTTTAACGATTTGTAAATCTTTAAAAAGGAATTTGTAAATATTTTAAAAGGATTTATATAGAGCTCCTAAAAGGAAATGTTGCTCTTTAACTCTTTAAATGCCTTAAAATTATGGGTCTCAATATAGAAAGAATATCTACGGTTTTTGTCAGATCATAAAAGATTAGCAGCATCGAGCGAGATCAATGCCTGGATCGGTAACCGCTGGAAATAAAACTAATGTATTTACTGTCTTAGGACGAGCGAAGCGAGTCCGTGGACGTCTTTCAGCATAACTTTGTTCATTTTTATATTCAAAGGACTAAAGAGGCGAAGCCGATGTTGTGTTGATATAGCCGATGCAATCCAATGGCGTTTGATTAAACCTGTCATGTGTATATTTTTATATCAGTATAGAGCCTAACTATTAACGTAGGCTACGTACGTATGGTTGTATGCTACGTATTAGTCTGTCGACTAACCCTAAAACAGCCTTGATTTACGTTTTAGCTTTAAAAACATGGAAACGCTTTTTTTTAAAAAAAAGAAAAACTTGAATAGTCCTTGAAGTATCAAATTCCATCTTTAGCTCTGATCCATTTACGTATCGCTTCGTTCGTCCTCAAGATGAACACATTGTTTATGAAACATTCGTTGCTAAGTTATTGGATTATATTATGACCACTCATTGAGCTATTTCTCGATTCTATAGGGCAATTAGTGTGCTCATAAAAAGATCACTATGTTCAATAACTAGATCTATTTGTTTGAACCAATTTTTACGATTTCCCTTGTTTTCATTTATATTTGTTTACTGAATACAACCGTTTTCTCATTTTGTGTAGTATAATTCTTTTCGTATAAGTGTTTAATGGATAGGTGGTTTGACATAGTAACGTCCCTTAAATTGACGTTTAAAGTTACTTCCTTTCAACTCTTTAAGAAACTGACATCTTGTTCGATTAATATTAGTGTTTCTTCAAAATTACTCTCCCAAGTTGAGTTATTGTCGAGTTTTCTCAATCATGTGATCACTGAGATGTCAAAATGTTGGAGGAATTGATCGGTTATAAAAACCTTGATTAGATGTCAGACTTCAGTTTTAGGCTTGTTGCGAAATTCTTGTCTGACCGATCATTAAGTCAATTCTCAGTAAGATGAGGTTAATCATTCCATTTATGCTGTGAATATAACTTTATAACAACACGTACGTCTGTTCTGACGTAAATACAATGAGGAGGCTAATCATATGTAAGCCGTTCCATAATCTTGTTGATCTGACGTAATACAATGAGGAGGCCTATCATATGATGCCGTTCCATAACTCTTGGTTCGATCTGACGTAAATACAATGAGGAGGCTAATCATATGATAAGCCGTTCCATAACTCTTGGTTTGATCTGACGTAAATACAATGAGGAGACTAATCATATGATAAGCGTTCCATCTTGTTTGATCTGACGTAATACAATTCTTATGATGATCGTTCCATAACTCTTGGTTTGATCTGACGTAAATACAATGAGGAGGCCAATCATATGATGAGCCGTTCCATAACTCTTGGTTTGATCTCACGTAAATACAAAGAGTAGGCCAATCGTATGATGAGCCGTTCCATAACTCTTGGTTTGATCTCACGTAAATACAAAGAGTAGGCCAATCATATGATGAGCCGTTCCATAACTCTTGGTTTGATCTGACGTAAATACAATGAGTGGGCCAATCGTATGATGAGCCGTTCCATAACTCTTGGTTGATCTCCGTAAATACAAAAAAGTAGGCCATCATATGATGAGCCGTCCATAACTCTTGTTTGATCTGACGTAAATTAATGAGTAGGCCAATATGATAAGGTTCCATAACTCTTGGTTTGATCTGGGGTAAATACAATAAGTAAGCTAATCATATGAAGAGCCGTTCCATAACTCTTGGTTTGATATGACGTAAATACAATGAGTAGGCCAATCATATGATGAGCCGTTCAATAACTCTTCGAGTTAATCGAACGTCATTGACAGATTTCTAACTTTAGTATACTAACCACGTTTACTAACACGTTAGTAAACCTAAATATTTTTGTATCTTATTGCCTTCTTTTAGAAACACTTACTACTAGGTTAAGTTTACTCCGTTTCGTTTTATAATATAGTACGACACACTTATATAATCAGTTGACAGCGCAGGAAAATAGTGTTAAGGAACCAATAAGGTTGGCCTGATTTGAAATTGGGGGAGTGGTTAAACATCTAGGATTAACCTCATTGGCTCCCTTGCATTATTTCCCCACGCTTTTTTTGCATTATGTCGCGTTCTTTTAAGAATACTTACTACTTGGCAAAGGTTAACTTTACTCTGTTTCGGGTTTTCTGTTAGTGAGACCAATTGGGTCTATCTGTTAAATTTATTTGTATTAAATCTACAAAACTGCTGACTTAGCTTTGGTGGTAAAATTTAGGCAAAACCCTCCTAGAGAATTCGATTGACTCCAGTTGATTAGTGTTTCTTATTCTATTTTAAGAATTAAACTTTAAAACTTTTAAACATTGTAAAAGATCTGTCTAAGCGACAGTATTCTTTAGCTAAGGAAATTATCAATGAATTAAAAAGTCATATTTTAAAATGCCGTCTGAGTCACATCTTTAAATACCAGAGTGGATGTGATGTGTCTAGCGCTAAATCATACTGCTCTTGACCTCACAGAGGTCATTCTTTTTAAATGATCCTTAGCAAATTTCTTTCTTGTATGTCCAGAGTAAAGCTTATTCTTAGCTATATTCATAACAACTTAACACAACATATATTCGAGTCTATGTAATCATTTTAGATGAATTTCCAGATCTTAAAAAATGTTTTTTTTGTTTTAAGTTTAGAAAACACGTCGCTCTTAAAGTCGATTATTCATTCGATTCGCAAGACTTGACTTCTTTTGTCGATTCTTGATGTCAAATTTATTATCTTCAACAGAAATTCTTTAACTGAAAGGAATTATCTATGAAACGTTTATATTTGAAACACTTTTCCGTGTTGAGATGTATGGAGTCTGGACCGCAATTTATTTCCTCTTTTCGTGAGAATTTCTCCTGGATTACAATTTTTATTCTTTATCTAAAATTATTTTGAACTTATGATTTATTTTTCTATGAGATTTGTGTCATAAATTTAAATAATGTCTTATAGGACAAGTTTTAGACAGATAATTCTGGTTAGTTTTCACAATTTGTCAAATTTTAGGCAGCAAAGGACTTAGCTTAAAATATGCAAAATTTAAATTAAAGATGGTGTGTTTTCCATATTATACTTAAAGCTAAATTAAAAAATTACGATACTTACATTATTATGACTGTAGTATCGTCTTAGATCCCAATTTATTATCCTTTTCTTAATGAATTTAAAACGTTGCATAGAGGTATATGTATAGAGAAATTGCTGTGTAATTTCTTATCCTTTGTATTTCATGCTATTTGGCTTACTAAAACAAATAAAAGAATTAGTATGCCTGTAGTTAAACTTAAATTGTTTGGAACTACTTTATCCCTTTCTAGTTTTATCATCTCAATCTGCAAGCTTTTGTGTCTCTGCCTTTGATATAAAAGACAAACCAACAACCAAACCAACCCGCCAAACCAAACCCAACCAAACCTTTTGTGGTTTGCCTTCTATATTGCCAAACCTGGCAATATAGAAGGCAGAGACCTAGTAATATAGAAAGCAGAGACCTAGCAATATAGAAGGCAGAGACTTAGCAATACAGAAGGCAGAGACCTAGCAATAAAAAAAGCAGAGACCTAACAATATAGAAGGCAGAGACTTAGCAATACAGAAGGCAGAGACCTAGGAATATAGAAGGCAGAGACCTAGCAATATAAAAGCCAGAGACCTAACAATATAGAAGGCAGAGACCTAGCAATATAGAAGGCAGAGACCTAGCAATACAGAAGGCTGATGCCTAGCAATATAGAAAGCAGAGACCTAGCAATATAGCTATGTCTCTATGGAATTCTGTGGACTGCATATTAATTCCAGCTAATACCTATAGTAAGAGAACAAATATTATCAGCGTGAAGACACTGGTACAGTTTCTAAACCGTCCGCTGCTTTGTTTTTGCTAATAGTGAGAAGCATTAAGAAAAACATGAAGAATCTTGAAAATAAAATTTATTGCCTGGCTTTTCATGTTTGTAAAGTTTTTTGTGTGCTTCATAATTTTACGTAATCAGTTAATTTGCATTTCAAAATTATTAAACAATTTTTTAAATATAAAAAACAAAAAAGAAAGTCGAATAACTTGTTTTCAGAACAAATCTTCCTTGCATATCATTCTTGAAGATGCAAGGTTTTTCTAAATTTGTTTTCGAGTATTTAGTTTCTTTAGTCGTAAGTCTTAGACAGACAACTAAGTAAAAACCACTCAGGAGATCTTTAAAAACACCTAATGCGGATGATTCAGGTGAAATCCCGGTTTCGTTTTTTTTGCAAACACAATACTTTTCCTATGTACCTACGGTATAAATAAGGAAATGTAATATATACCAACTGTATAAATGAGGAAAGTAAAAATGACACCTTAAAAAAGAGAAGATAGTCGAAAATAAAGAGAAAATAGTCGAGAAATAATGTTATATTTACGGAAAATTGTAATTATTTATATTTTTTCTGAAAACGCATTACTTTTTCTATTTACCTACGGGATAAATTAGGAAAGGTAATTTTTTATAAATTAAAAACAATGACTTTAATTCTATAATTTCATAAGCTATAAAATTAAGCTATGGCCATTTCACCCAACACTGTGGGCATCATCAGTCTAATAAACTAAACACTACATTAACAACTAAAAATCACAGAAAACAAATAAAGCACATATACATAAGACTAGAATTAATAAATAAAAAATCACAGAATTAGCTAAAACTTAACTTCGTCAACAAATAAAAACAGCTAATGAAAGGTAATGATTCTCACTTTGTTTGTTACCTTGAGACACTATTTTAGGAAATATCACCGCTAACTTCGTATCTCAGTATCGGGTGATGATAATTTTTTTTGCCTTAAAGAGATCATGTTCTTTGCACCTTACATTGATCTCAATATTGTTTTACAGTAGCCATGTTACTTCATATTTCTGCATGGTTAAATGACTAAGGAGGTCGATTTGTCGCTAACGGTAGCTGATAAAGTATCACCGTGTCCGTTAAGTTACGTCGCCTCGTATTTGAATTTTCTTACATCGAGTTTTTTTTTGTGTGCGGGGAATAAATAATCCGAGCAAGTCTTGTTAAATGCAGGAGTGTAAAAAAATGAATATTTTTCTTCATAACTTTACGGTTGAAGGGGTTTTGTTACGAGAGATGCGGCTTCTTACCTAGCGAGATTCGAGATTAGACGGAAAATATTTTTTTTGAAAATCGTTTCTTTAACTGTTTTTGTTCGATAAAAAACGAAGTCTCTCTTTAAAACAATACTTTATCAGAAAATTAGTTTTAACCCAAGTACAAGCCACTATTAGTGCAAATCAGTTGTGATAAAGAGAATCTTAGTGATAAAGAAGTTTTTTATCATAAGTATTTTCTTGTGATACTAGAAGATGCCAAATTTAATTTTTACTTATTAAGGAAATCAAATGTGTCTTATATTTCGTACTAGTACAAGAGCCGGACCTGAAGAAATGTGACTCATTTTGTACTACTTTAAACTATTTTATAAATTATTAAATAAATTATAATAAAATAAAATAAAATAAATTAAATTAAATTATTAAATAAATTAATTATAAATTATTAATTTTTATAAAAATATACCTTAAAATACGAAGAAAAAACATAGTCTGCCTATCCAGATCCAGAGTGGAAATCCTCAAAATCCTATCCTCATTTGTTTTTAAAATTGCTCAAATTTCAGTTTTCTTGAAATAAAGTGGTTCCCTGTGAATCAGGTGCAAAACATGAAGAGAACATTTTTTAAAGCTGATAAAATGTTCTTTATAACGAGTGCTTAATCATCAAAATAAGACGATTACAACCAAAGTTATAGCTCTTCCAAAAACCCCTAAAAAAATCGTTAATTTATGCAAAGTCGCAGCTAATATCTTTGACTAAATATTGGCTTTTTGTGTATTTTTTTGGCCATTTAATAAATATCATAACTTTTATTGTAGTGATCCGATTTTGACAAAATAACACTCTAGTAATAGAAAATTTTATTAGTTTTAAAAAGTGTTCTCTTCATGTTTTGCACATGACCTACAGGGAACCACTTATTACAAGAAAACTGAAATTTGTGCGGTTTTCTAATATTTTGAGCGAGCGCATTTATATGAAGGGCTACTTTGGATAGCCAGACTGTGCTTTTTCTTAATAATTTAAGGTATATTATACAAAAAAAATTGGTTTGAAGTAGTACAAAATGGCTCTTGGACTATACGACATATTAAAGGATCGTTAGTCCGTGCTTTCTTGCCATTTGCATCTCAGTGATTTTGCACTGATTATGGCTTCTATTAGGTTAAAAGCTTATTGCGAAATTAAGTTTTTTTGTGTTGAGATTTTATTTCTGTTCTTTGTAATAGGCCTGTTTATATTTATTCTAATAAGTGTTTTTGAACAGTTTTTTGTTGCAACTTGCAAAAGAGTTTGAGAGAAAGGTAGTTTTATCTTTTACGTTTTTGTTAATTGCAAGTTTTCCACTAATGGTGACCCAATAATAAATTGGGTTAATATCGCTTTGCTTAACAATGTTTGTTTAGAGACTTTTCTTTCATTTTATTTAATAAATTAATTTAATTTTTTATTTACCTAAATTATTATTTGAGTAAAATATTGCGTATAATATGAAACCTAGTTGGGATTTGTTTGAATGTATATTGTGTACTAGATTACTAAGCATTGTGTCGTTAAAGTTAAAAATGTACCATCATATGCAGGTTGTTAGTAACTATGGAGAGGTTAGTCCGGTGTGTTTTATTGGTTTCTTACTGGTCTAGATTTTGGGGTTATTGCGGTTGATTCCATCTCCAATGTGTGGTTTAAACTGATCGATTTTTCTGTTTGGCTTCTCGGTCAGTTTTTGATTTTTGCGGTTTCTTGCTATCAAATCACTCGTGCACAGACTGGACCTTCTTTTTTTTGCATCCTAGTTTTAGTATATGTGTTATTTGAAACTTCAGTGTGTTATATTTTGTTTCTTCTCGTTTAAAATCATCAAAATTTTAAATGTTTTGACCACTTAAAATTCGAATGTATTGAATGTGGTTTTAACAGTCGTGTACTGGGTTCGACGTTTATTTTAAGAAAGTTTTAAATCTATTTCCTTAAAGAATATCTTTTTTAATAAAATCTTTTCTTATTTCTTAAATGACGATTTAAAAATATTTTAAGTGAGAAGAAGGCAAGGCATTGGCTCATGTCAGCCCTTTATAACATGTTCTCATCTGATACAATCTTTTGACACATTTAACTCATATAGGACTGAGGCTCACACTAATGCCTTCTATTCTCTTTTCGCTTCTATTTAATATTTACTGATTACTACTGATTTGTCATTCTCTAACTACTATTCGTATTTATTTATTTACTCATTTTATATCTCTCTATTGAAGTTTCTTTTATATTTATATAAGGGAACGTATAAAATAATTTAAGAAACATTTATTATAATAAAATTAATATGTTATGTAAATTTAATTTAAATATTTATATAGTGTAGTTGTAATGTTTTATGTAGTATGTATTTATGGTTCAAACTCCATACACTTACCTCCATTTGGAGGAACCACAGCAACAGCTGATTTGCATGTTGTTATTTTAATATGTAAATTGTTGTAAAGTGTATTTTTATCTAAGGAATAAATGTTATAATAGTAATAATAATAAAAATCAATAAATAAATAAAATAAATAATAGTAATAATAATAAAAATCCGAACAACAGGTTTACGATAATTATATCCGTTTCAGGTATTTTTATGATATTTTGAGTTGTTGCTGTCTGTCTGTGTGTCTATGTCACGCATATTTATAAATATGCGTAGACAGGATACTGTCTATGCTAGAGAGTTAAAACTTGATATAAATATTAGGCTTCAGATCTAGTTAAGCTGTTCGGAAGATAATATTTTTTAGACTATGACAACCTAGTCTGCTGAATCATCAAAATTTTAAAAAATTTCGTTAAAAATCGAAAATTTTACCAACCGAGTAGATAAATTTACACTTGTAAATCTTATAAGTAATTTTGTTCAAAATGTTTTTTATTTAATTTACTTTTGAAATCATCACAAGATTAAAGATTGCCTTGGAAAGTTAATTTTTTGCCATCTAATCTATTTTGAATCCATATTTTTATCTTCACTCAACTTGTGAGGGCGTTTATCTGTTGATTTGTTTCATATATTTTAAAACCTTGAAAGTTGTCTTGTTCATAAGACATGTACTTGTTGCTTCAAGTACCTTAATTTTTCGTGAAAACAAAACAATCGTGATTTGTAACGTCAACCTGACAAATGTTTTATTGAACCCTTCCGGCAACATGACTCCGTGTATCGCACGCCAGTGTCTTTTTTAGTGTTTTTTTATTATTTCTGTAATAATATCCTGGTTTCTATTATTTAGCATGCAAATATAAAAACATCACTTGCTTCGTGAGTATGAGTTTAGTACTCAGTTAAACGTTTTTATTTTATAAACTATGTATTTTAGTTCTTGTTCCTAATGATTGATGGAACTGTCTTTTTCCTTATTATCATCTAGTTTATTCTTTTTTTACTTTTGTTTCTATGTTCGACTACATTTTTATTTGTAAAATACCCTGTATTTTATATCTTTTGTTAATGATTGAGCTATCTTATATTTGTTTATCTAATTTTTATCTAAGTTTGCTGTTTTGACCGTGATTTTGTGATAATTCTACATTTTATATAATAAATAAAACACTTTAATTAAAAAAAATACTTTGTCTAATATTACAATAAAATAAATACATTTACAGTGAATGAATAATTTTAAGTTTAATTAAAGTATAAGCTTTTTGAAGTTTATTATATTAAGTCACATTTTTTATTGATATTTTATTAACATTTCACTCCTGTTTTTAATTATTAAAGTATTGATGTTTTTTTGTATTCTAGTGGTTGTTTAAGACTAAAATGCAAAAGTTTGATGAAATGTATTGTTAATTAAAATGATTAATTTAGGGTATGAAAAGTAGTATAAATAAGTATATAAATATAAATATATAGTATAAGTATAAAGTATAAGGATAGTAAGTATAAATATAAGTGTATAGTATAAGTATAAAGTATAAGTATAGTAATTATAATAAGTATAAATTCTACCTTAAAATATACCTTAAATAACTAAGATAGAATGGGGACCACTATCAAGTGCCAAACGTTGTCCTAGTCAACATTTAATTAGGTTTGTTCTATATCAACGACCTAATTGTCCTTTTTTAAATTACTTTTACAGTAATTGACTTTAATTTCTCTTGTATTCACTTTATTTATTAATAGCAGTTATCTGTTATTGTGATACCTGGCTCGTGATTAAAGTTAACTTTTTCTCTTACTTGAAATTTCAGTAATATTTTAAAATGTGTCTCTAATTTTTACATTTAACATTTACGTTTTAACATTCCGGCGGTGACCGCCGTCAATGTAGATGAAAAATACGACGTTTCGCTTCCACTGTGGGAGCATCTTCAGGGATGTAGGAAATCATGGATAGAAAACACAATGCTCTACAAAACTGAACTGAGTTCAGTTTGTAGAGCACTTGAAACTGAAACTGAGTTCAGTTTTGTAGAGCACTTGAAACTGAAACTGAGTTCAGTTTTGTAGAGCACTTGAAACTGAAACAGTTCAGTTTTTGTTGCACCTTGAAACGCTGGCTGAGGTTTTGTGTGGCACCACCGGAAGACCTAAATCTTCATGACAATAACGGCGGAAGCCTACACAGTTTATTATTTAAGTTTGTATTATGAGTTGTAAAACTTATCCCTCATGCCTATCTTAAGTATTTTAATTTGATTTCTATTTCATTCTTTATTAAGTTATCTACTAAATGAGAGACAGCTGTTTCAATAAAATCCTCAATTTAAACACATGTTGAATATTTGATCTCGGGTCACTGCTTTTTAGACACTTGGGAGAAAGTCATTTCCTTTTAATTATTTATTTGTTAATCATTTAGATCTGGTGGCTTTTTCATTTAATAGTTTTTATAACTCTTGATCTGTATTCTTATGAGTCATTAGATTCTACGAATGAGTCATTATATTAAATAAACAATTAAATGCACTCCGAAGAATTATCTCTACAAATCCGTCTTAGAGCAAAGCCGGCTCTGGTATTACTTGCTTCAATATAAAATTATTGAATAATATTTTAAGCAAACAAAGTATGAATGGGTATATTTGCCTAATCTAATACAAATCGATTAGGCAAAGGAATAATTAAAAGAAGGATTTCATTATTAGGTAATAGTGGGAGATTCTCGTGAGCTCTACACCTCAAAAATATTTTCCAGGTATAAATTTCTTTTGTAGATATTCTTACTATTTTAATAAATTCCTATAGGGAAAATTTGCTTGTGAAGTTGGTATTGAAGAGCGATACACACACACACAACTCCATAATAAGTACATATAAAGAAAATAAAGAAAGGAAACTACTATCATCAGGAAAAACAAAGTGAATACTAATAATATTAAAAACAAAGTGTTAATAAATATCAATTAAGACATAATAATAATAAAATTCACATATAATTTGATAAAATTACAGTATTCAGAGGTTCAATAATAATAATTTGAAATAAGAGTAGAGATTAATTATAATGAAACGAAATTTTGATTTATTCATCCTATGTTAGCCTAATGTATATGAGTCGACCTGGATTTCATTTAAATTAAAGAATTAATTAAAACCATTAAAAAAAGAGAAATTAAAAGCTATTAACTCAAAATTCAAATTCAAGTAAAAAATATTAAATTATAAAGGAAGCGTTTAAAATATTTCAATAAAAAGTTAATAACATTAAGTCATTTTTTTTGGTTTTGTTGACATAAATTATTTATGTTTTCCTTTCTTTCAGATAACATAATAAATATTTTCACTGAAATAATGCTATGAGAGAAATTTGTTTGGAAAAGTAATAATGATAAGAATAGTAAGAACATGGAATGTAAACACAAGTGATAAAAGTAAAAATAAAAGATAGAAAAGCATAAAAAGATAATCATCAATCGAAGACAATGATGATACTTGAATAATAAATTGAGATATACTTGTTTATAAATAATATATATATATATATATATATATATATTATATATTATATATAATATATATGTTTGTGTGTGTGAATGTATATGTACGAGATTTTGTTCCTAGACCCCTTTATGGGAGGGATACGATACCTTTTATGCACTTGATAAGATCTAACTCGGTACCGAAATTAACCTTATTGGTTTTCAGAACCCAATTGTTTATTAAATGTGTATGACGTCATTAATACACAATATTGAATCAGCATTACTATACACATATGCTACTATTTATGGTTCACAAAAATACTTAGTTTAATTTATTATCAGTATTAGTTCCAGTTTTATTAATTGACATATGTGTCAAACAAAACATTATGTCATTGACTGACATAATGTAAACAAATCATGTTTTTTGACTAATACATTTGAAAATTTGCTTATATCATGGCAGTATGCCACTTATATAAAACAGCAATATGACTGAACTGATAAAGTACAACAACCATGTGGCAGCAATGCGGCCACAGGGAGGCGCAGGCCGCGAAGCCGGAGGCCGCTTGTTTTGTCATTTGTATTGCATTAATATTCCACTTATATAAACAAGTAATATAAAAAACCTATATAAGACTACAACCATGTGGCCGCAAAGTGGCGCCGACGCCACGTAGCGACCAAGATGCCGAAGTCACTTGTTTTTCTGTTTTTTACAAATTATACTGAAATAATAATGCATAATGTGCAATAATTATAGCAAAATTAATAAGTAAAATTGCTGCATAATTAATACTAAACTTAGTGTACTTATTTATTACGTAAAGGTATTTACTTGTACTAAATTTATGGTATTCGTTATACGCTAGTACCAAATTTGAACACAATTGGATTATTTTCCGATTTAAAAAAAAACACAAAAATCATTCTATAAAAATTGAACTAATGCTGATAATGGGATGACACTTACCACATATGTTTGTTTTATATATGGCTACATGCGTAGTAAATATCAGATGGATTGCAACACTTTTCCGCGTTTTATGATTTTTCGAAATTTTTGCTGAATCATTATGAGTGCTTTTACGCACGTACATACAGACTGACAACTTTGTGAAAACTACTTAAAAACACCTGAAACGGATATTTCCAGTAACATCTTGGTTTCGAATTTTTTTGAAACACTCTCTTTCTATATACTTACGGTATAAATGAGGAAAAGTAAAAACGTTGTACAAAATCTTTACTTTTTTTCAATTAGCTATTTCTTTTTTCAACAGTTGCAAAATATTTCTTTTTTTATTTAACCATGTTTTTATTGTTAGATAATGTTTGTATAACTTTCGCTTTTTCAATGAAGTTAAAAGTCCTTTTAACTTTTTGTTCTTTCAGGTTTAGTTAAAAATTTCCGCTCTGTAGAATTCATACTTTATTTTTTCTTTTATTATTTCAAAATATTTATTATAATGTTTTTTTTTGTGATTTTTTCCTACCATTTCTTATTTCTTTTATTGTTAATTATCTCATATTGTGACAGTAAAATGACTAATAGTTTTCTTTCTTTCTCACCATTTTAATTTTTTATGTATTTAATTGGGAAGGTTTTGTAGTTGTTGTTTCAGTTTCGATCAACTTTCCATTATTGATTTATGGCTTTTTTTTCTTTTTATTATTGATTTCTTTTGAAGCATTTGTTAATTAAAGACTTTATGTCACATTTTATTTTAATTATCTTTTTTTGAGACTGCAGTTAAGTACTTTACTGATTTTAAAAAAAGTCAGTAAAGTGCAATTTAATTGCTAAGGCAGTAAAAGTACTACTTTCACTGCCTTAACAGTAAAAGTAGTCATTGTGCAGTAATTATTGTTCGACATATTAAGTTTAACGTAAAATCTAAGATAATAAAGAAAAATGAAAGTTGTAACTCATTCGATTTAAAGTATTTAAAAACACCATTTATTTGCTTATAATTTTTATATTAATTATTAATTCTTATTATTATTATTATTGCTTATTTGTTTGTTTTAATGTACTCTGAAAAAAATAGTATAACCTAGTTAGCGGTGATAAGATGTTATTGCTTTGGAAATTATTCAGTGACTTGCTATCGCTGGGCAATAAAAAAATTTCAGCAGCTTTAAAGTGCCACTTTACTGCCTGGTAAAATGATCATTATTTTTTATTTGTTAGACCAAGAGAAAAATTGATTTTTGTCTTAACTAGGTGCCATTTAATGTTTTTCCCAATAAAAAAACTGATTAGGAATGCGACCTGTAAATATTTTATTGAAAGCTGTGTTTTTAAAATAAACTTTTCTTGTCTTCTTATGTTTTAAAGTTATGTCTCGTATTTTTTTATAAATGTCTTTATTTTTTTAGCCTGTTATTATTATTATCATAGAGATATACTAGAGCCTATCTAAATACATTGAGAGGCCTGAAACATATTTTTGGGGCTCTCAGGGGCTCTGTGTGACCTCATCGAAACCTCCTCCAAGAGTAAGTTAAGGTTATAATTAATAAATTTATTTCGGTGTCCCGCACATTGTTTGTGTTTTGATTTGTATTTTCAACGATTTACTATATAAGTTATAGTAATTTTGTTCTGATTATTTGATTTTATTTAAAAGCGAAGGTGATGAGGTTAATGTTTCGATGTTTCATAATTTAACCTATAGGGCCCCTCTAGTTACAATATCTCTATGATTAATATTTTATTATTACCGTGATAGTTAACATTATATTCTTTAAAATGTAAACATTTTAATTCTATTTTATATTTCATATCTTCTTGCTTAATAACTGTAGAGTTGCTTTTATTCGTATTTTTTTATTCCTTTCTTACTATATTTGGACATATTATTTTTTAACCTGTATTCTTGAGTTCTTACTTCATAAAAGTATGGAAAAGTACTTTAAATTGTTTTTATTAAATGAATTTTACAGCCTTACCTTTTTATTTTTTTATAGTTGCATTTTTATTTCACTTTTACTTGCTAATTTTATAGTTCGGTCTAATTTAGTTTAGTGTTAATAAAAGAATGTAATGACTCGCGGCTCTGCCAAGTCTTGTTATCAGACTTTTTAAAATAACTCATTAAAAAGTAGTCAGACCTTTATTAATTCTTATAATAGCTTTAAAATCTCATTCAGTCAATATAAAAAATCTAGTGTAAGGAACCTGGTAACTTTTCCAAGGTTTTTTTGTCGGATTTGCTGCGCTTGTGTAACCATTTTGCTTCTCTCGACGAAGCAAACTTATTAAATTACCAAGTCAGTTTATTATATCCAATCACGACTAACCTTGCTTGGGCAACCTTGTAGACATATCAGCTGTATTCTAGAATAACTGTTTAATGTACAATCAAATCACTATCTTATTTTAACTGTTTTCCGATTTTCAGTGTCTGTCACTTTTCCTCATTTATACCGTAGGTATATAGGAAAAGTATTGTGTTTGCAACAATACCGAAACCGGGAATTCACCTAAATTATCCGTTTTTGGTCTTTTAAGCCCTTCTGATTGGTTTTCTAAAAGTTGTTTGTTAGCTCCCTTGTTATTTGTGTTAGAGAGTTGAATTCTGGTGTAAAAAATCAATTTTAGGTTTATAGTTGTGCTATGCGTAAACAACCGGAAATAGTGACTCATCAACATTTTCAAAAATCCATAAAAACGTAGAACAATTTTTTTTCGATTTAAAATTTGGCGTGCATGTAGTCATATATAAGACTAACCTATGTGCCAAGTTTCATCTCATTATTTGGCATTAGTTCAAATTTTATCGAATGGGTATCAAGCCATTCCATAAAATTTTTAATTAATTAAAATTTTATATTAAACGTTTTTTAATGCCAAAATTGAACTTATAAAAATCGCAAAATAATCTAATTGAGTTGGAATTAGGTTCAAGGTTTCTTTATGTAATAATTAAGTAGAGTGTTAAGGAAATTTTCAATATTTTTGCTGAGTCATTATGGACGGGTATTGACGTAAGAGAATTATTTATCCGGATAGCACTACTAGACCTAAAGATTTTTAATTTCAAGTTTTATAATACGACACACGGCTAAATTCAGTTGACAGCGTGGGAAAATAATGCGAGGTAGCCAATGAGGTTAGTCCTGGATGTTAAACCACGCCCTTAATTTCAAATCAGGCCAACCTTGTTGGTTCTTAACACTATTTTCCCGCTCTGTCAAATGATTTTAGCCGTGTGTCGTACTATAACTTTATTGCATAAATACACTGGGACTGCTATACTAACATACATTCACATACTTTATACTTGACTAATTTCATGTATATTTCCCTTTTTTCTGTCAAATAGCCTAAATTTGTCACTCTACATTTAAATTGCGTTGATACAATTAAGTTTAGGTCATTATTTTTGTATTCAGTCTATGAATAGGTAAAATTCGTCTTATTTTTGAAACTTTATTGCTTAGTCATTACGTCTCAATTATTGGAAAGTAGGTCTAGTTTATTCCAACAAAGTCATCTGTACGACGACTTGTAGTACGGCACTAATTGAGATGATTTGACGTTGATTGGGCTCTTATTGTCGAGGACGCGGTATTCCAACATCTCTAATGACGCTCATTTTTCCAGTCTTCTTTTCTATTGGAAAAAAAATATTTTCTGATCTTTCGGTTAATAAAATAGTTTAAAGGTAAGTCGTCGTTACTTTTATGTGTGATTTTTTGTTGTTTAGTATCCTCTATTTACGCCTGCGCGCTTTTGCAATATCCTAGTGGTATTGCAGAGATAAGAATCCCGTGTTAATTTTTTTAATCAACAGTTTTTGTCTTAATTAATAGTATACATTTTCGATGAAACTATTGTCCTTTATGAAAGTTTCGAGGTTCTTGTTTCGAGATCTTTACTTAGTTATAAAACGCTTTCGAGTCGGTTTTGTTGGTATTGGTTTTCCAGGATTTTACCAGCTATGAGAAAATTTGTTATGTCATGCAAACTCATCAGAGTTCTTTACTTAAGCTGCCGCGTTACGTGCCTAACGATGTCATCAGTCTGGTAGTACTTATCTCTTAGAAACATAGATGCTTTTGAGTTAAATATAGCCTGCTCGTACGTTTATCCTAGCTTCACACCTTCTCCTAATCATCATTATCAAATTGTACGGTTACCAATCCAAGCACTGACAACGCTTAAATGCCTTACGACTTCCGTAAACTAACTAAAATGGATTAAAAGGGTAGCGTTTATCGTTATGTTAAATCAATCCTAAACATCAGGAGTGAATTAAGTCCTTTACTTCTGTGTTTAGTAATAAGAATGCATTGCTAATAATTTCTGTATGATTTCTAAAATCATTAAAATATTTACTTTTGCGTAACTTCACTTATTTCCGAGAATGCACTTCCTTATTTTTGTCTCACCGAAGGTTCTTTAAAACGAGTTGCTTAAAATTACATCAAATTATAGTTTATCTTGACTTAATATAACTTGAAAGAAATAATGAATTAAGGATGCCTCTTAGTTTGATCAAATTATAGATTGATTTTATATATATATTTACTGCTTCTAGGTCATTTGAAGCTGATATAAAAAATAAATATTAGGTTTTAAAGTGTATGGAGGTTTGGTGTATTGAGAGCACATGTTGTTCCTAGTTTTTACGAGTCTATAAGAGTCAGAGATAATATGTATGATAAGCATGAGAGGAACCATAGAAATCCACAGCCCTTCTGTCTAGATTAGATCAAATATACCTACATTTGAAATCAAAAAGGTGTAGAACACTATCTTAGGGAGCTGGCAAAATGGGCCCTACAACGTGGCCTACTTGCCTGGTAGTTACTACCCTCTCCCCTTATATTACTACTACTAGAATTTCTGTATATTAACCGCAGAAGCCTAGGATTTTATAGCGAGTAATTATTTGCTGATGATTTAGGTGTGAAAACTAGTTGTGAGCAAACGTTGCAAAATAAAAGTCTTATCTTCAGTTTTGCTTTGTGGATGTATTTGTTTTTAAGGTTAGTGTCTCTTTTCTTAACGCTTACCTTTCTTAATTTGTCAAGAGATAGAGGGCGAGCTAATTTTGTATAGTTAAAGGGTCTTTATAGTTTGTAATCACAAATAAATTATTTTCCAGTTAATAGCTAAATGGACAAAAATAATATATAAAATAAATATTAAATATAGTTGATATTATTAAAATATAAATATTAAAATAAAAAAAATAAAATAAATCCTTAGTCCTTTCTGCCATTTGTTGAAAATAATCCATTATTTTTTTTAATGCAGAACGCAACGTTTTGATTTTTTTAAAATCATTTAATTTTCATTTTTGTCTTTTTTGTTTGCTTTATTTTTTTATGTTTACGAGATAATATTATCTGGATAATATATGGCTAAGGTTGTTTGCTATTTATTAATTAATACCTGTTCCGGCCCAGGCTTATGAATTGTTTGTGAGCTACTTAAGTTGAATTTTTATTTATTTATAGACATTTAATTTGATTTAAGTTATGATTTTTATATACACTCATTTAATAGAGAAGCTCTTATACCTATGTTTTAATACTGCAAGCCGTAAGCAACAATGTCAATCAATTTTGTTTATTTATTATTTTAATCCTTTTTGTTTTTTTAATTTTGTTAATTTTAAATTTTAATATTTATTATTTAAATTAATTTAATATTTATTATTTTAATAAATATTTTAGTCTCGGCAAAATTAGTATTAGTTATTATTTTGGACTTATTCCTCCTCACAATCATTAATAAGTTTTAAACTTAATTTATTTGCTTTGCTTTTTATTCTTTATTTAATATTTTTTTTTAATTTATAAAACTTTTTTTTTCATCCTTAATTTAATATTTCTTTCTTTTAATTTTTAAAACTTATTTTATTTGCTTTTTCTTTTATCCTTTATAAAAGGAAAAAAGAAGGGTATTGCTATCTTTAAATTTATTAAACTTATTTTTTTAACCTTTATTTCATATTTCTTTGTTTTTATTTATTAAACTTGTTTTATTTGCTTTTCCTTTTTTTTTCTTTATTTAATAATTCTTTCTTTTAATTTATTGGTCTATTTTGTATTTTAACCCAATTAATAGATATAAAAAGCTGCAGAAAACCGCGAATTAATAAAACTTTTAATGATGCAGCTTTTCGATTTTCTCTTCCCGTAGTAGCAAAGCCGTAAATTATTTACTTAATGGTCACTTACTAAGAGCCTCCAGCGTTTTTGGTCTTCGGCATAACTCGGCTTCAAAAGAGGAGCTAATAGTTCTTTAAGGGCATATTTTCACCTCGTTTATCTACGGGTTGTCATTAACTTATTCGTGTTTGCTGTTTTTTTTCGCTATCTCTTTACAGATTTCACTAATTTACCCATTCTGTGTTTTACCCGGTTATTTTTTGTAATATAATTAAATTTAGAATTTTCCTTATTCAATTCCATTGTAAATAAATATTTTTTACCTTATTTCTTGGGTATAAGGAACATTATTTTGTTAAGTATAATTATTATAACCGAGTAATAATTAATATATATATATATATATATAATATATTATAATATATATATATATATATATATATATATATATATATATATATATATATATATATATATCCATTTCAGCCCCTTTATGACGTTGTGAGTGAGTTTAGTCGTACTGTTGTCTGTATTACGCTAAAGATTTTAAACTTGTAAGGTCCATTTGTGATGCCTAATATTAGTTCAAGAGCCAGGCTTAAAAAGTGTTACATAATTGAACTACTTCAAACCATTTTTTGAAAAAAAATATGCCTTAAATAATGAATGAAAGCATAGTCATTCAGAGTGGAGCTCTTCATATGAATGCGCTCGCAGAAAATATTAAAAATCTTACAAATTCCAGTTTTCGAGCAATGAGTGGTTCCCTGAAGGTCGTGTGTTGAACATGAAGAGAACATTTATTTAAGCCGATAAAATTGCCAATAAAACTAGTGTTTTGTCGTCAAAATAGGATAACTGCAACTAAAGTTATGAAATTTGTTAAATGGACAAAAACGGCATAAAAAGCCATTTTTTTTTAAAGAAATTTCCTGACTTTTCATGAATTAACCATTTTTAGTGTTTTTATAAGAACTATAACTTCGGTTGCAGTCGTCCTAGAACATTTTATCACCTTTAAAAAAAGTTCTTATCATGTTATACACTCAACCCACAGGGAACATGTGGGTCGTGTGCTTACTTATTTTAATACAAGTAAAATTTACTCTAGGTAGACAGACTATTTTTGTTTATTATAATTTAAGGCTTATTTTCAGAAATATTTGGTTTGAAGTAGTACAAAATGAGTCACATTTTTCAGGTCCTGTTCTTATAGGTGGTTAATAAATTTTTTTAAACCTCAATCTAATTTGATAAGCCATAATAATTTTAAAAAATCGTTAAAAATCAAAAATTTGACCGATCGAGTTGAAATTTGACACAAATGTGCATCTAGAAGTGATGAATGGATCTAAATAAACCTTATCTGGTATAGATCGCCATGTTAATAATATTGGCTTAGAGTTTTCAACATTAAACGACCAAAATATTTTGGTTTTTTTACTATTTTGACGCACTCACTACATGAAGAGGAAGTAGTTAACATTCTAGAAAATAAATACCTTTTTATATGTAAGTTTTTATGTTATTGGCGAAAAATATATTTACGGTCGTGACAATTAATATTATTTATAAAACTTTGTTTACATACATTTGTCATAATAATGACGTATTATCTCAAAATAATTAAATTATAGTCGAACACACCAAGATGTTAGACATTTATAAGGTGATTCAATTCGATGTAAACAAACCAAATGCATTCGGAGGTTATAACCTGACGTTTTTATGAATGACGTGTGACGTCATTGCAGGAATCGGCATTGGCGGTCAACATTGAAAATTTGCTATTTATTCCTGCAATGACGTCAATTCCGGACTATAACCTAACATATCAACAAAAATTACTTTATTCATCAAAAACCCTCCTATTGAATCACCTTATAACTTTTATCAGCTTGGTAACACACGGCTAAAATCAGTTGACAGCGTGGGAAAATAATACCAGGCAACCAATGAGGTTATTCCTGGATGTTACACCACGTTCTCCATTTCAAATCGCACCAACATCATTGGTTTCTTAACACCATTTTCCCACGCTGTCAACTGATTTTAATCATGTATTAAACTATAGCAAATCATGTGATATAATGTTAGAATAATTGCTAATATTCTTATGAAGCATTAAAGCTAAAAAAGTAGTCTTTCAAGTAGCTGAAGAAAGCTTTGGGCAATCATAAAATTTTTATAGCGAGCGAAATGAGTCAAAATCATAACACCCTGGTCTTAAGACTACCTCTTTATTTTGAGGTCGAAGTAATGCCACCTTAAGCATTAAGTACTTACGAAATCCTGAAGATGTGAGGAAAAATATCGAGGTATCCCGAACCCGATTTATTTTTGAAGATTTATGAAAATATTGTAATTTTAATCAGTATTTTAAGTTAAATAACCAAGTCTGACAGTTTAAGTTATTATTTAACCAGTACCTGGTTAAATATCATGGTACCTTTTTCTTAAAATATCTTATACTCCTAAAGAATTTATAACTTATAACATTGTAATTTACTTCTATTAAGGCTATAATCTTATTTTTGTTAAATTATACGGTTATTTATGTAAAGATGTCGATGTAATCTTGTAGAAATCGATTTGTTTATCTCTGATGAAATTATGAAATATGTTAGCAAGTGACGGAGAGATGTGTGGATGTAACGTCCTACTCGAGATTTACTATCTCCATTTTTGGAACTGTTTGATTTTTCTTTTGTAATTACTGCTTAGAAAGTGTTGCTGCGGTTTCATTTAAATCTAGACAGACGTCTTAATTGTTGCATTCAGGGTTTCTTTCAGGGGGGTGCTGGGAGGGTACCCCCCTCGGAGCAACCAGGATACCCCTGGGGGGAAAATTGAATATAATAAATTAATTATAATTATGTCATTTTTAATAATTATAATTATGCCATTTATCATTTTTAATATGACTGGCAATTATGATTGCAATATATTTTTTTTTTTTTTAAAAAGTATGTAAGTTTGTAGTTTGTTAAATATATTTAATAAATAAATAATTGTTTATTCCTTGCATAAACTGTTATAATATTATAAACATTACCCCGCCCCCCAGAATTAGAATTTTGAGACCCCACCCGGTGGGAAGAACGTCTTGAAAGAGATCCTGGTTGTATTGCTTCCCTACCTCTAAGGGGAGTAATTCGTTTTACTGTTTACTAAATTATTATTAATTTTATTTCGTTGTTTTGTTTACTATATTATTAATTTTATTTCGTTGTTTTGTTTACTATATTATTAATTTTATTTCATTGTTTTGTTTACTATATATTAATTTTATTTCGTTGTTTGTTTACTATATTATTAATTTTATTTCGTTGTTTTGTTCACAGGTAAGGCTGTTGATTCTATCAGATACATTTAATACTTTTCTTTGTAAGTAAATTACACTTAGCAAGTAAATCCATTATTCTTTCTAGGGAATTTTTATTAAAGATTGAGGCATATGAAGTTGTTTGGATGATGGAAGTGAAGAAGGTTGTTGGGGTGGGATTGAGGGGGGGGGTTGATTTTGATTTAACTCGAAGTTAGTTCAGATATAATATAAAAAAACCTATATATACAATTATTATAAATAATCTTATTTGTAGGCTGTTTGCAGAATTCTTAGGTCTGATTAGCCGACCTTCCCGGGTCAGCTGACCAAAAGGATATATATATATATATATATATATATATATATATATATATATATATATATATATATATATATATATATATATATATATATATATATATATATATATATATATATATATATATATATATATATATATATATATATATATATATATATATAGTATGTATGTATATATGTATGTATATATTATTATTATAGGTTATTAAATCTTATATTGGCTGATTATACCTACAAATACTGCAAGAGCCTACAAATAAGATTATTTATAATTTTATATATAAATTTCTTCTATTGTTTTGTTTGTTTCGTAAAGCTCAGACGTTATGACTGGATTTGAAGTAGATTTCTATCATCCGCTAAAAAGTTATTAATATAGTGCCTCTTTAATGTTTTTATTTTTTCATATGCTTAATTTCGATATGTATTTATAAGAAATTTTGAGATATGTATTTATAAGAAATTTTGAGATATGTATTTATAAGAAATTTTGAGATATGTATTTATAAGAAATTTTGAGATATGTATTTATAAGAAATTTTGAGATATGTATTTATAAGATATGTATTTATAAGAAATTTTGAGATATGTATTAATAAGAAATTTGAGATATGTATTTAGAAATTTTGAGATATGTATTTATAAGAAATTTTGAAGTAGATTTAGGTCTGAAAGTCAGTTTTGGTTGAAACATAGAGCGATTACGAATTTATGTGGTTAATTATAAGCTATAGTTTATTATTAAAGTAGACGCGAAGTTCGACTGACAATGTCTTAATTAAAATATGTTAGTACATAATGTAACGCATCTCTAGTATATAAACCTTTATTATTCTGTAAGAGTCGAGTTTTATTTGTATTATAGTATAATACTGTTATGGAAGGATAGATAAAACTAATAGCCAACATACTATCTAGACATCAGTTAGTGTACATTTCACTTCTATATTAGTACAATGAGTTTATTAAACATTCATTGATACGTCTGTCACTCTGACCCCGTTCCCAGTCATTTGAAAAGTTTCATCAAGTATAGAAACTGTTATAAGTTAACACTTGGGGATTTGAGGGAAATACAAATGATTTATTAACTTTCTCTACTAATTAAAACACTATTTAAGGGACGCGTTAATGTTAAGTAAGATAGACGTGATATTAACAACGTTACATATTTACATTGTACATGTAAAGAACTGATCTAATCATTTTGAATTTTAGCTGTGTTTTTACTATTTAGAAATCTATGAAATATACGAAAATAGGTTTTGTTCAGGACAGTATATTTGACTAACTAACGATAGACGTATAACAGTGACATATATTTAAGTATTTTAACTCGGTAGACAGTTCAAGTATCATTAATATTCATTTTACTTTTTAATGGTTATCATTTAACCGTGATCTTAGTTTATTTAGATTTATTTTTTACTTCTCTCATTTATACCGTGAGTATATAGGAAAAGTATTGTGTTTGGACTGAAAATCCTAAACTGGAATTTGAACTTAATGATTTGTTTCAGGTATTTTTAAGACCTCCTGAGTAGTTATTACAAAGGACCCCGCAAAATCCTTATGAAAAATGGCTTTCGGGTAAATTCGCTGAAACTTTGCATAAGTACTTAACTTAACATGCTCATCAAAAGTGTCAATGGGCACAACGCTCTATCTTCAACCCTTAGCCTTGTAAGGCCACTTATATTACAATATCAGTGTATATCCATATCCTGATGGGGTGAGTTTAAGGGGCCTTACAAGGCTAAGGGTTGAAGATATAGCGTTGTGCCCATTGACACTTTTGATCAGCATGTTAAGTTAAGTACATACGCAAAGTTTCAGCGAATTTAGCCAAGAGCCATTCTTCATAAGGATTTTGCAGGGTCCTTTGTCTGTCTGTAAGTGTATACGTGTTAAAGTATGTAAGTGTGTGCCTGTTATCATCGTAGCTTACAGTGTATTGTTTTGCTGAAGAGTTGAAACATGGTTCAAAAATTCAGCTTTAGATCTCAATGTTTATAGACGTATAATAAGCAATCGAAGAATCAGCTACCGTCGATACTTGCTGTTGGATATAAATATCCTGGACCGGTTTCGGCATAACGCCATCATCAGCAGGCGGGGCAACACTCGAGCTCTCAACTAATAAAGTTAAATCAGTGATTAACTTCTAGTCTCAATGAGCACGACGAGCCCTCTGAAGATACGGCGTTATGCCGAAACCGGTCCAGGGATATTTATATCCAACAGCAAGTATCGACGGTAGCTGATTCTTCGATTGCTTCTTCAACTTGCGGTAAATATAACCTTTTTAATTTTAACGTATAATAAGGTTGAAATCCTGGTTTCTCATTTTAGTACTAACGCAATACTTTCCTATATACCAATGGTATTAGTTAGGAAAAGTATAAAACCATATTCTCTCCCTGTCTGTTACATCAATTAAAAAGTTTTAATTTTCTTGTTTACTTTGTTTAATCATAGATGTGTGTATAATTTTCTCCATGCCCTATATCAATCATGCGTTATTTCAACATAATCCATCATCGTCGTCGAAGTTGTTTAGCTCCTCTGTTTCCATTGATTAGCTCTTATAACTCATGTTCTAAATCGCCCTTTAATTCCTTGTCTATGAATTGATAGTTTATATCCTTTTTTAGTGTCAGATATTGATGATGTTGCTTATTATCTATCTATGGAGTTTGGATCGTTTCATTCAAGGTACATCAGTTCGTTTGAAAAACCATATGGCGTTTAACTTAACCGAATTTATAATGGTTTGTTAATGTATCCTGATAATTTTGGACAGCTTGTTAGTGCATCCTGTTAATTTAAGAAAGCTTGTTAGTGCATCCTGATAATTTAGCAAAGCTTGTTGGTGTATCCTGATAAATTAGGAAAGCTTGTTGGTGCCTCCTCATAATTTAGGAAAGCTTGTTAGTGCATTCTGATAATTTAGGAAAGCTTGTTAGTGCATTCTGATGATTTAGAAAGCTTGTTGGTGCCTCCTGATAATTTAGGAAAGCTTGTTGGTGCCTCCTGATAATTTAGGAAAGCTTGTTAGTGCATTCTGATGATTTAGGAAAGCTTTTTTGTGCATCCTGATAATTTAGGAAAGCTTGTTAGTGCATCCTTATGATTTAGTAAAGCTTGTTAGTGCATCCTGATAATTTAGAAAAGCTTAGATAATTAAGGTTTAAGTCCTCTTTTTTACAGTTAATATTTTTTCAAAGACACTTATACTACTTGAGGGAGGATACAATAGCTCTTAATATGGACTGGGTGGCTTGGTACCATAACGGTACGTTGATGACGTCATTTTTTAATTACATTTTTTTCGAGTATTTTCTGTCAAATTAAGTATGATGGATTTTACGAAAGTTTAAATTATTATTAATTTATATTCTTTAACTACCTGTGTTGTATAAAAACACGTCTTATCAATGCAAATATTATGATATAAAAATTCCATACCAATACCTACACACCCTTACACTCACACACACACACACACAAACATATATATATATATATATATATATATATATAATATATATATATATATATATTTTATATATATTAATTTATTTATTATATAAAAACGTTTAAATTATATATGCAAACCACATCCAAATTTGTATTGTTAATAAATATAGTTATACTTACATTTATTTTATACTTAAAGTAAATGTGTTAACTTTCATAGAGAGAAAATAATCTTTTAGGACGCATTGTGCGGCTTATGACAAGCTTCTTAAATACATAAATAAATAAATGTATATATATATTATTTATTTATAATAAATATTTATATAACATTTTTTTATGTATAATTTTCTTTTTAAGTATTTTTTTTCTTATATAAATAAACAGATTAATTACACAATAGTCCTATATTTTTAATATATAATTAACTAAGCTTTTGACTAAAAATTAGTCTTCATCAGAGTTTAACAATAATTTAAACTAAATTAAGAATTTAGTTTAATTTAATTTAGTTTTTTAAATCTTGAAATTCTTAATTTAGTTTAAATTATTGTTTTTAACTTAAATTATTGGTAACACTGATTTTTTTTTAAATTCTTCAATATAACAGTTTTTAACGGTTTTTTAAACATAGCTTACCAAACCATACCAAGGTGCAATATGAAGTAGTTTGTAAAATTGTATTTTTATTTTATATTTGTAAAACTCTGATGATGACTAATTTTTAGTCGAAAGCTTAGTTATTATTATATATTAAAAAATATAGGACTTTTGTGTAATTAATCTGTTTTTATTTATATTAAGGGGCCTTACAAGGCTAAGGGTTGAAGATATAGCGTTGTGCCCATTGACACTTTGATCAGCATGTTAAGTTAGTACATACGCAAAGTTTCAGCGAATTTACCAAGAGCCATTCTTCATAAGGATTTTGCAGGGTCCTTTGTCTGTCTGTAAGTGTTACGTGTTAAAGTATGTAAGTGTGTGTGCCTGTTATCATCGTAGCTTACAGTGTATTGTTTTGCTGAAGAGTTGAAACATGGTTCAAAAATTCAGCTTTAGATCTCAATGTTTATAGACGTATAATAAGCAATCGAAGAATCAGCTACCGTCGATACTTGCTGTTGGATATAAATATCCCTGGACCGGTTTCGGCATAACGCCATCATCAGCAGGCGGGCAACACTCGAGCTCTCAACTAATAAAAGTTTAAATCAGTGATTAACTTCTAGTCTCAATGAGCACGACGAGCCTCTGAAGATACGGCGTTATGCCGAAACCGGTCCAGGGATATTTATATCCAACAGCAAGTATCGACGGTAGCTGATTCTTCGATTGCTTCTTCAACTTGCGGTAAATATAACCTTTTTAATTTTAACGTATAATAAGGTTGAAATCCTGGTTTCTCATTTTAGTACTAACGCAATACTTTCCTATATACCAATGGTATTAGTTAGGAAAAGTATAAAACCATATTCTCTCCCTGTCTGTTACATCAATTAAAAAGTTTTTAATTTTCTTGTTTACTTTGTTTAATCATAGATGTGTGTATAATTTTCTCTCCATGCCCTATATCAATCATGCGTTATTTCAACATAATCCATCATCGTCGTCGAAGTTGTTTAGCTCCTCTGTTCCATTGATTAGCTCTTATAACTCATGTTCTAAATCGCCTTTAATTCCTTGTCTATGAATTGATAGTTTATATCCTTTTTTAGTGTCAGATATTGATGATGTTGCTTATTATCTATCTATGGAGTTTGGATCGTTTCATTCAAGGTACATCAGTTCGTTTGAAAAACCATATGGCGTTTAACTTAACCGAATTTATAATGGTTTGTTAATGTATCCTGATAATTTTGGACAGCTTGTTAGTGCATCCTGTTAATTTAAGAAAGCTTGTTAGTGCATCCTGATAATTTAGCAAAGCTTGTTGGTGTTTCCTGATAAATTAGGAAAGCTTGTTGGTGCCTCCTCATAATTTAGGAAAGCTTGTTAGTGCATTCTGATAATTTAGGAAAGCTTGTTTAGTGCATTCTGATGATTTAGAAGCTTGTTGTGCCTCTGATAATTAGGAAAGCTTGTTGGTGCCTCCTGATAATTTAGGAAAGCTTGTTGGTGCCTCCTGATAATTTAGGAAAGCTTGTTAGTGCATTCTGATGATTTAGGAAAGCTTTTGTGCATCCTGATAATTTAGGAAAGCTTGTTAGTGCATTCCTTATGATTTAGTAAAGCTTGTTAGTGCATCCTGATAATTTAGAAAAGCTAGATAATTAAGGTTTAAGTCCTCTTTTTTACAGTTAATATTTTTTCAAAGACACTTATACTACTTGAGGGAGGATACAATAGCTCTTAATATGGACTGGGTGGCTTGGTACCATAACGGTACGTTGATGACGTCATTTTTTAATTACATTTTTTTCGAGTATTTTCTGTCAAATTAAGTATGATGGATTTTACGAAAGTTTAAATTATTATTAATTTATATTCTTTAACTACCTGTGTTGTATAAAAACACGTCTTATCAATGCAAATATTATGATATAATAATTCCATACCAATACCTACACACCCTTACACTCACACACACACACACACACAAACAATATATATATATATATATATATATATATATATATATATATATATATATATATATATATATATATATATATATATATATATTATATATATATTATATATATATTTATATATATTTATATTTTATTTATTTATATAAAATACGTTTAATTATATTATGCAACCACATCCAAATTTGTATTGTTAATAAATATAGTTATACTTACATTTATTTTATACTTAAAGTAAATGTGTTAACTTTCATAGAGAGAAAATAATCTTTTTAGGACGCATTGTGCGGCTTATGACAAGCTTCTTAATACATAAATAAATAAATGTAATTTATTTATTTATAAATAAATATTTATATAACATTTTTTTTATGTATAATTTTCTTTTTAAGTATTTTTTTCTTATATAAATAAAAACAGATTAATTACACAATAGTCCTATATTTTTAATATATAATAATAACTAAGCTTTTGACTAAAAATTAGTCTTCATCAGAGTTTAACAATAATTTAAACTAAATTAAGAATTTAGTTTAATTTAATTTAGTTTTTAAATCTTGAAATTCTTAATTTAGTTTAAATTATGTTTTTAACTTAAATTATTGGTAACACTGATTTTTTTTTAAATTCTTCAATATAACAGTTTTTAACGGTTTTTTAAACATAGCTTACCAAACCATACCAAGGTGCAATATGAAGTAGTTTGTAAAATTGTATTTTTATTTTATATTTGTAAAACTCTGATGATGACTAATTTTTAGTCGAAAGCTTAGTTATTATTATATATAAAAATATAGGACTTTTGTGTAATTAATCTGTTTTTATTTATATTTTTTTTATAAGTCCACAAAAAGAAACTTATTATTTTTTCTTATTAAACTTTTCAAGTTCTATCTTGTTTTGAATCTTGTACCTGATTTCTTTATTCATTCTAGTTGTATGTATCGCATGCTACACACGAACCTCTTTTGCAATTGCTACAAAAACTGTAATGCTGCCTGTCATAGAGTTTAAAATCAGATATAGATGGATGTTACTAATTGATTCGTGGTTCGCATGTCTCTGGTCGCAGGGCAAAGCCGGTTTCTTGGAATTGTAACTCGAAATTACTTGAGTTCTACATCATTTTCAAAACACGCAATATTTAATTGGTACTTCTTGGTTTTAGTTCTGTATGGAATTTCGTAAAAAGCATTTGTAACGATGTTTATTTATATTTATAATTTATATAAATAGTTTGGTTCATACTTATTCGTATGAACCTAACTATAAATGAGGAAAAGTAACTGGTTCCTTTCTAATTTTTGTAAATTATCTAATATATTTATGTTTTTATGTTTACTTTTTTTAGTGTTTACAATTATTTTTGTGTTAAGTATTTAGTTTTCTTCTGATAATTTGCTTTTACTTTTTACTTTTCCTAATTTATATCGTAGGTATATAGGAAAAGTATTGTGTTTACAAAAACAAATCCGAAACCATAATTCTCGGTTTCAGACGTTTTTAGGCCTCCTGAGTGGTTTTCGCAAAGTTGTCTGTGTGTGTGTTAGTGTGTAAATGAGTGAGTGTCTATGCGTCTGTCTGTTATCATCGTAGCGCCCAGTGTATTTATGCTGGAGAGATGAAATTTCGTAAAAAATCAGTCTACCGCAGTAGTTGCGCTATTCGGAAATTTTTTATGACTTTATTAAACCGCAATAATGACTCAGCAAAAATTTCGATTGGTCATAAAACGCGGAAACATGATGCGATTGGATTGAGATTTGGCACGCATTTGCCTATGTATAAGTCTAACATATGTACCAAGTTTCGTATCATTATAAGTAATAGTTAAATTTTTATTAAATCACTTGTGTATTTTATAAGGCGAAGCGAGTCAAATTTGGTGAACTGTATTTCTGAGGACGAGCGAAGCGAGTCTTCCTGAAGCAGGGAAGACGAGCGTAGTAAATCCGATGTAATAAAGGATGTACCCTGATAATAAGTTCCGAGGTACCCTGTACCCAATTTTTTTAATTCTATATAATCTTTTATCTTTACATAACTGTGTATGAAACTTATCTTATTTCTTATTTTATGCTTTAATAAAAATGTATAACTAATGTTGAATAAACTGATTTTAATTATTCCTTATTAGGTAAATATAAAAAGATATATCACTTTAGATTCTATAAGGTTGTGCATTATATATTTATATGTATATTAAATGCATATTAGGTTATACAGATTTTTGTTTGTTAC
Source organism: Microvelia longipes (assembly GCA_018340805.1). Lineage (NCBI taxonomy): Eukaryota > Metazoa > Arthropoda > Insecta > Hemiptera > Veliidae > Microvelia > Microvelia longipes. The sequence continues at coordinate 81,620,711 of JACMZG010000008.1, read as the reverse complement.
CGTCTATAGCGAGGCTTTGTACGGAGTAAATAAGAACAATTATTTATTAAGCAATTATATCACAAGTGATCTTTAAATTAAAGTTGAAATAATGATATAATCAATAAAATTTTAATATTAAAATTATAAAAAAAAATGTTTTGGTTTTAATTTTTTTTTTAAAGTATTATATATAGTATTACATATAGTATTTTTAAAGTATTGGTTTTAATTATTTCATTTAAAGTTTCCATGAATAATTAACCTTCAATCTTTATTTGATATTTTGCTGGCTTTATAAATTGCTTCTTTTTTTACTTTAACTATTTATTATTTAAAAGTTTTTAAATTATTACTACTTTTAGTGTTAAATTTCAAAAAAAAATTCAAATAGTAGTTTTAGTACCTAAGGAAAATAAAATTTTTAGTCCTGATTATAAAATAATTTTGGTCATTGTTCACCTGCAATGCTTTATTCTAAGATATAAACTATCTATAGCTATCCATCTCTCACTCATTTGCACTAATTATATTTTTGATTTCTTTTTGCTGTCTTTATATCTTGAATATAAAGAGATATAAAAGAGTAAATTATTTTGGACTGGTATGATATATATATATATATATATATATATATATATATATATATATATATATATATATATTAAATTATAAAATTAAAATTTAAATTTCTTGAAGACTGCAGTCCTTTTTAAATAAATAGTTATTAAATAAATTAATATTTAAAAAGGACTGTAGTCTTCAAGAAATTTAATTTTTATATGAAGAGATATAATTCAAATATGACTAGGACAAAAAGTTTTTGTTTTCTTGAGTACTACAACTTTTATTTACAACTTTTTCCGAGAGTTTTAGAAATAATATAGTTATAATAATTCTAAAATGTTGCTGAGTCAGCTTATTGTCCAGTCCTGAATTTTAATCACCAGACGTGTGGTTTTCATTCTCTTGACTATGGTCCTGTAAATCCTATGACCAACGGATTTGCCATTAGCGGTTTATTAATGTTATGGCATAGAAAATCACCCCTGTGCTCCCGGATGTGTAAATAAACAAATTTAGTTTTATTAACTTCTAATAAGCAAATTCTGACAATTTTTTTCCGGAAAAAATGTTTAAAATAATAAAAGTTGAAGTAAAAAATTAGGAAACTTAAATATGCAATAAGGGTCAAACATTAATTAATAAATAGAGCTATTGATTATTCAAGTATATTTTGTATGTATTTATTCAAATATGTCGCGACGTCGATTTTTACTGAAGAATAAAAATTGTTAATTAATATTAATTTACTAAAACAATGCCATAAAAAATATATTATTTGAAAGAAGGATTTATTTACTTTCACTTAAGGCACTACAGTGCGCCATTTAAATCGTATTATGCAAATTTTATTTACTATTTTATCAATCCCACAACAATATAACACATAATTGATCCGCATCATTTAATTTATTTGCACTCATACTGGTAACTCCCATGATCACTTTCCTTGAAGTATTAAATCATCAAGAAAATATGACGAGCTGTTAATCACAATAGTCGTTATCACTTGTTGCATTCCCATCACAGCTTGGAATGTGCTCATCATATGATTATATCGCATCCTTTTGATTACATTGAAAAAGTTATCTATTATGAGTTTTTACTCCACGGCTGGAACTCCAGTCAACCAATATTGCCTAAGGGGTTTAATGCTATCCTACTACAATATTTTTATATAGAAAAACATTTCTTGCTTCAGGTTATTTTAATATTTTCTCTACATCATTTTGATTAATTACATAAGTTGTTAATTATTTCCCATAAAATTACATCCTCTTATGGAATTATGTACTTTTATATTACATTTCTATGTCTCATTACATTGTATTAGATCATAATTAGTTGTTAATCCTTTTTATTTCTCTTATGTCATAATTAGCTCCTTATTAGTTTCTTGTTAAATACTTTTGAATAATTTTGTATTTGTTTTTTTTTTTTTACATTTCCTTTTTAGTCAGTAATTAATTATATTTGCTCCGTTTATTATTAGGGTAATTGTTTATTTAGTGTAGATCTATTGTATAACTATCCTGTAGTATATTGTTGTGTTTCTTACAATTTCTGACGAAAATGCAAGATGAATTAAAATAGGGTCTCTCCATGAATGGTGTATATTTGAGTGGTTGAGACAGTGTTTCAATTTGCTTTAATAATGGATCGGCGGTTTAGACAGAATTCTAATTGCTTCAATAAGATGTCGGATGTGGGGACAGAATTTTGACATCGCCTTTGAGTCTGTATCCATTTTGTTTAAGTTATTTTTTCCTCCTATTATCCGATTGAATGCTCTACAGATTTTGAGCAAAATTAGCGCTTGTTTGATTTGACTTGTCAACGTTGCTAAACAGTAAGGCTATATTGGCCTGAACTGTCAGCAATCCAGGTGAGCTAACTCTAAACCTTGGACACTTAACAAACGTAATTAACCTATTTAAAAACACTTAACCTATTTAAAAAAAAACACATAAACAAACGTAAATGAGCAAAAACTGAAATTAAATTTTTGATCAAAACTAATCAAATTACAGTAAACTGGGTTGTATTGCACTTTACAATAGACCTTTGTGTACGTTTTTTTTTAAATTGTACTTATTCTTATGAGTACATTTATATGTATTTTACGAATAACTTTTCTTTTATATACGTCTGAACGTATAATTTTACTATTAATTTTCTTCTCTTATTTAAATTAATTTAAATTTCTATGTGTATAATACACCTTTTGTTAAAAGGTATTAGCCTTGACTTTGAAGACAAATCCTTTTATAATCAAACTATAATGTGACTAGGCTTAAATAAACAAAAGAGTGAAGGGACGGCAAGGAAAAGAACTTACAACAATTAGCATAACAGAGAGGAGCCTGAAAGGACTGATTTTTTAATTTTTTTGGAACTTCAGATCTTCGTAAGAGGGTCTGTTAGTTTACTTTACGCTGATGACCCAACTCTTTCTCTTCAGATATTTATTTACCCATCAGAGAATAAAGTTGATAGCTATCTTTTATGTTTTAACTCTTTAAAATCATTAAGAGGTCACGATGATCTTGTCTATTGCTTCTCATATCTATTTTAATATGCATTAGTCGGACTTGATGGTTATATTGATGATATTGTGGTAAGAGCGGTGAATGTTCTATTTGATTTGATTGGTTGAATTTCTTTATTCTTAAGTGTCATGAAAGCCTTATTTTTTTAAAAAATATCTTGTTGCTTACTTTTCGTGATTAACTATTAATATAACGTTAAATGTTACTTATCTTAAAAATTTAACTACTTCAAAATTATTTTTGACTGCAAGAGGAATCAAAATTTGCTTATGTAAATATTATTTTGAATTTATAGAATTTGTATTCCTAATAATTTAATTTTAAACTTTGAAATAATTTTTCTGTAAAATTGATCGATTTTGAAATGCAATTCAAAATTGCGCAATGCTACGGAAAGTCCTTCATAATATATCATAAGTGCGGATTATTTTGATATATAAATATGTTAATAAAGGTTATTAAAACACTGACAGCAAACTTCCTGGAACAATGTGCCAGTGAGGTCAGCGTCATTTTGTCTCATATCTCATAGAGTATCAGTAACTGTTAGGCTATGAACCTTTGTAATATCAGTCAATATCTTCTGCATAGAGTGTCAATTCTGGACAGTTTTTAATCTGATGTCATTTCAACACTCCTCTATCGATTGTTTATTTCATCATGTGTCATCAGACTTGCTATTTCGTTGACAATTCCTTATCTGATTTGAATGTTTTAACTGAGGACATCTATCATCAGTTGAACTTCCCTGCACGATTCTGTCGCTAAACCTTCTGCTATCTCAAGAGTTGAAAGTCTTGTTGAAGTTTATCTTTATCAAACTTGTTACTCGGTTATTGCTCGTAACTGTACACAATAAGAGTGGCATTATGAAGGATTCAATTTGTGATCATAAATTTAAAACCTTTATTGCTTACCTTGAGAATATAACGAATATTAATTTCTACTTACTTTATAGTTCATTGCTACAGGAAACATTCTCAGACTGTCAAATCTGACCTATCATTCACATATTACTGGTATTTAATTATCAAGTTTCTCTTAGTTAGTTTATAAATGGTATATATCATATTTGTAACTGAACCCCCCTTAAGTTTATACCTCATTTATTTTGACACAAGAAATATGCACTCAATGTGCACATGTGACATACGACTATATTTATGTCACATATACTCAATGAGTGCATATGTGCACCATTTTTCGATTTTTAGATTCTGTTGATGCTGAAACGTGGACATATGTGTACAATGGTCACCTTCCTATTATAGGAAATGGGAAGGCAATGTAAATATTAACAGTGTGTGGTGTGGACGGAAAGTAAATATTTCTGTTTATTCTATTCGCATAGTAAAGTATTGACGTTCTAATATCATGTGCAATGACTTCTTGTGAAGCAATTCTATAGCTTCTTCAATATTAGGTGTTAGATTCCATTGCAACGCGCCTTTAAATTTTAGGCATTTTGTGAAACCTTCATTTGTCTTTTGTAGTGTTTTACAAAACCTTTCATTTCGCGTCTTTACATTTAAGGGACCAGATGTAACTATTCGCCATCGTGAACAGCATTGTTTATGGATAGATTTAACAGTCATACTGTAACAAGTAGCAAAATTCGTAAGCAGTATATGATGTTCCTTGATTCCATCATCCAACCTTTCTGCTCGCCTTTATTTCTGGTATGCAAAACTTAGCCTTTCTATTTGCATCATTATTTTATCCTCTCACAGAGATTCCTTCCGATCTCTGTCAATCTTATGCTAATTCTTATTTCATGCACAATTGCTAAGAGAATTACTTCACAATTGTTGTTGTGTAATATGATTTGACCAATCCGAGCATTGTTAAGTTTGGCATAAGTATAACATTCCTTATGTTCAACTTAATTTTTATCTTAACACAAATTGCAATGATTTTCTCCTGCTTTGTAAAATTAACATTATTTTATTCTATCTATCGAAAAATACACACTAAAAAAACAAAAATCAAAGTTTGAAATTTATCGATCTCCAGTTTAATATATTTGGTTTGGTTTTTATTTTTAAAAACAGAACCCATATATATATATATATATATATATATATATATTATATATATAGCTTACTTTTTCATAACAAAATTAAGTTAATGAGAATAAACATATGAATGTAAAGTTTAACTTTTACACTTCATACCTAACTAAAATATAATCTTATATTTTAAAAGTATTGTTTATAATTTTGAGTTCTATATAGATGGTTCTATTTTATCTGTAAATGTAATAGGGAAATACGGAAAAATCATGATTTTTATTTTTTTTGGAGAATTAATGTCATCATATTTTATTTCTATTCGGCTAGAAGTTATTGTATCGTGCATTGTGTTATACAATAAGCTACCAAAAAGTTTTTATTTATACGGCGACTTATGACTGGTTTGATTCTCATGAATTGTTATATTTTTACGATTATGTAAGAAATTGTATATTTTTTATTTCCTTTAAGGTATCGAGTTGTAAGCCAGGTATTGCTGTGATAAATTTTGTTTTTTGTCGTCAGGTTTCGTTGTTACCTTCTTTATGTTTTCTAAAGTATTCAGTGTATAAAATTTATTTCTTATTGCTAGAGTTTCTTGTTTCTCATATGATTTTTTTAAGAAAAAAACATTTCTTTGCAAGTTAATAAAACGAGCCCTGAAGTCACGTTAGCTGTAATCCCCCGACCGTAACTTCTCAAATCTTTGCATCTTAGGAACATCAAAAAGCATATATGTTTCTGTTACCTCTTAGGCTTTAAGGATTCATGACTACTTTTTCCTTATCTGCCCTACTTAACACGTAAAATTTCTCCTTTTTAAATGTTTCCAAGACTTGTAAAACTTTTTAGTTCCGAAGTCGTTAAAACTGATGATGTATTTCTTTTTCATACTTAACGTAGGTAGTTGTCGAGTATGGCAAATGTTTCATTTCAGTATTTTGAACGCATTGCCTGGTATTTTTAGGTAACTTGTCTTGCTCAAATTTATTTGGCTGTGAAATTTTACAGTATAATGTGTGATATTAGTCACTCAATCACCAATTTTATTTTCTTCAATCTGTTTTTAAAACCTGCTTCTACATACACAAGTAAAGTATACGTTTATGGCAACTTGTGTGATAAGTTAAGCAGAGTCGTACGTGTTTTGACTAATGCCACCTCTTAGTTGCCATAATTTGCACTTAATGAAGAATTGCGTTTTTAGACGTGGCTACAACTAAAAAAATTTCTTTTATCATCAAATATATTTGATCTGATTCATATTTTTCTAATTGGGAAATATTAATTAATCCAGGAAATGTTACTAATTATAGTAACATTGGTGAGTCGTCGTAACACAAAGAGCTAGTCGTAAAGAAACAAAATAAGACATAATTAAAAAAAAAAAAAAAAAAAAAAAAAAAAAAAATTGTGCGGAATCATCAACAAAGACGAGTGACAAGTTAGACTACTGTTCCGACATGTAACATCTTTCATGTCATAGTTCTTATTCTCTCCTCTCGCGAAATCTTATTATCTTAACTATTTATTATTTGCAAAACTCACTCGTAGCAGATGATACAGTTTTAGATAATTTTTGTATGTATTGAGCTTATCTTTTTGAGACATTTAAAGTATCCAGTTAAACTTCGTGAGTAATATCTTCCAAGAACGGCTTATAATATATTCTCATCATAAACTGACTTAAAACTCTCTGATTTTAATCTCCTTTGACATAATTCGATTTCTCATCTCTAGATAGAAATTGTCAGATGTTTCTCTTATTTCTAATACTGACCTACATCTTTCTCTACATCTTTCTTCAAAGATGAAAAACATTTTGTTCCCTTCTAATCTACATAATCTTTAAAAGAAATGTGGCCCCATTTCGATTTACCCTTGAATCGGAAAACGGTTAAAGTATGATCGATTTATATTACAGTTCGTAAAAAAAACAGATGACCAGATCTTTACCCATCTGTGAAATGTTTGCACGGTCCGTTTGGTCTTGAATACACAGATTCGTGTTGCATACGGATGTAGGGTAGTATTGTTTTTATGCCGGTGGTGTAATCCCGTCTGAGCACACCTTGAAGATAGCTAACTGCATTTAGGATGATCTACAACATCCTTTCGGCTTTTTGATTTATCTTTAAAATCCATACCGTGAATTACTGTTACATACCTGGCTATGAATTATAAAGCTAGCGTTAAAGATCATTGGTACCTGTTTTATTCTTGTATTGTCTTAATATTGACTACTTTGTACTTGTGTCAGATGTTTAACATTTTATAACTGTGCGTACTTCATGGCATTAGTTAGTCTATTGGGTTATACTCTGTCTGTTGTTTGTTTCCTCCTTAAAAAAATAATCTAAAATAAAATTATAATTTTAATGATAAACTTAAAATTATAGTGATTGATTTTAGTTATATAACTTTTAAATTGTAAATTTGCAAAAGCAAATAAAGAAAAAAATTATACAACATAATTAAAATGGTAAACAAATGTATTTTTTAATTGTAATAATTTAAATTAAAAAAAAAAAAAAAAAAAAAAAAAATGTCATCTAAAGTGTTGGTGATTGTAAACAATTAATGTATGTTTCATATAATTTTTAAATGCATCACATTTTTAAGGTGGGAGAGGTTTACAATGTACAATGTGTATTACTTTTCTTTAGTTAAAAAGCCTTAAAGACGAACTTAACTCTTGTAAAATCACTGAGGTCGTATTTAAAACCACTTTAATGTACATCCGATCTATGTTCCTTTATAGTTTTAAAATTCTTATTGTCAAGAGCTTGTTTTTTTACGTTTAGTATTTATGATTCATTGGTAGGATGGAGCATGACCCTCATAAGCAGATGGTTTTCGTAAATTAATATTAGTTTCCCCTTTGTTTTCCATCTCTACAGAACTCTCATCTACTTCAACATATTACCTATAGCCATCAAGGATCTTTGTGTATATCTTGTTTATAGTGATGAATTTTCTAGGGTAAATAAAGCACTATAGAAACAGTTAAGGTTTTTAACCTGTAATTATGTTTCATTAACCTCGTGTCAGTGAGTAATTTTCTCCACACCTGCCGGTTTTTTGATATATTTCTACTTTATTTGGATAAAAGTACCCCACTTTTGTTTGTAATTTCGAAATGTCACTTGTTGTTCAATGCATCAATATAGAAAGAAAGAAATTTTTAGTTGTTTTAACTTCATTCTTCGATGCTTTATAATTATTGTTAGTAGCATGTTTGTTGTGTCAAGACCAGGCCCGTAGATTGTAGACCACCGATCAAGTTGGCTTTAAGGATCTATGATAATACTGCTGATTATAAGAACCGAGAGCGAGTTTTCTTAATCCATTTCATTTTCTTAAGTCTCATTTTTGTGGATTTGATTTTCAAATCATTACCCTGATACTCATTTAACCGAGCCCATTTGTGCTCCAGGTCTTACAAGGGTCGGTCTTTTTTCTGACCTCTGATGCCACTGTCGCTTTACAGTTTTTGCTTTCGGCTCATATAATTTGTGTTAAAATAAAGTTGCCTTAAGTTCCCTGACGTGCAAAGCTCTAAACAAGTATTATTGTTATTTACTTGAACAAAACCATTCATCCTAAAATCAAAATTAGTCATGATTGTATAACAAACTATACGCTTGACGACTTCAATTTTAGCTGTTATATCTCTTTTCAAGCACTTAACACATCTGAATGCTAAATAGATGCGCTATCCCCACTTATTATTTATTTAGACGTTCTTTCTCATCCAACAAAACTTTAAATAAGAGGATGTGGTTAAGATTAAACAGAAAAGCAGTAATTATTGAGTAATCACTCTTGATCTCGTCTGTGATTTTCACACAGCCTTAACCATAATTGCTCCTTGGCATTGGTTATTTTCTATTCAGTGAGTTGACTCCAGATTGCCAAGTCTCTAACCCTCTACCATTTTAGCGAATCAACCTCTAATGATGTTATGTCATTATATGCAGACGATAATTCATTTTACTGTTGTTTTCATCGGACTATTATTTTCTTTGCTAATTGGATGTTCCCTTTCAAAAGTTGAACAAACTTTAGTGTATCTATTAGATAATACATACAGTTACTTTTTATCAGTGCTGAGTTTGTTGTTTACGTTCCGCAAAGAGTTTCTGATTTAGTGGTTACAATATTGTCATCAGTCTTAATTATTGAAGTGCCTTTATTCATACAGATCTGTTTTATAAACAAAGCAAATTTGACCCACAAAATACTTTGGTCATAGTTTACTTTTTGGCTTTGACCGGTCATAACAGCTGTTTTGTTTTATTTCTGTGAAAAGGTTCTTGATTTGCTGGTAGGAACTGTTTCGTCTGGCATTATTGTTTGTCGCTTCTCGGTTAATTTTAATCCTTATCTCTAAAAAACTCACCAATCTTAAACTTTCATTAGCATTGTAGATTAGTCTTATGGTTTATATATGTTTTCTTATACATTTACCAAATTTATCTTAAAATTGTTGTACTGCAATCTATTGGTAAATATGTATAATAGAATTGAAATTCCATGCCATATCTTCATCATATGATTCCATTAGTTTTGTAATAGTTTTAATAAAATTTTAAGCATCCAAATTCTGATTTACACATCCCTACATCAGAAGGTATTAACTATCAAAGAAGAATCTTTTTTTCCTCGCCGTGTTCTTCTTGTTACCAAAATAACTTTTTATGGATTATTTATTACATGTGTGTAAGGCAAGTCTTTAATGTAATATTGGATGTGCTATAATATGCCAGACAGTCCTTGTCCCTGATGCATTCAAAATGTGAATTTGGCAAATTATTAATGTCTAGACATTTATTTATTGCTTTTTTATGGGATACATATTTATGGGGTTTTCTTATTTTATGTTTTCATGTATGGTTCGAATGTTGAATAAATTAACCCTTGGTGTTATTAAATATTGGATATTGAATTATTTAACCCCTTTTTATCTGTTTTTAGTATTTTCTTTAGCTCTGTCTTCGTATTATTTCTTGTGTTTCTCTCCATTTCGCATATTGGTCTGGCGTCTTTGGCACTTTTTTGTACCTTTTCTTGTACTTCTTTTATATATTCTTTTTGTGCTTTATTCTGTTTTTCTGTTAATTTCTTAGTATTTTGACTATTCTGATTTTGTATTTTCTCTTGTAGTCGTCTATATATCCTACTCACCTCTGTAACACACAGAGGTGTATATATATATATTATATATATATATATATATATATATATATATACTTTATTATAAGAAATATATAGAAACATTTAGAAAACTTACAATAAAAACGTAACGTTTTCGAACTGTTTAAGTTCTTTCACAGACAAGAGAGCTAATGACTGATTATATTATTATATATATAATATATATTATATATGATTTCAGAATAATATATATAAAAAAAAAATTTTTAACTTAATATAATTGACTATGATTGTAATAAATTACATTTTATTAAGTGTTAACATTTGACTATAGTTTACGAACAGAGTATGTTTATATTTGCCCTGGAGTGAAGGAGTATAAGCTCTACCAGTGATGGGATATATGACCTAGCTAATATATCCCGGTTACAGGTATAATGCCAGCTATTTTTCCAGTCAATACTATTTATTCAGCTGCGTTTGATCTGGGTTAGATTATGAAAATTTAACTCAATTTACATATTTTATTTAAGATTAAGACATTCGCATCCTATTTTCAGGATAATATTCTTGAATATAGAAAAAATTGTATGATTCACTAAGTTTTTATGTGTGCATATTTTTTTTATATTCTGTGAGAACAATTTTTGAAAAAGCATTTTAGATGCAGTAAAATATTCCTAAACATGATGAAATACATCTAACGTGAGATTTATTGTGATTTGGTGATTTTTTTAAAGAAATAAATTTTATACTGCGTTTATAACTTTTTTTTATTTCGATTGCAATTTAATATACGTTTTATTACTTATTAATTGGCTTGTAACGGTTTGGGAGAGCAAGTTATTATTACTTAATATTCCTTCTCTAGCGGTTTAGGAAGGCTATTGGCCCCGGGTGTACGAATTGTGCACAAGTATGATGAATATAATTTTCAATACGATTGCGAGAGGGTTTTTTACTGCGTGTGGGGAGTGATTTAGCCAGGCTATTCTTATAACGGGGATTCCAGTAAGTGGCAGATGCTGTCCCCCGCTGTGGCGTCTACACTATTTCGAACGTTATTATGTCTATTACGGAATGGAATGTCGCTCTTATGCTATTTTGGCGTTTTCTCCGTTTTGTCTTGTTGTTCTTTAATAAGGTTTAGAGCCTTATTTATTATAAGAAGTGATTACTATTAAAATGACTAAAAGTTAGTAAAAGGCCCTGAAATGTTTTTTAACAGAGCAGTTCATTGAATGAGTCCTAAACCTAACACGTAGAATGGAACAAATTTTTATTTACATAGTTATACATTTAGTACAAAATTAAATTGTCAAACTAAAATTCAATTGACATAATTAATGTATTTTATTATATTATATTAGCTTACCTTAAAAGAAATATAATTAAAATATCCCATTAGGCGAATTTCCAAAGGAAATTCGCTAAAAAGGAAATAATAGTTATGATCTGCGACAACAAAATAACGACTATTCTGCTAGGAAAAGGATTTACTAGGTAAACATCTTTAATACAGTTATAATTTTAAAAATGGGAAAACATTAAAATAAAATATTAAATAAAAAATGTAAATATAGAAAATAAATAAAAATTAATAAAAAAATAAATAAATAAGCATGTATACTTTCAAATAGAATAAAAAAATTTCAATCCTTCTCTTAAGTAGTAGCTAACTTTTTCCTGTTGAGAAACTTACATACATACGTACAATACATACATATTTACATACATACATACAATACACACATACTTACATACAATATTCACAAACTTATATACAATACACACATACTTACATACAATATTTACATACATACATATTATACATACATACTACTTTCTCTAAATTCAGTAATGTTTTAGAATATTCTAGATGTTTTTGAAATAGAGTGCGACTTTTTTATTTTGATTTGACTTATATACCTTCATTCAAAATAAATAAGTACATAATACTCAAGATGTTAGAAATTAATAAGGTGATACAATTCGATGTAAACAAACCAAACGCATTCGGAGGTTATAACCTGACGTTTTTATGAATGACGTGTGACGTCATTGCAGGAATCGGTATAGGCGGTCAACATTAAAAACTTACTATTGATTCCTGCAATGACGTCAATTCCGGACTATAACCTAACATGTCAAAAAAATATTTAATTAATAAAAAACCTTTTAAATTCTATCAGTTTGCAAAATACTCTAAATTCAATTATGTTTATAAATTATTTCTAAAACAATGTTTTAGAAATAATGAAAGCACGACGTTGCATTATATCAACAGATGTTCAATATTAAAATAAAAATATACCTTTTTGTGTAAAAAAAGTTCTGGAGCGGAGGTCCACGAGCTGGGAAAATTATCTTTGTATTGCGTGGTTTCTTGCTTGTTAATCTAATTTTTGCTTCAGTTTCCGGTTTACATTTAGTAACCTGAGCAGTGGCGTCACAACTTGTTACTTAATTTTTTCGATTTTTTTTTTAAATCGCATATTTATCTCATATATTATACACTGCACGGCACAGCCTTATTTGCACTCAGCTCAGTTTATGCTAATTTTTAGGGCATTTACTTTAAAATATTAAAAAAGTGACGCTTTGCTTATATATACCAAAAATTTAAGCAACAATATTATTGATAAGCAAGAAAGGGCGCAAATCAAAGACAATTCTTCACGCCAGAATTATTTTTAAGTTATGAACTTATATACTGCAAATATTTCGATAAAAAAATTATCGCCGGCACCAAGATTCGAACCCAGGAACCCTGACTATGATTAAGACGTCTCTAATAATATTTTTATGATCAGAGAAGTCATACCTTTTATCATATCTTATTATTCGTATTCACTTACATTTTAATTTTATCAATTAATTAACTCGACCCCTTTATGCATGCCTTTTTATTAGTTTTTTCCGTCATAACATTATTTCAAATTAAATGTAACGTATCTCTCTTTTACGACTAATTCCTGTCGTTTTTTAATTAATTTTCTTTCTTTTGATTTGTCGAACCCTTTTTAAAAAAGTTTACACTTTGTTTATTTTTGTTTCTCTGTTTCATCGCTAGATGAACAGATGTTCTTCCGGCCCTTCCACCTTATTATACACTCCGTATGGTTCACTTTTTGAAAAAGTCCACTTGGACAACTTCTATTTTATGGGATCACTTTTCAATGGTAGGTGTTGAAAGTTGAAGTTATTTGTTTGTTTTTTTTTTACTCTTTTTTCTAGATCTTTAGATTATAGTTTTTCTTCTAGTTTCATCTACATTTGTTCTGCGGTTTTGTTCTTATTTACATTATACCACTCCTTTGTATTATTTTTATTGAAGATCCAGTTTCATGCCATTGGTCTTATTAGCTTACCAAGAAAGAATCATTATTTGATTTATCAATGTGCTTGCGCATACAAAAATGTATATAATGTGAACCTGAGCGAGATCGCATCTGTTTTTGGTTCAGTTTTGTTTCTTCAATTATTCGAAAAATTTCAATTTTATTTTTCCTCATTTATCCCGTAGGTATATGGGAAAAGTGTTGTGTTAGTAAAAAAATCCGAAACCGAGATGAAACCGGAATTTTTCGTTTCAGGCGTTTTTAAGGCCTCCTGAGTGGTTTTATGTTGTTAAGTGTTTATTTAAAGTTGTATGTCTGTATGTGTGTCTGTTATCATCGGAGCGCTCAGTGTATTTATACTAGAGAGTTGAAATTTTGTACCAAAATCAGTCTACCGCTGTAGTTGTGCTATTCCGAAAATATTTTTTATGACGTCATAAACCCGCAATAATGACTGAGCGAAAATTTCGAAAAATCATAAAACGCGAAAAAATGATCGGATTGAGATTTGGCACTCATGTAACTATGTATAAGACTATGTTTATAAATAAGTACACCATGTTTCGTTTCATTACGACAAGTATATCCATGATTTTTGTTGGATCAAAAAAAAATTAAGGAGCATTGAGCGTAGTCAATGCTTTATAGGTGACTCCTAATGATGATAAGGATGCATTTATTATCTGAAGACGAGCGAAGCGAGTCCGAAGGCATGTTGCAGTATAAATATGGCGAAATGTATTTCTGAGGACGAGCAAAGCGAGTGTAAGCAGAGAGGAAGAGCGTAGCAAATCCGCGGAATGAGAAAAAATTCCGAGGTACCCCGTACCCGCTTTTATATTAGTCTCTATTCTCTAAATTTAATTTCTTAATTGATTTACTTCACTAACTAACTATAACATTGAAATTAATTTATTTAGAATTTCTGACTTTTGTAGTTGATATACTTTTATAGTATATTTACTATTGGAAATATGCGTTTGTATTTCAATAAATACAAAACATATTTCTTGCAATAATCAATGCGAAAGCCTTTCGCATTGCAGAGTGTCTATCCATTATGTTTATTTATTAAATCTAATCAAAACCGTCTTTCAACTTAAACGGTTATCATCAGTGCCGGAGAGAAGAATATATTTATATGTATAGATGATTCTTATGATATTATATCATCAGGTCATCATCAGTGCCGGAGAGAAGAAATATATTTATGTATAGATGATTCTATGATATTATATCATTAGGTCATCAGTGCCGGAGAGAAGATTATATTTATATGTATAGATGATTCTTATGATATTATATCATCAGGTCATCATCAGTGCCGGAGAGAAGAATATATTTATATGTATAGATGATTCTTGTGATATTATATCATCAGGTCATCAGAGCCGGAAAGAAGAATATATTTATATGTATAGATGATTCTTATGATATTATATCATCAGGTCATCATCAGTGCCGGAATGAAGAATATGTAGATGTAAATATGTATTTATAACCAATGCAAATTAACATGTGGTGTAAATAAACCTGTACATAAGCCAATACATAGTTACTGTAAATAAATCAAGTTGACAGAAAATCAAGCTGGGAAAAGTACATCAAGTTAAACAAATGTGTTGAAGTCGATTGCTAGAAATGCATATTGTGTAATGTGATATCGCTTTGTCTTCTAGTCGACTTAGACTAATATTTACCTGACATTAGCTTCTCCGGTACATTTATTTTTAGAATACAATTGAGAATTTTGTACGTATGTCAGTAGATAGCTCAATAAATAAATAAATAAATAAATAAATAATAAATATATATATGTATATATATATATATATATATATATATTATATATATATATATATATATAATATATATATATATTATTTACTATTTGTTTAGTGAATCAATACGAACTTGGTTTTGATTAGTTAGTTATTGTAATATGTTGTCTGGTTTGGGTTGACATTGATTATGTCGCCTTCAAATGAATACAACGTTTGATTTGATTTGACTCATATGTATAATACTAATGATGAACTATTATTTATATTATATAAATTTTATCATTTATACGTGGAGCCAAAAATGTATTTTATTTTAATAATTAAAACAAAAACAATTTAAAAAGACAAATAAACAGCAAATGTAGATATTCATGTAAATAAGTTTAGAACTGGACTAAAATAACAGATGTTGGATTCTGAAAGGTAATTAAGTTAAAGAAGAATTTAAGATCACTCAAAAGAGAAATCAGAGTTTAAAAAATTGAGAATCGCGAATAATTAGCTAAGGGTTCAATTTTAATTACATATTTTCTATGAAGAAAATGAAATAGCAAAAGTGATTGCAGATGCGAAAATTAAATAGCGAAAGTGATAGCAAATGTGAAAAGGGAATAGTTGAAGTGATTGAAAATGTGAAAATGGAATAGTTGAAGTGATTGAAAATGTAAAAATGGAATAGTTGAAGTGATTGAAAATGTGAAAATGAAATAGTAATACTGATTGCAAATGTGAAAATCTAGCGGATCATAAATAAAAGTAAATAATATAGCTAGTTGTTAGGAATAAGTATGAACTTAATAAGTAGGTTTAGAATGATACTTGATTTATAATTTCATTCGCTAAAGTATGTTACTTAGCCTAAAGGAAGTGATTAGCCTTAATTGTAATGGTAGGTTGAATAAGTCCCCAGGTGCTTTATCTTATTCCACGTACGATAAAACCTGGCGTTTGACCTTCACTTAGCGATACTTTTTCACCGGATACCACGGACTTAATGATTGACTATGATTTAATAATCTTTTGTACACTTTAAAGTAGAATGAGTACTCCAAATTTTCTTTTACTATTAGTTAGTAAAAAAATGTTTCCAAAAAACATTACTTTATTTTAGAGTGCTTTCAACTTAACATAAGGCCATTATCAGTTCCAAAATTAATTACAAGAAAAATGGTTTCAAGACTTTGTTCAGCTTTTTAATGTTTTTATTTTAACTCTTCTTCTTTTTAATTATTAATAGCACTGATGACCTGATGTTAGGTTGAAAGCCCTGTATAAACTAACGTTATTGTGAAGACACTCATTTCTTCGCATTACCATCTTAGTTCTCGAGTCAGACCTAAAAAACGTGACTCATTGTGTACTGCTTTAAACCAAATTATGACAAAATAAATTATGAAGAAAGTTATGCCTATCCAGAGTGGAGCACTTAATATGATTGCGCACGCACAAAAATTTAGAGAATTCCACAAATTGCAGGTTTCTTGAAAGAAATGTTTCCATATTAGTCAAAAATAGGAAATATCAAAGTTAAAGAGGAAATATTTTTAAGTTAAAAAAGTTTCAAATATATATAGAGTGTTTATTTATGAAAATAGATAACTAGAACGTTTCCTGTGAACACATTTCTATCTTCTATTTGTTCTCAACTCTGTTTCTTAACTCTGTGTGTGTGTGTGTGTGTGTGTGTGTGTGTGTGTGTGTGTGTGTGTGTGTGTGTGTGTGTGTGTGTGTGTGTGTGTGTGTGTGTGTGTGTGTGTGTGTGTGTGTGTGTGTGTGTGTGTATATATATATATTATATATATATAATATATATATATATATATATTATAGAAATAGTATACGTTACTAGTATTCTTTAACTTTTAGTCCCAGATTGTGGTGTATGGATATAAATAAATAATATATATATTTAATTGGTATTAATTTGTTCTATTTTCTGTTTCAGGTATGCATTCTAGATATTTGTCATGCATAATCGTTTTGTAAGTATAGTAGTGCAGTTATTATTATGGCTTTAAGAATTATGATATCAGAGAGATAATAATAATATTTACCGAAACTTGAAGACGCGTTTGAAGGTCTAGCTATTTAGCTAAGTCCTAGCTTCTAAGTAGTAAGTAGCTATTTTATAAGGCTTTTTGTTGGATTTTTATATTCCAAGTCCTGTTTCGGTTTAACGCCGAACTGCCATTAGTTAGTGGGGCAACAGTCGAAGTCTCAATCAATAAAGATTTATCAGTGGTCTACTTGTACTTTGTGACTAGAAGTTATTAACTGGTATAACTTTATTAGTTTAGAGCTCGAGTCTTAACCTACCTGCTGATGACTTAAAGCCAAACCCGGTCAAGAGATATTTCATATCATCAGCATGTACTAACGTTACTCGACGTTATTCTTAAATTATGTTATGCCTATATTTACCTGTTAGCCCTGCTTTTTCTCGTATTCTCATGAATTCAATTTTCCTTTATTTTATCACAGATGTTCTAAATAATAATATTTATCTTTTAGAGATTCTTAGTATTACAAATTTATTCTCAATTCTAGTCTAAACAGTTTCTCTGTTTAAATATTTATTATTGTTTTATAAAATGAAATTTGGGTTTAAACTGAATTTTTCATGACTTGTGTGATTTCACGTTTTGGTATTGTGTTTGATGTCGAGGTGGGATTTAATAAGTTGAACTCGCACATTTTTAGGGATCAACACTATAAAGCCAAGTCATTGTTATATTTGAGTGTATAAAGGACGAGATTATCATGTTCCTGGGGTCTCCCCTGTCTGAAATTAAGTGTTTCACTGTTATGCTGTTAAGTGTTGATTACATTTATGTCTTGATTTGGTTTGATACATTCATGTCTTGATTCAATTGGATACATTCATACCTTGATTTAGTTGGATACATTCATGCCATAATTTAGTTTGATACATTCATGTTTTGATTTAGTTTCATACATTTATGTCTTGATAATGTTGGACATTCATGTTTGATAATGTTGATTCATTCTTGATTTGTTGGATACAATGTCATTCATGATTATTCATTCATGTCTTGATTATGTTGGATACATTCATGTCTTGATTTAGTTTCATTCATGTTTGATATACATTCATGTCTTGATAATGTTGGATACATTCATGTCTTGATAATGTCATTCATGTCTTGATTAGTTGGATACATTCATGTCTTGATTAGTTTGATAATGTTGGATACATTCATGTCTTGATAATGTTGGATCATTCATGTCTTGATTATGTTGGATACATTCATGTCTTGATTTAGTTTGATACATTCATGTCTTGATTGCGTTGGATACATTCATGTCTTGATTGTGTGGGATACATTTATGTCTTAATTAGGTTTGATACATTCATGTCTTAATTTAGTTTGCATACATTTATTGTTCTATAATTAATCCACTTAATTTTTTAGCGAATTATCATAAAAAATTATGCTTATAAGGTTGTTATTACACTATTTTGCTCTTAATGCTGCTTTCCTGATAAAAATCAGTTATACTTGCACAAAGAGTAAAATTTTTCAGCATCCTCTTTTCAAAAGGCAGAATATCCTTACACTGCCTTCTTGACTCCTGTACTTTATTCTAAGGATTTCTCAAAATTTATTTTTGCAGGTATTAACGATATAAAATAATAAGCTCTTTAAATACTATTATTTTTAATTTCAACAATTTGTAACTTGAAGCTAAAGCTATTGAAAACTTTTTAAAATTAATTGACTAACGGTTTATTTCGTAAAATATAAAGGAGCGATTCGCGTGATCACTCCAAGTTCGGTAATGAGTTGAATAGTTGACGTAATTAATAAAAACTTTTACCTGATTAACAAATATGCCTGTGACTATATATGGTAATTTATTATTCTGTTATAGCTTTAATAAATAATAAGTGATTAAATTTATGGTATTTTTAAACCCTTTTTAAGTAAAAGATCTTTATTAACATTTTATTAAACCTTTAAAACTATAATTTATATTAATGAAAGTACATTTTATTTACGTATGATAATAAAAAAAAGTCGGTTATAGGTTACCTCGAAACTTTTCACATCAAATTCGCAATGCTCATCCTCACTGCATCGGACTCGCTTCGCTCGCTTTCACACAAGAAAACATACGTTTTATTTAATATTACTTTTAGGGTTTGTGTGTAACAGATATTACATATTTCTGCTTGATCATTATTTTATAAATGTATTTATTTTTCCTTCCTTGGTGTATTTTAATATTTTCGTGTATATATTACGTTCATGTATTATATACATATATATATATATATATATATAATATATATATATAATATTATATATATATATATATATATATATATATATATGTGTGTGTGTGTGTGTGTGTATGTGTGTGTGTATGTATGTATGTATGTATATATGTATGTGTGTGTGTGTGTTTGTATGTATTTCTGGACAAATCTTGTAAACATGCTATTTTTACATTGCATTTTTCAAAGGGGATGCGCTAAGAACTTTTTAAAAACGCCAACTGATAATTGCGAACTAGTGCAAATAATGGCGTGCTCTGCCAATTTCAGAGGCATAGTTTTGTATAAAGAACAGGATAGTTATGCACATTTTCTTTGAAAAATACGGAAAAAATGAGTTTTGAGTAGTGCTTGTTGATTGAGTAACTGCTTTTTTCAAGTTATAAAGCATAAACCGGAACCTTATGTGAGAAATGGATTGTTAATCACAAAAACACGCATTCCAAAGGAAATTCGCCCGACATGCGTACCACCGCGTCAGAATTATTTTCTTTCTAAATAATTTCCTTATCCAATAAATTGGATTTCATTAGTTTTTGTCCTCTATCTCTCACGCGTCATATTTATTACCCAACAAAAAATAACCCTTATCCCTTTCTGACCCTGTCCCTTTACATGGCGTCAAGTTGTTTATACTTTCTGATTTCCTTCACATAATTTAACTTTCCTCATCCCTGCGTCTACTTAATGTTTACCCTCGTAAATCTAATCGGCCATTCCATCTTTAGGGTTCTTTTTATAGTTATTTTCCTGTTTCCCAATAACCTACAAAAGGATGACACTTTTTTTTGTTGGATTTTTTGTCTGGTTTCTGTGGGACCTAAAGCGTGATTTAAGGTTTGTTTACGGCTTTCACCCTTTCTATTTTGTTTGATTAGCGATTGTTTAGCGTAATTCACCCTTCGAGACTTAAATACGGCTTCAATATTACTATTGAATTTTATGTGATTTAATATTTCTTTACTTAAGCGATCAATAATCTTATATAATTGACTTTTACTTAATCACAACCTATTTCCTATTAAGTAATATATAATGCTCTAAGACATTTTTTAAAATTAATTTTCGCTGATGATTGTGTTGACAGTTTAGTGTTGGTATTTATCTTTTATTAGTATAATTAACTTAATTCATTGGTTTCGTAATTTTTTTGTTAATTATTAAATGATGGGGTTAATTGATTTACTTGATCGGTTAGTATTTTGGTGTTTTAAACATGTTGCGTAAAGCCATATGTAATCCCAGAATTATTTTGCTTAATCAATTTTATGACACCACTTTAACCAAGTGGTGTCTACCTTTGTAATTTAACTCTACATAAATATTGCTTTAATCTATTCGTATAATCCTCTCTTGGTTTGGTTTAACTATAGAGTATATAATATCTATACTTAAACCAAGGATCATGAATCAATGGGATGATGTATTAAGGAACTTTTCTGATCCCATAGAGATTGTATGAAATAAAGAAATTTGAGCGAAGATTCCTTCTCGTGGTTGTAGACAAAACAAGAGGACTTGAACCTCCTGGCCGCACCGCCGCGTCGGCGCTGGGGGCCGCTTCGTGGCCTCGTGTCTCCTTATTACCGTTTGTCCTATGACTAGTTTATATAAGTTGCAAAGCCACGAAGTAAGCGAATTTTCAAATTTATCACTCGAAAAACGTGATTTGTTTACATTATGTTTTATATGACATGGATTATATGTGTCATGGTATATAATGTTCGTGGATCATTATTGTGGGTTAATGACAATAATAAACAGTGGGATTCAGGACAGTAACAAAGTTGATTTTTGTACCTTTTAAGTTTTATTGTTATCCGAGAAATTGTTAGGAAGTTATCGTGTCCCAAAGAAACGTCTAGGAACAAACATCACATACATACATAGTATATATATATATATATATTATATATATATATATATATATATTATATATATATAATATATATATATATATATATATATATATATATGAAATCAAGAGAACCTCGTACAGTAGTAGATGTGTGGACAATATCTTTGAAATATTGATCATAAAATAAATTATAAAAACGGCATAGCTATCTTAAAACTTATTACATCATATTTTGTTGTTAGAATTCCTTTTCCTTTATTATCGGCAATTGTATGAGATTTTAATTATCTCATTTTCAGTGAATTTTCCAAAGAAATGTATTTAAGCTTAATGAGATAGAGTGGTATTTTTGTATGAAATCAGTTGATGAATGACTTCTCTCTCATCTTTATTCTGCTCAGTATTTATTTCCTCAATACGCTGTATTCACACTTGTTATATCCGAAGTCATTAGTATTTATTGCTGATTAGCCATAATGATATGTTTGTGTTGCCAAGTAGTTATGTGTATGCTTAGTTTGCTGTGTCATACTTATACTTAGTACCATGTTTGTACAAAGTTAGGTCGGTGATTAGTTGTTAAAAAGTTCGAATATGATGAGTGTACAATATTATTATGGACGAAGCTGCCTTGTTACTTAATTTGGACAAATGTTTCGCTTTTAGTATTTTTTGCTATTAACACTGCTTACCGTAACGCTGTTTATTTGTGTGGACAATTTATTGTGTATGAGTTTTACTCTAATGCGTCTATGATCCGATGCCTAATAATTTATAAAGAGTCATTGAGTCTCCTTGTGGAACCCTCTATTTTCGAAACCACTTGAAATAACAAGTGGGCACTTTTAGTTTTTTTACGATGGAAGCCACACCTATATTTTTGGAAATATTGTTTGTTTAAATTATGACTTTCTTCCATTTTGAAAAGAACACGTGCAAGATGAGCTGACGTTGCTATTTTTGAGGTGAACATTAACTCATCTCAAGAGCTGCATTTATGCTTTCTAGTATTCTTAATGCTTTTTAGTTTCTTCTTTTATATTACTGTATCATCTAGATTCATTTTGTTTTTCTTGATGGATTTTCGACCGTCCTTAATTATTATGTTCTGTCAGTAGGATGTATGAAGTAGGAAAATGTAAAAAGTATTTTCCTGCCTTTTAAGGTCTTGATTAGTAAGTTCTTTTTTTCCTAAAATTAGTATGACAGTAGTTTTGAATTTCTCTTACGATTATATTTGAACAGTACTGATATAATTAATAATTTATTGGTAAATTAGAATTATTGCGAGCTGTATAGTTCTCAGGAGGGGTCAAGAAGGGCTTCTATCTCACTTAAAAATAATTTCGTTCCTTCTTTATATTTTTAATGCCAGTTTAGGTATATAATAAAAAAACTATAAAAATATAGAAACAATTATCTTGCTTTAATAATTTTTATATCATTACTTGCCTCTGTATTATAGTTCTAGTGGTTAAAAAAATTATATCTTTTAGTTCTAAAATTCTAACTATAAACTGAATATTTAGAATATAGTCATAGATCTGAGGAACAAGTTTCATTTAGTCGGATAATTCATTCCCTTTTCCAGAGTTTTTAGCTTATTAAAATTTCATAGTTGTTGATCATGTTTTCTATGATGGTATTTATACTCTAGTACATCTCTCTGTCATCTACTTTTATCCCGATTACCTTGAACTACTAATGCATTCTCTTCTCACAATATTAAAAGTTATGATTTGTCCTCGACCTCTAAACCCCTCAACTAAACCGCCGACTGCACCCCCTTGGTATCACATTATGATTCAATAAGTACATTGCACCCAACAGTATATCACGATTTTAATTTAATATTATTTAAGCTTTAAGTACCAAAATCCAGTTTTTATCAAGACATTTATTATTTAGTGACCATTTCTTACATCATTAATACTATTTTTATAACCTTACCTTGTCTTATCGCTTATTATCTTGTGATAATACCGTTCTAAAACTATCATGGACATCCAATTACAGAGCAAGAGATAAACCATTTGCTTAAAGTTTAGTTAACCCCCTGGAGATTTTAAACACCGTTTGACAAGCTGGTACTGGTACGGCCGAAATTCGATATGCATAATTTTTATTTTCCTTTATGTTTTTATTTCTTATGCTTTTTAAACTTCTTTCTTGTCTTCTTCTTTCATGTTTCTCAATGTACTCTGCATTAATAACAAACCTATGATAAGAAATTTATTGATATTCTTTATTTAAGTGACAGTCTTAACTTTTCTTTTCTGTTATGTATTTTCATTTCTAAGTTTAAATTGTGGAAGTTTTATTTCGTTTTTATCATTCTAAGACATCCTATTAAATCAAATAAGAATAGAACTCTCATGTTTAAATAAGAAACGTATTATCCTAGAGTTTTTACATCCAACTAAACAGTACCTACAATCTATGATTGTTTTGCTAGTGTGGTTTGCAATAAGTTGGTGGTTTTCCAAGACGATGGGATTCCGTCAATCTGTGGGTCGTGCGAGGGGACTGACCTTGTACCATACCAAAGTCTCCGTAGAACTTCCTCCGACCGCCCCAGCAATTATAAAACAATCAGCAACCTCCCTCACAATATTTATCATCTTAAGCGTTTCCTATTAAAGTTGTTATTATTTAATTCTTATTAATTTTTTGTTATCTATTTAATTTTATCTTTAAAGTTATTTTCGCTATTAGTTATTTCTTTTGAAAAAATTGGATTTTAACCTTTGGCAATTTAAATTGTGTTTTAATTATTTCGGTTTTTTAAATGCGAAATTTTTATATCATTAATGATCCATCAAGTTTGAGATTTAAAACATCCAATAGATGTAACATTGTGGCCAATCTTACGTTGTATCCGCTTTTAATTAATAAAGATCCTTTGAATGTTTTCATTACACGCTATTTCTGAAGAATATTGGAATCTTATAACTGTTGTAAACTTGGTTGTAATGATAGACCTGGTGTTTGTTTATAAATCTGTTGAAATCTCACGATGGTTAAAAACTATGGAGAGATTGTTTAATTGATAGTTTAAACTTGATAATTTAATTGGATGTATTAGGAAGTCCTTTAAATGTTTTTAGTAGCCTGTTTCTGAAGAATGTTGGAATTTTATAACTGTTGTAAACTTGGTTTCAATGATAGACCTGGGGTTTGTTTATAGAAACTATTATGGAATCTCATAACGGTTGGAACTTTGATTGGAATGATGTACTCCAATCAAATTCAATTTCAGCTTGAATTCCCTTCACTTTTCTAACATTACAATTTTCCAAACACTATTAATATACTCAAATAGTAAATGCCAAAGCACATTTCAGCTTTTATAACTAATATAATGTCATTTTACACTATTGTTTTATATTGTTGGTTAGGTGATCAGTATACTCAGTTGTATCTTTAACATGCTTACTGAACTACAAAACCTAAGTTCTAGCTAATAATTACTGGTCAGGACATTATAGTTCTTTTCTATTCTCTATCATTTGCCAAGCCTTGTATACAATGATGCAATTTTACACATTCTATTGTCAATTTCGCTACGCACGTCTCGTCTTCAGTCTCCGTTAGGCCCCACACCCCATTGTCAATTTTCCTCACAATCGATCTTCCTGCGTCTAGAAACTATAACCAGTCCAATCCATCCGAATCTCTGTAATCAAGGTTCTTTTTCAACCTATTTTCCATCCTACGAGAATTGGACGTCCTTTCTTTTTAAAATTAGGTGTTTTCGTTTCTTTCTATTTGGATTCTTCAAAGTATATATTTCGCTTTTTTGTCTTTTACTCTTTTGTATTAAGATTATAACGGTCTTTTATACCCCTAGGGAGTAAATATATTAAACTAATTTTAAATCCTTAGTAGGTTATTTCAGTGAAACAATAGATTTTTAGTAGGTATAATAAAGTAAATTTAAATTTTTCTTTTTATCCACTTACTTTTAATTTATTCTGCTTATATTTCGGTCAGGCCAATCCTATTTTTTATCATAACTTATTATTTTGTTTTAGTTACCTGTTTCTTAAACGTCTCTAAGATTTGTATTATTATTAAAAAGCAAAGACTAAAAAAATAAAGAGACAAAATACAATTTTTTGACGTCTTGCTTTTCTTTTAATCTTTGTAAATGTTTGAATTCTTTATAAATGTAATTATGAAGCTGGTATATTTCTTGTCTTTTAAAGGTTTTTATGGACTGCTCTATGGCATTGGTACCATTATGGCTCTGCCATAAATGGTGAAAACTTTTATGTTTTACAATGACCAAAAGCCTAATCTAAAGGTTTTATGTAAATAACTCCTATACTCATAATTTATATCAGTTAAACTAATAAAATCTTACGAAAAATTGGTTTCGTAAGACCGTCAACATGGCATATGGCAAGTTTCTTGCTAAGGCATATATTTTTGGGATCAAGAGGCCAACCGGAATCGATCCTCCTACTCCTCTCCTTCGCTTCCTTCGTCCGAGCATCCTCTGAAAATTCGTTCAAACAGGTTGCCTGCCAAAAATGATCCTAGACTTTAATAAAAAATCTCTAGGTCTCTTTCTATCCCTTATAAATTGATTCTGAAGAGTAAAAATTGTCACTTATGACAAAAAATCAGTTACCAAATATTTTTGGGAACTATTAACACCTTGTTTTCAATTTTGGCAACGTTGAAAATTTACATTTGAATTGTTGTAAACTGCTTATATTCCGGCAATTTTTCACAAAGCTATTGTTACAAATATGTCATAGATTTTGTTTTATTATAGATGATGTAATCATAATGTTGAGGTGCCTAACTTCTAAGAAGTGAATGTTGTCTGTTAAATCAATCTATATTGTAGTTTAATTAAGGTATAGTAAAATTACCAAATGGAGTAGCAAAATTGTCATATTTGGGTTTTAGTTATATTATAGAATTTGAACTCCGTTGTGTCAAAACTAAGGGAGAGGTATATAAGGTCATTTTTGAGAACTTTTGATTAAATTTAATTTAAAGAATTTACTATTGGCGCATCTTAAA
Organism: Microvelia longipes; assembly: GCA_018340805.1. Classification (NCBI taxonomy): domain Eukaryota; kingdom Metazoa; phylum Arthropoda; class Insecta; order Hemiptera; family Veliidae; genus Microvelia; species Microvelia longipes. The sequence goes on along the minus strand of JACMZG010000008.1, from coordinate 81,594,130 downwards.
TGTTACATCCAGTACCAGTTACTCAATTTTATGCGAAAGTTACATAATCCCTACCGAGAAATCGGTTTGTGCCTTCAATCACCAATCTAAAAGAATTGCACGTTCATCTTGAAGACTGTAGGTAGTTCTTCCTTAGATGTCATGTCAGGTTATTCTACCTGTATCGGTAAAATCATTACTAATCAGTACTTCAAGTATCTCATGAAGCAATTCTTTAAATTGCTCTATTTAAAGCGGTTGGCTAACTGAATATCAACCTGCTAATTTATTTGTGGCTTAATTATCCAACGGTACTTAGCCAATATGTAAAGTTGAACTTATGTAAAGTTGTAACACCTTTGTATTACATTTTATATTAAGCTTCAATGATGTAGTTAATATCGTGTATTGAAACTTGTTGAAGATTGCGCCTTTTATTTATAAGTATCGCAATTTTTAAATGTTTATAAAAGTTTTAAGACTTAAATTCAATTTAAAAGAAGTATAACTCATGTACTTAAAGGTTTATAGATTACTTTGCACAATAAAGTTAAAGCTTATGTACTTAGTAATCTTAAACTAAAATACTAAGTAATCTTTTTTTCTATACCTTATATGTAATAGTTTAAGTAAATTAAAACCTATTAAATATGTAATCGTGTTAAAAGAATTAAAACGAGATTAAACGGTGTTAAGAAGAACAAATAGAAGACTGTAAATTGAAAGATTAACTACGCTTTCTCTACCGGAAGATTACGCCTCTGTTTTAACACCAAAAAGGTCTTTAAACGTTTTTGTAAATAAAGCTTTAAGCTGAGATTTAAAAGAAGTTTTTAAAATATCTATAAAATAACTTTGCAAAGATAATGAACTATTTCTAATTGAAAAGTGAAAATAGAGGTCGTATTAGGTAAATTGAATGTATGAAATTCTAAACAGATAAATTGTGTTGTATAATTTCTACAGGAGGTTTCTATTTTAATATTACTAAACTATTTCAAATATCTGAATAATAAATAAACAAGAAGCCTTCAGCCTCTTGGGTGCCTGGCAGCCCCGCGCCTCCTTTTGGCCGCCTCGCGGCCACATATTAGTTGCCTTTTTTTGGCTCGTCATAGTACTTGTTTACATAGGTGGCATACTGCCACGATATAAGGGATCAAAGCCGACTATGTTCATAAAAGAGACTTTTAGCAAATATTTGAAGAAAAAATGATCTTATGATGTTAGGTTGTATATATATATATATATATAATATATATATATATATATATATATATATATATATCTGTGTGTGTGTGTGTATGTATATATATATATATATATATATATATATTATATATATATATATATATTCTTGATCAGTAAGTCAAGTCAATTTTTCTTTGAAAATTTGCTTAAAGTCTCTCTTATGAACAAAGCCGGGTTTCTACTCCATAAAAGTCATCATCAGTCTCTAACTAAAAAATAAATATAACATAGCGATAAAGCAATGTTAAGTAAAAAGATACAAAATAAATGAATGCTAGAACATAAAATAATGCTATAAAATTTTGGTTATAAATTGAAAAGATTCATTTTTTTATTGTATGCTACTAATGATTTGTTGTTACTTGTGCTGCTACTAAAAACATTTCTATGCAATTTGAAAGCCGTTAGATATGAATGAACTTGGTATTTCCCTTTGGTATATTATCTTGTTTTTGCTTGTTTATGTTTATTATGCTTGTGGCATTAATCTTTTCGATTTCTATTACGAAAAACTTATATTTATTCGCTAAACTTTTACCTCAAATTATTAGTTTTTGGAAGGGGTGGACTCACTGATCAAACATATATATATATATATATATAATATATATATATATATATATATATATATATATATATATATATATATATATATATATATATATATATATATATATATATATATATATATAATATTTAAATAAGTTTTAAAATGGCCTTTTAATTGTTATTATTTTTTTTGGATATTTATATTATATTCTTTTGAGTAACTATATCACGTTGGTGTATTATATTACGTACATTATTTTCTGAGTTTTTTCGTACATTAAAGTAAATTTATTGAAAAAGAAATCAAATAAGTCGTTAATTACAGGATTTAGATAGTTAACTTAAGTAGCATAATAGTGGATTTAAATAAGATAATTGTAGACTTAAGGTAATTATTAAAGATAGATTAATCACTATCAAGTGTTTAACAAGATAATCTAAAATAGATTCAAATTTATAAATTGTGTTAATATTTCTTAACTCTCACTTTTTTTAAAAGTTTTTTATCTATGATCTTTTTTTCTAAAATAAGTGGATGAATAAATACTTAAAAGTGTTAATAGTTCTCTAAATTTATATTTGTTGTTTTCTATTTTCTACATTCTTTGTTAATGATTTTTAATATTTTGTGTTTTTCATTTTTGTGACTGTAATAGTTGTTTTTGTTTTTTACTTTGAGCACACATCTATAGTTAGTTTACTTTGAATGTGTATACTCTTTTTTAAATAATGACTAGGTTAATTTTATTGATTGACATATGTTAGGTTTAGAAGGTTAAATCTGAAGTTTTAAGTCTATTTATGCTGTTTAAGTTTATTGTATGTGTTGTGAAAACTTTCGATTCTTTTTATTTATAGCATAATCAGCAAGTAGGAAATCGAATTGGATTCTTTCGCCAGGAAAATAATATATTTTAGTAAATTTTTGTAGTGAAATGCGTATATATATATCATTATTAATTTTACTGCCGAGAAGTTTAGAACTTTTTTTTAAACAAATAATAAATTTTCGAGTAATAAATCGTGGGAAAGTAAGTCATATTTGAATAGGCTATTAAAGTTTTATTTTTAAAGGAAAGTGTGCTTACTTTTTATTTGAGTAATGCTTACTTAATTTTTTTAACGATTGCATATTTTTTACTTATTCGTTTTGAGCAGATTTCTTAATTTTTTATTATTTTTCATTTTTTTATGAAAAAAATGAAAGATGGTTTTAATTAATTTATCTATGCGGCATAGTTTCTTTTTGTTTGATCAATTTCATGAATCTTGAATGGTGGAAAAGCTTATAGTCATTCTCGGTAAGAGATGTTAATAGGCGCTATTCGATCCTTTGTAATTTCCCCAGTAATAGGTTTTATAGTATATACATGCAACAATCAATAATTTATCGAAATTCAACCATTTTGTCTATAGATTGGGCTTTAGGAATATTGGTCAATTGATATGACCAATTCTCCCTGTAAAATCCTCACTATGATAGTTATTTGCCACTTTGTATCTATTTTTTACTTCTAAGTTTTTAAATTTATTTTGTTATCTTTTTATTTTGGGCTTTTAAGTTTTGATAAAATATCATGATTTTTGTTTTGTATCATAATGGGTTTTTACATTTAAATAAATAAATGGTTAATAATAATAATAATAATAATATATATATATATATATATATATATATATATATATATATATATATATATATATATATATATATATATATATATATACAGGTCATTGACTTGAGTTGCAGTCTTGTACGGGGGGTTTATCAGAATGACAAAGCGCGAATATTGGAAGTCCCATACAATGTTCTCTTACCCAGTATCTTTGAGGTTCTTTGTTGTATATATATATGTTCTAAAATACTAAACAAACGCCATTTAAACATATTTGATTTAATTCGTGGACGACCCAAATGAAGAGTTACAGTGACTTCAATACTTGAACTATATTAAGACAAAAATGGAGCAATACATTAACTTTAACATTGCTACAGAACGAAACTTAAACATAACTAGAAACATATTTGATCTCTAGAAAAACAGTAATGTAATAATACTAGAACAATATAAAAACAATACACTAAAATTGTGAGGATATATAATTGGGAAACATATATCACTAACATCATTTGGGGAATGAATGAAACATTTCGGGGTTTGTAATAATTCAGTGGCGATAAGTAGAAAGTTAAACGTGACAAGGGACAAGAAAACAACTAAAAACTGTCAACCCGTCTTACAGCGTACAAGGCGAACCATGTCTTCCTTACACAGGGATACGCCTGCTTTATTATGTCCCTTTGTAATCCTTGATAATCTTACAAGTCTGGTCTGTCTCGCCCTATTAATCTTGTCATTAACTTGTAAGGATCCCACACCTCTATCCCCTGCTTCAGTAAATCCTCGATAATTCCGTCAGAGAACTCCAAATTTACGAATCCTTATGGATTTCAATTGTTGGGGTTCAGCAGCTCACACCTTCTCATAGTTACGGTCCCAATCTATTCTTATTACGTCTTTAGTTTCGATCCTAATAGTACTCTCTGAAGTCCTACTCGGTTTCCCTTAAATGTCCCTGTGAAGGGACCATTTCAATTATTAATAATTATTATGGTTAGCTGTGCGTCCCTTCTCGTACTTACTGTCCCATACTATCCTAGTATGGGACATACTCCTCCTATCCTATCCTATCCTGTCCATACTCCTCTTTTAGTTCCTATCCTAGTAACACCCCCTCAAGTCCCATCCGGTTTCTCTTAAAATTTCCTATACTTTCCAATTATTAAGTCAAGGTGTGCGTCCCTTCTCATACTTACTGTCCCATACAATTTCCACTCCTCCTTTAGTTCCGATCCCAATAACACTCACCGAAGTTCCATCCGGTTTCTCTTAAATCCTCTGTTAGTACTTTAGACAAGTCAGATCCTTAGCATGTGTTTATTGGATCACACCAACCATACTCCCCTATATTATCTGTCATGATTGATACGGTCCTCGGAATCAAACCATTCTCAATCGATTTAAAGCATCCCTTATCCTTTAGTTACGTAATTTATTGTTACAAATTTGTTGATTACAGATTATCGGTATTGTGATTAATGATCTCTTTGAATAACTCCTACTCATATTAACTAATTCTTTTGTTAAGTTTTAATCATTATTACGCTTCCAGTTATAAGAAGATTTAAAATCATCACGAAAAGATGAAAAAAGGAAGTGTATAACATGAGAGGGGAGCATAGATTGTGAATAATCTATGCTGCACAATATAATTGTGCGAGAGACATGATTCGCAATACACGGTATTATCAAATGATAAATCTTTACTGTATATTAACATCTGATGTAATTTTTCTGTCACTTCTTAGCTGAGTCAAAAAAAGATTTTGATTGGTCTCACTTAACTAGTTAGTCATTCATATAGTGTTCGGCGGCTGAAGCTGATAATGACCGAAAGTTTTAACTTATTTTTCAATAGAAGTTTTATATGAGGAGACTTAAAATTTTATAAAAAGAGTAAAATCATAAGGATGACAGTGCAATGAGATAAAGTACCGATAAGATAGATATCATATCGTGTTGTAAGATATAGGTAACCTCCTTATTTATAGTAACTTTAATTTTCAAGATAAATTTTGTCTCTGCCATCTCTATTTACTAATTGTCTGTGGGTAAAATTCACTAAAATATAAATGCTATCTGCAAAACAAAATTTTAAACTATAAAACTGCATAATTTTTTTAAATAAAATTGTGACTTAGCAGCCTGGTGCTTGTTTTACACAATTCTTACTCAAACTAAATATATATATATATATATATATATATATATATATATATATATATATATATATATATATATATATATATATATATATATATACTATAAGATGTCACGATTAAAACAGGATATTTAACACCTCGAATAAAACTTCACAGAAAATTACAGTGTTTCGCAGAAGAACAATAAGTGTTAAAGGTTATGCTTGAGAATAAAAGTGTTAAATTAATTTATAATTAAAAAGAAATAAATACTTAAATACAACCTTAATTATGTATGTAACTAAATAATTAAGAACTCATTATTTTAAAATAATTTATAATTAAATAGTGTAATCAATTTTTAACTAAAGAATGATTTAAATGCTTTGAAATAAAGAATTTGTAACTTATTATTGGTTGATGAAGTAATTCAATTGCAAAACTTAGCTAATTTAATATTGTAAATGATTGAAGGAAAGTTTTTTTTTTTGCTGAGAGATGAAAACTGGCTCGAAGCTATTGGTAGATACTTATCTTTTCATTGTGTGCTTATTAGTCGATTGTCTGAGATTTTTTTTCTGTCTTTTTGTTATAGGTGAGAATATTAAATTATAATTATTTGATTAAAAAAATGTCTTCCGGATACATTATTACGTTTGAAGCTTGTTTATTTAAATTAATCTTTTTGTTTGTTTACTATGATTTTTGTGATTTGGTTATTATTTTAAAGATTCCATATAGAGATACTAGAGGAGACATACCCTATCTCATTACATTGAGAGGCCTGTTACAATTATTACAATATGCGTTACGATTCTAATCTTGTTGTTGATGGTGAGCATTGAGATATATAAACTAGAGGGAGCATAGTCTATCTCAATACATTGAGAGGCCTGAAACATCTTTTTGGGGCTCTCAGGGGCTCTGTGTAACCTCATGGAAAACTTCTCCAAGAGTTAAGGTTATAATAAATCAATTGTTTTCGGCTTCCCGAACATTGTTCGTGTTTTGATTTGTATTTTTAACGTTCTTCTATATAACCTTTGTAATTTTGTACTAAATATTTGATTATATTCCTAAGAAGGTGTCAGGTTATTTTTTTGATATTTTAAAATTTAACCTCTAGTATTATATCTCTATGGGTTCCACTATTTAAGTCTCTGAATTTTCTCCTGTTTCATAGATCATATTAACCACAGGGGGGAGCAAAAAAAGAAATAAAGGTAAAAAAGTGTCGCCACCGTTTTCAAAGAAAATAGATGGGCATAGGTCTACTTATCCCATAGAGAGTTTTTAAGTATTGGAGAAGCGTATGTATTTTTCTCTGTTAAGATCTAACACGCTTAATGTCATTCAAACAAAAATACTAAGTTTTTTTGCAATACGGAAAGGTAATCGACAGTTTTGTTGAACCATAAAATTTAACCGGCATCGAGCGAGGTCAGTTGGTGGAATGGTGACCAAAGAAGACGAGCGAAGTGGTACGGAAGTAGGTAGAATAAGCGGAGCAAATCCGATGCGGTGTGAAAAAGCTCCTAGGTACCATGTACCTGTTTTTTCATTTACAGGGTTCAATTAAAATGCCAATTTTTATTATGTTTTTAAATTTTTTTAAGCTTTTATGAAAGAGTCATTAACCTCTTTGTTTTCATCTCAGATTTATTTTTAAAGATATGTTTTCTAAAGTGCGTGCTCCACAAACGTTTCCAATATTCCTCTCAATTTTTATTCAAGTCCACGTGTATAAGTCCCGCCTCCTTTAAATACATCCCCGCCCCCCATTAATGATGCACTGTCGTGACTTGGTAAAATTAATCATGCTCAAGCATTGGGATATCCTATTTTCCTTTTAATGTTATTTGTCTCGGATAAATTTCTTTTTTTTTCGATGATTAGAAATGTGTGTTTTCTTTTGAAAATAGGTTCTCTTTCTATTGATTTCTAGGCTGTGTGCCTATACAAAGTCATTTTAAGTTTTCATTTCCGTGTTTATATTTTCTTTTATTGAAGTTTTTATTTAAATTTTTAAATAATAAAAGAAAAGAAGTCTATTTTAGTCATTATTTGATTTCGCTATTATTTATTTAGGTTTTCCTTTTAATTACAATTATATACGTACATATTTTATCTCCTATGTATTTTATTCATTATGGTTTATTTATAAATAAATAAATATAAACATATATAAAGCATAATAAATTACTTATTTATTTATTATGCTTTATTTATGTCAATATTTATTTATTTAGTTTTATTTATTGTATTTTTATTTTTTTCGCTTTATTTATTCTATTGTAACTTTTTTTGTTAGGGTTTGCACTGATGATGGCCTCTAGTTAGGTTGAAAGCACTTTGCCAATAAAGTTTTGTTTTTGTGGAAAGACTTCTTTTCTTTTATTATTTCCATTCCATTGACTCCATTCACGCTCATTCTACTAGTTTAAATTTTTAAGTTTTTTTTTATGTCTTAAGACATAAAAGTTTTTTTTTAACCTTTTTAGTCTATTAAAACATTTTTATATTAATTTTTTTCAATGACTATACTGTTTTTACTTTTCCTCGTTTATACCATAGATATGCATTGCGAGGTCAGTGCCTGTATTAGTGACGGCTGGAAATTAAAAAATGTATATTTACATTCATTTAATGTCGCAGCGCTTGTCCGAAGACAAGCGAAGCGAGTCCGAAAACGTGATGCAGTATTAACATGGTTATGTTTATATTTTGTGAACCCCGCTCAACTTTCTTATACGGAAAAATCCGATGTGTGAAAAAAATGTTCCGATGTATACCGTTCTTTATTTTTTAACCTAAATAATTTGGTTATTTGTCTTTCCAATTTCTTATTAAATTTATATATATATATATATATATATATATATTAATTTATAATATATAAATATATAAATTATATTATATATATATATATTAATATATAATATATATATTTATTTTTTATATATTATTGAAGAATATTTTATTAATTATTTTCCATAATCCTCTCTGAAATTAATTCAAATTTCCTTTTAGCGAATTTCCTTTGGAAATTCGCCTAATGCGATAGGCGTCATGGCGGAATTCGAACCTCGACCACGACACACATCCGTTTCAGAGGTCCCTAATGACGAAAACATACGTTTCGCGAGACTTTTATATATATATATATATATATATATATATATATATATATATATATATATATATATAGTTATATATATATATATTATATATATATATATATATATATATATATATATATATATATATATATATATATATAATATATATATATATATATATATATATATATATATATATATATATAATATATATATATATATATATATATACACTTTCTTGTAAACACGCTATCTTTCGAACGGATTAATATTTTTTAACCAAACTTGGTACAAAAATCAACCTTCGGGAGGACACGAACCCTATTGAAAACCAGGTTTTTGTGACGTCATTAACCCGGTTTGCTGAGTCAGCGAAATTTTCAAAAAATCGGCAAAATTCAGGGTTAATATTTTTCGCCGCGAAAAAGGTTAATATTTATGTTTTTTGAGGCGCTGAATCAAATAAAACCGGTCCGAAGTCGATACGACCACTCTAAATGACCAAAAAGTCGAAAAAACCATTGTAAATTACCAAAAACCAAAATTTAGGTCGATAAAAAATAAATTTCGAGTAGGGTGTCGTTTTCTATGTATTTTTGTGCGCTGAATCGAATGAAACCGGTCCGAAGTCGATACGACCACTCTAAATGACCAAAAAGTCGAAAAAACCATTGTAAATTACCAAAAACCAAAATTTAGGTCGATAAAAATAAATTTCGAGTAGGGTGTCGTTTTCTATGTATTTTTGTGCGCTGAATCGAATGAAACCGGTCCGAAGTCGATACGACCACTCTAAATGACCAAAAAGTCGAAAAAACCATTGTAAATTACCAAAAACCAAAATTTAGGTCGATAAAAATAAATTTCGAGTAGGTGTCGTTTTCTATGTATTTTGTGCGCTGAATCGATTGAAACCGGTCCGAAGTCGATACGACCACTCTAAGTGACCAAAAAGTCGAAAAAACTACAAAAATTATAGAAAACCAAAATTACGGTCCTTGAAAAATAAATTTCAATTTATTTTTAAATAACACGAGTAGGGTGTCGTTTTTAATGATTTTTGGGCCTCTGAGTTGAATGCCAGTGGTCCGGAGTCAATACGACCACTCAAACTCAGGGTACCTGGGTTCAAATCCTGGAAGGGACGATAATTTTTTTATCGTTTTTTTTACTTAATATAAGTTTACAACTAGAAAATAATTCTGGCGCGGTGGTCCGCATGTCGGGCGAATTTCCTTGGATGCGTGTTTTCCGTGCTTTTTACATAATATAAGTTTACAACTAGAAAATAATTCTGGCGCGGTGGTCCGCATGTCGGGCGAATTTCCTTTGGATGCGTGTTTCCGTGCTTTTTACATAATATAAGTTTACAACTACTAAATAAATAATTCCGGCGCAGTGGTCCGCTGTCGGGCGAATTTCATTTAGAATGCGTGTTTCCGTGCTAAACAACCCATTTCTTGCTTATGCAAGAACCATGCCCATTGCGTAGTTCCGGTTCATGCTTAGAACCTACAGTTACTTAATTGTCTGGCACTGCTCGTAACTCATTTTTGTCTGTATTTTCCAAAGGAAATGCGCTAAAACCTTTAAAGATAACTGACTAAGCTTAAAGATAAGTAACTATGCTTTAACTAGTGCAAATTAGTGCGTACTTCAAATTTTAGGCATAGTTTTGTACAACAACTGGATGATTATGCGCATTTCCTTTGGAAAATACAGACAAAATGAGTTACGAGCAGTGCTTGACAATTGAGTAACTGCTTAGGTTCTAAAGCATGAACCGGAACCACGCAATGGGCATGGTTCTTGCATAAGCAAGAAATGGGTTGTTTAGCACGGAAACACACATTCTAAATGAAATTCGCCCGACAGCGGACCACTGCGCCGGAATTTATTTAGTAGTTGTAAACTTATATTATGTAAAGCACGGAACACGCATCCAAAGGAAATTCGCCCGACATGCGGACCACCGCGCCAGAATTTTTTTAAAATCGTCAAATTTATACTGCAACTGCAACACGTCTTTGGACTCTGTTTGCTCGTCCTCAGATAGGAAATACCTTCGTATTCAAATCTCCTACTTTTAATGTCTTTAAAAAACTTATTATTTTTATGTACTGGTTGGAAAAACATTATTTTCGAACCTTTCTTCCAATTTGATTTTATCTTTACTAAAGTCAAATGATAAGGCTACTATTTTAAACTGAATAGTTTCTTACTATTATTAGATCTCTAAAGTTTATAATTTAACTTAATAGTTTTTATCATATGTAATCTTTTCAATATTCTTTTGCCATCGTCTGTCTATATAAAGTACTAGGAAGTAATAAAAATTAAGTAAAAATAGTAGTATATTGAAAAATATTAATATGTGTTTAATATAAATTATGTATTATTATAAATAAAATTATCGCCCGGCAATAAAATAATTTAATCGATACTTTCTAATCTATTATAGTTCGAAAAATGGGGAAACATTTGTTGAAAAATAAGTGTTTTTTAAAGTATAATTTTTCTATACCATCTCATTGCGTAGGATTTAGGCTATTACGTACTTAAGCGTGTATGTTTTCTCATAATTTTCAATTCACAATGACATGCGTTCCTTTGAGAATTGTATAGATTTTATTTTAAAACTGTTATGTCATTCCGGTTTTTTTGGTTTATGCGTACTTTTAAAAATGTAGTCATGCGGAAAATGATTTGTAAAAGGTACGGAAAATGACACGGATTGTGTAACAGTAGAATTATTGAGTGTTGGGTTTTTGAAAGCGCTTAATGTTCGGAATTTTAATAAAATATGTGTGACAGTCAAAATATGAAATATTGTTTTTTAGTGTTGGTTTACTAAAGATGTTTGAAATTTATAAGGTGATTTAATTCGATGTAAACAAACCAAACGC